>VZRH01007076.1:8869-79348 GCA_013397555.1 Urocynchramus pylzowi | reverse complement strand
CCCTGACGCTCGCCCCCGCGTCCCTTGCAGGTGATAAGCGCCCTGCAGTCCAAGCACCGCTACGGGGAGGGAGAGGCCCGCGCCGTCTGCGATAAGGTGCAGGCCAAGCTCCTCAAGGAGTGCCACGATCCCGCCAAGATGTGCATCACGGACCTGCGGATTTCGCACTGGGAGGAGGCGATCCAGGAGACCATCGGGGGGGAGGCGAACCGCGACCTGGCGGCCGAGTGCTATTACCTGTGGAAGACGACGCGGCTGCAGCACCTGACGCTGGCCGAGGACACGCGCGCCATGCTCACCGAGCTGCGGAAAGGCCTCCGCCTGCTGCTGCTCACCAACGGCGAGCGCCAGACGCAGAGGGAGAAGATCGAGGCGTGCGCCTGCCAGCCCTACTTCGATGCCATCGTTGTGGGGGGAGAGCAGAAAGAGGAGAAGCCGGCGCCATCCATATTTCATTACTGTTGCGATCTCCTGGGGGTGCAGCCCGCAGAGTGTGTGATGGTCGGTGACTCTCTAGATACAGATATTCAAGGAGGCCTGAATGCTGGCTTGAAAGCAACGGTCTGGATAAACAAAGCGATGACTGTCCCAGTAGATACCGCCCCCGTACCTCATTACATTGTTTCTTCTGTACTGGATCTTCCAGCCGTTTTACAGAAGATGGAGCACGACGTTAATGCTAAGTTAGGAACTGACCACATGGCTAGTAGCAACGAAGCACATTGATGATGGTTCCAGCATGCAGAGACCTGCTGAGCTGTTAGGTGACAGATGCTCTTATTTTTAAAAGTCTGACCCTAGGAGTTTGAACTCATCTATGGTCTCTTTTAAACAGCAGAGGGATGAATAAGAGCACAGTTGTCAGTGAAAACAGGACAGAAACACAGAGCTACATTAATTTAAATTGCGCAAGTGCAGTTAATTTAAAGCAACTGCCTCTGTCTGGAAATTATTTTGGCAGACTGTGGCAGAAGTCTGTCTGTCTCTGACCTAAGTTGCCAGTCTCTTGTTTTTATAGTGGAAAAGAAAATTTTAATGTTCTGAGCTTTCACATGCTTTGCTGACTTGTAAGCTTAGCAGAAGCTTCAGTTCTGACCTTGTGTGCAGTGTGTAAGAGAAGGTGAGAAAGAGCGTGTGGTACAATCTGGTAAATCTTCACTACTGATCTACAGTTTATCTCAGGAACAGAAGTGAATTTCATTATCTACCTTTGATCTTTTTTTACAAGTTTTAGAATCTTTTTGCTGATCTTGCAGTGGTTTTTCTTTTATGGAACTTGTATCTCTTGCCAAAAGTACTTAACGTACATCAAAAATTTGCTTTTTTATCGGGGACCATTTATCAGAGGGACTTGATGAATAAGCTTTTACTTTATATTATCTTGGTGCATATGCAGATATGCAGTATACTTGTAATTCAGATTATGATTTTTGTTGAAATGGATAAAACAGGGATATTTTCAATGGTGTTACTGTACTGTCAGACTCTTCAGAAGCTAATATCATTGTTCTGTCTGATTTTATCAGTAAATTTTGACCAGACTTTGAGAAACTGTTGTTGGCCTTGCTCAGGTGTATGACTACTCAGATTCAACTGTAGGATCAGTGGCTTTTTTGACTGTTTTAATGGCACTGCTATATAATCCCTCCTTACTCCAGTTTGCACGTGCAATTAATGTGATTTCTTCTGGAGAAAAGACAAGCTAATTGTCTGTAAATGGCTCTCATTGCTCTCTTCCAGGAAACTGGAAAATTATGTCCTATGTATTACAGTACTGTATACAACTTTATAAGGCATATGTGATATTTCCTCTTACATGTAGGTAAGAGTAAAACAGTAAGGTTTCTCTTTCCCAGATCATTACATTAATTTATTTTTTTCTGTGCCTCATATTCTTACTACATAATGGGGAAGCATTCTCATATTAAATGGAAATGTAAGCACTTGTTGGCAAGTCTGTGGTTTTCAACCCTATTTGCTGTATATTCACTGGGATGAGTATCAGACCATATATGAAAAATGCAATTTTATATTTTAGAATAATTCCATGACAGATCTTTTGAGAACAGGGGTATTAGGCTACTGGCAGAAGAGTGTCTGGCATGTGGGCAGCAATTAGAAGTACAGAAACCTACTATGAAATGGGTGTGTTGAAGAAATACTATATACAAAAACATTAATGTCAAATTAAACAAAGAAACCCAAGTCAGTGCAGTTAAGTCTTGCATGGGATGAGAGTCAGTTTAGAGGAGGCTGTTACTGGTCTGAGTTGAATTACTTGACAAGGAGTTTAGGTTGGATCAAAATATGTTGCTCCTACATTGAGAAGGGGGAAAAAAAGAAAATAAATACTTACTAAATTTGGAACCCCTTTCCCAATTGTCCATTAGAAAAGGTAAAGCAGTCCACATTCTTCCTCCTACCTGGCCAAGACTGTTGAGACATCAGGTCAAGGAAGAGTACAGAGACAGACCCCACCTATTCCTTTGAGGAAGTGGGCATATACTGAAAACAATCCAATTATAGTAGTACAGTAACATGAACCAGTGGCACTGACTTGTCACACCTTCTGAAGGAAGCGGCCTAAGTTAAGATTTTGGTTTGCATTTGAAGAGCATGGAAACAGTCACTGGTTTAGCTGATGAGCAAAGCATTGCTAATAACATTTCTTTGACTCATAAAGATCATTGAGCCTGTCAGGGATACTGTGTAAAAATAGAAATGTATCCAAAAGATTAGAGGGATCCCTGAAGTAATCTAACCATACCATCTAATATGAAAGCAACAACTTTGCTTACACCAAAGGAGCTACAGGGCAACTGACTCTGCCTTGTTTGCACAGCAGCAGGGCAGTAGAACTTAGGTCAGAATGAGGTTTCTGATACAGCTGATATTTAAAAAAATATTTAAAATAACAAACAGTAATAACTCACAAGTCTGTCCGTGGGCTTGAAGGAGATGTAGATATATAGATATATATTACACCAGGTTACCATCTAAGTTGAGGCTCATATTCTCTTGCCACTGCAGCATTCTGAAGTGACATGCCGAGCCTGCTTATTGTAGAAAGGGTCTCTCTTTAGAAGAGACTGCTCTTTGTTTTGCACATGGCCAGCCATTTCTTTTCATCTCTGACTCTGAAAAACCACAATAACTGCACACTCAGGTGACAGTGTGGTCTGTAGAGGCCACACCCGAGTATATTTTTCCATTTCTGTGTTCTGTACCAGGCTGAATGTGGCTACTGGTGTCCAGAGAGGGAAACACTGTTATGATGCTTCTGTAAAACGAGGAGAAACAAAACAAGACTATTCTCTATCTAGGGCCATTCTTAAAAGCAGTTACCCAGTAAGCTGGATTAAGTGTCTGGAGTATCTCTAAATACTCAAGATGTTTTTCTTGGATAGAGCTGTTGCATAAAGGACAATGAAAAATAATTAATCTAGTAAATTTGAAACATAAATGAAGTGATGGGATAATTTTCACAACAGAAGCAGGAACAAATCAATTAAACAGTCTAGTAACAGTTCCCATTAAGTTCTGGTTTGGTTAGTGTTATGCTCTATTAGCTAAGTTATCTGGTTTAAACTGTATTGCCAAAACATGCAAAATAAAAAGAGGAAAAGGAAATTCCATCTATATTTTTTAAAACCTTTTTTTCCAGATAAATATTACCTCCTGAGGTTAATCTACAGTAACTTCGACTTTGTTGAAATGAACTGAAACAATAGTTTAATACCAACTGTATTCTAATTCTTGATTTAATGTACTAGTCTAATAAAAGTATTTTGTTTATAAAATGTATGTTTGAACCCTCTGAATTGCTGTGGATAAATACAACAAAGGGCAGGAGTTCTGTTTGTTTTTTAAAATAGCACAGAATTAGGATTTGAAATCCATGACCTAATGATTAGATGTGGTGACTGGGTGTAGTTTCTGTAATTTCAAACAGAGGCTGGAACATAATTGCGTGTTTATGAAGATTCATGGCCAGAATGTTGTATGTTGAATTGCCAGCTGCAGTTCAGTGGTAGTTGAACCTGACTTGCCAAGAATGCCAGCTCACATGAGCCTCCATGTCCTGACATCGTGGCATTGGCTGCTGCAACAGCATAAGAACAGACTGCAAGCAGAGAAGATCAGTAAATACAGAAATCTCAAGTCCAAGGAACCCATTCTGGCAGGTTATGGGTGCACAAAGCCATATCTGAGCTATTGCTACACTGTCCTCTGGGACTTAGGAGAAGGGGAGAGTGGGAGGTTGCTCACTTTGTGGCTGTTTTGGCTGCAGAAAAGCAAGCTGCTCCCTTACCGTTTTCTGTTGGGTGATGGAACAAATAGTCCATCTTCTGGACCTGTGGAGATAGATGGAAAGGTAGAAAGGTACTTCAAGCCACTGCAGGTAAGAGTAGGACATTAAACAGCACAAAGGAGGGCTCAGCTTCTATCACAGGCACTGGGCCGTGCCAGCAGGCTGTCTGCAGCATCACACCTGCACAGCACAGCCTTCCTGCTCTTGTGGAGAAAGCTTTGTGTGTGGAAGGCATTAAGCTGGACAGCGACAGCCTCAGAAATGAGGGCACTTTCTTACACAGAGATCTTAGAAACTGAAATGTTTTACACAGGAAATAAGCACCTTTCATTAGAGTACTAAATTAATGCAAAGAGGTAAGATGTTGGGGTTAAGGTTAAGGTTTTCCTACTCCCTGCAGCTTAAGGTTTTCATATTTCCTGAAAGAGAGACAACAGACAACTTGCTGTGTGCCAGCTAACCACAACCAATTCAGTTTGTCTTTTCTTCTGAAGTTTCTCTTACATGACACCAGTGTTAGGGCTTTGAACTAAATTGAAGTAGTCTGGCCCATCACAGCAATCTCTCCTCTTCACATATGTAGTGATCTGTTTTTCAGCTTTGGCTCTAAAATGTGCCAGATTATTGTGAGGCCTTTAAAAAACAATTTGAAATCCTACCTTAATTCTATACTAACAAAGCTCATCTGGAAATCATCTGAACATGTTGAGAAGTATGACAAAGAGAAAGGCAATGTATCTGTGCTGTACGTAGCATATACTGTTCTTTTGTGCACAGCTTTTGCCATCAGCCTTGCAGTGGGATTGTCTCCATTATACCCTGCTTTCTAGATCTCACTGTGCACATACAAGAGACACAACAATGCAGAGATGATGTCAGCTGTGCCTAAAGCTAAAACTGCAACTTTTTGCCTATGTTGCTAGCGACATAGAACACAGAATCACATTGCCTGCTCCTATATCATATTTTGACCTTTTATTTCATCTGCTAGAAACAAGGTTGTATGAGAGCCTTCTGCTGAAAAGCCCTCAAATGCTGCGTAAAAAATGTACTTTAAAAAATATGAAATTAATCTATGGTGCTAATATATGAAATTGCAGTTCTTCAAAAGTGCAAGCCATGTTTCTCAAGTCAACACTTCAAAGACCAGAAGATAATGTCTCATAGGGTCTGATTTAACACAGGAAAAATACTGCCATTTAGGTCAGTGGACCTCCACAAATTTAAGTAAGATTTGCACGCTCATTTCTGTAAGATAATCTGCAAGTGACATCTGCTTTCCACTTCTCCTCCCTCAGCTCATTCATCATCTCTTTTGTCAGCGGCATTTCCGTGTCTTTCTGAATCCCAACAGTATCTAGCATTTGGGATGAAGTTTGCATAGGACCACAATGAAAACCACTGGAACACAGCCATCTTGTGTTGCAAGGTCATTTTAAGTATCAGCTTCACAGCAACTGTGTGCGGCAAGCATGTACATGTTTTAAATGCTCTTTTCTCCAAACAAATTTCTATTCATATCACACAGACTAGGCAAATTTTTCATTAAAAAAAAAAAAAAAAAAAAAAAAAAAAAAAACCAAAAAAAGTTGGGGGAAAAAAAAAAAAAAAAAAAAAAAAACCCCCAAAAAAAAAATCTTTNCAAATTTTTCATTAAAAAAAAAAAAAAAAAAGAGAAAACCTAAAAATGTTGGGGTGAAAAAACAAAATAGAAAAAAAAGCACCTCCAAACAAAATCTCTTAGTCATCTACAGACTCCCTGAGGCAGTGACCTTTCAGTGTAACAGAAAGGTCCAACTGGAAGTGAAACCACTGCATGTCAAAACACATCAACTGGGCAAATATGTGTTTTATTAGTTCTTCTGCTACGTGAGTATTAAGAATCACAGTAAATTCTTCTCTTTTATTCTTCTCATGAATTAGGCCAATGAGTATCCTCAAAGTTACTGTGTTGTTTTCATCTGTTCACTAATGTGTTGTAGGTCTGTCTGTTAAAGTCAGGCATAACAGTTTTCATTTGTGCTGCTGGTGGAGTGGTCTTTGCTGTTAATGATGTGGCCTGGTAATTTGCACTGGGGTTAGGATTTATCAGGAAGTCTGCAGTGGATGGACTGACAGCCTTTGTTTTCCAAAACTGTTGATGCCTTCCATTGTGTTTTGTTACAGACTTTCAAATGAGAAGGGTCCTGAATGTTCTAAGTCCTTTTTTTTTCCTTTCAGGAAGAAAATGCATAAACGACACAAACAGCTTGTTTATTTTCCTTTCAGTAAATTAACTGGGTAAAAATACTTTTCTGCTTCCATCCCTCTCATCTGAAAGTACTTTAAATGTGCCTAACAACTTGATGTCTAAGCTACTTTGATATATTTGTTATCTTTATCCTGATACTTTGTGACACGTTATAGTCTGTTTAAAAAACTGCCACTGCTACTGCTGCAGCCAGAGGTTCATCTCACTACTGTAAAATTATAGTTTTGCACTGTATTTCTAGGCTGTATCTCAAAATGAAAACAAGCACCTACTTCACAGACACTTTACTCTGAGGTAAACCTATCTAGTTCACAGTTTCTATTTGTTTTATTTTGAAAACTGTACCCCTTTAATGGTGCTCTGTCCATACAAATAAATTTCCATTTGTTTTTTGTAGAGCAGCAGTGTTTATACAGATTTGCAGAGGGAGTAACTTGCAAGAGATATAGGCAAAACACAGAAAAAACCTCTTTGGCTTTAGGATTTGCATTTCCCACATTTTACAAGCCTTGGCAGTTTTTAGGTTGACTTAACATCATTCTCTGCAGCTTAAGTTCTGTTACCAGTGCATGATGAGGAAGCAAGATGCTTTTGAATACTGTGTAGTGATTTTCAAAGATTCTGCCAAGAAAAATTGTATTTGGCCTGGATTCTCCATTTGACACTGTCTCTCACAATATACTCATAGTCAAACTCAGGAAGTGTGGACTGGATGAGTAGACAATGAGATGGATTGAGAGCTGGATCAAAGGCAGATCCCGAACAGTTGTGATTGGTGGACAGGGTCTGTTTGAAGGCCTGTCACCCGTGGTGTCCTCCAGAGGTTTAGCTTATTCATCCATGAGTTGGATGAAGGGACAGATGCCTCCTCAGCAGGTTCATTGATGACACAAAGCTGGGAGGAGTGGCTGATACCCCAGAGCGCTCTGAAGCCCTTCAGGAGGATCCCAACAGACTGGAGAGATGGGCAGAGAAGAACTATCTGAAACTCTTCAAAGGCAGATGCAGGGTGCTGCACCTGGGTAGGAATAACCTCGGGCACCAGCACAGGCTAGGGAACAATCTGCTGGAAAGCAGCTCTGCAGACAGGGACCTGGGGGTCCTGGTGAGCAACAAGCCATCCATGAGCCAGCAGTGTGTCCTTGTGGCCAAGAAGGCCAATGCAATCCTGGGGTGCATTAGGAAGAGCAGTGCCAGCAGGCCAAGGGAGGTGATCCTGCCCCTCTGCCCAGCCCTGGTGAGGCACATCTGGAGTGCTGAGTCCAGTTCTGGCCCCTCAGGACAAGAGGGACATGGAGCCCCTGGAGTGGCTCCAGTGGAGGGTAACAAAGATGATTGAGGCACTGGAGCTTCTCTCTCATGAGGAAAGGCTGAGGGAGCTGGGCCTGTTCAGCCTCGAGAAGAGGCACTGAGAGGGCACCTCATCAATGTCTGTGGGTGTCTGAGGGGAGGTGCCAGGGGGATGGAGCCAGGCTCTGCTCGGTGGTGTCCAGCAGTAGGGCAGGAGGCAATGGGCAGAAATGGTAGAAGTTCCACCTGAGCATGAGGAACAGCTTGTCAGGTATCAGCAGGTTCATGCTGGCATGAATCATTTTAAGGATATTCAAAAATAGGCCCCACTGTTTCCTCTTTCTGCTTTGTCTTAAGAAGGACCAGTGCTACATTTGAAGTTGTATGTACTTGCTCTATAACTGGGCTTGCTTAAGAAAATGCTTTTTTCTTTTTTTTTTTTCTGTATTGCTGAGTGTTAAGTGTTGTCCTTAAGGAGTCAGAGATGCTAATAAGCTATTCTTTGCACATGAAAAAATTCAAATGTATTTCAGGATTTTTCGATTGATAATTTAGGAGTGAAGAAAGGGAAAATAATTTCTTCATTACAAGCAGCCAGTGTTTGGAGTGTGGTTGAAAAGAAACGCTTATCATATAGGTATTTAAAATTACACCCTCCTGATTATACTCAGAGTTACTCATTTAATTTACTAAAATCTTTTCAGCTTTTTTTAATACAATAAAAAATTTTGAAAGAAATCAGTAACAGAGATAATACAATTACTTCTTTGGTCGAGACTTCAGTCTCACTTTCAGTGTTCCCCCAGCAGGTGGCATTAGAGGTTTGTTAGATGTAGGTACAACCATCGGTTTTTGCTGTTGTTTTGTTGTTGGCGCTGGTTTGTTTATTTATTTGTTACCACGTTCCTTATTTTTTTCTCTAGGCACAATTTTAAAAATAAAACATACCTGGTACGCATAAATTAGGTCAGAGCAGTCTTCTTTTCAATTCACACTACACTCCAGGCATTGTAAATTATGATGAGATTCCATTTTGCTGGGCATTGTGAACACATGTGACAAAATAGCCTTGCTTAGAAGAGGTTTTGGTATAGGTGTATAAATATTATTTTTATTTTAAGTATGAGGATCTGTGGTGTATTTTGCAAACTACACGATAGTCAGTTGAAAATGAGCATCACAGTCAGGATCAGCAACAAGTTTATTATAACATTATGGTGCCAAACAAAATCCAGCTTTCTAAAGTGCTGGTGCACTTGTGCTTGAGCTGAATTTGCTTTAAATCCTGAAGGTATTGGATTTATTTAAGGGAAAAGAAAGTTTTTCTCCTGCAGCTAATGCTCTAGTAGTTCCTTTGTGATTTCAAACGTCTCCTGATGAGCTCCTCTTCCTATAAATATAAACACAGCAGTAGCACTGCATTTCTATGACTTCGTGTAAAGGATTACCATATAAGCTGTTATCTTCTACTGCATTGTATTTTTCTCACTCTATGGACTTGTCTGCGCCCCCAGACCAGCAATTCGTGCTGGTTCCACAGTCAGCACCCCTGTTCCTGCTTGGACACCTGAAGAAATGTCTGATTTTCCTTCACGTGCCCAGTGACACGGTGTTTAGCATCTGCCCCGGGCTACTGTCTTAGATTTTGGCGCACAGCGTTGGCTTTAGGTCCCCGCCTGAGGAAGCCTGGCGCAGGGATTGCTGCTGTTTCCTCAAGGCTCAGCAGGTGGCAGCTGGGGACCAGTTTCTCAGCAGACCCAGCCCGCAGCCCCCCGCAAGTGCCCCATCACAGGCTGCCTCCTTCCCAGCCATCACACCGGCCCTGAGAGCACAGAAAAACTGACCAACACCTGCAGTGGGCTTCTGCATTTCAGAAATCTGTGCCACATGGTGTAGTGGGTTTTACACAGCACAGACTTGACTCCCAATAGATGCATGCTGTGTAGACAGGATGAGTGCCCAACATGCTGCTGAGCCATCTGCAGCTCCAGGGCTGCCAGACTTCCAGCAGCATGCTGGGAGACCTGCTGCTACTGCTCCAGTCAGCCAGAGCAGGGAAATGTATAAGAATCCCTAGGTTTTGTCCTGACAGAATTTATAAGATGACACAGAGAACACGCTGAGAGGACAAAGGGTGTTCCCACTGTGAGGTACAGAAATACTGCTGTCACCATCTTGGCAGAGATGGAAACAAGACTCAGCAAAACAGTGGCTGGCTAACACACAGCAAGCTTGGGGCTGGGACATGGCTCACAACCTGATATGTTCAGCCCTAGTTAATGGCCTTGGCCATTGAACATGAGGCAAAGCCTCCCCTGCAGCTCTCCAAGGCCAAGGACAGCAGCATGGTGGCAGGGCCTATCCATAAAATGAGAATAAGCAGTGCTTTGGAGTGGCTCAAAATATTCACTTGCACTCAGCAACTCTTCTCACACCCAAGAGCACAGCTGTACAGAAGTATTCCCCCAGGAAAGCACCTCTGAAGAATACTTGTGAATTAAGAGTACACACTCCAAAGCCCACATTTCTGCACTGGCTGCATCTTGTCCTAAAAGCACTTGGAACATTTTGGGACTTTCTCAATAGACCTACTATTAGAGGAGGTATTTTTCAATGCTATATAATATTATCAGATGTTTGCACAGAGAAAATGCTCTTACACAATCCCCAGGATTTTTCCCTGATGCTCAGAAGGCAGGATGCTACCTTGTCTAAGTGACTGCCTGTGTGACACACACACCAGCTGTGGGGAATACAATGCTTTTAATGGATCTTTGTGCCTTAATCAGGCCAGAATGACAGGAAATATCAAAACTTTGATGTTTAAAGTCTGGATAAATGGTCAGTGCAGCTGCATCATATGACTAACTAGAGATTTAGTGCCTCATGCTGTATTTGTTGTCCTCCTTTTGCTTTTCCTGCCCATCCAGCTACTCTCTCTCATCTCATCCACTTTTCAGGATATGTTTGTTAAACTTCCTTGGGTGACCAGTTTTACTACACATTTCTCCAGTGCCTAGCATAAAATAAGCACAGAATGGTGGCCAGTGTATCATGCCTAAAGTAAGCACACCAAATATTTTTTTTGTTTTAACAAATAATATTTCTTTATTGTGCAATGAAAAGCAGACCTACTAAAACTTCAGTGCTTTTCCTTGCACAGCAAATTTAGAAGGTGGAAAGGCAAAAATCCAACATGCTTGCAGATTTCCACAGGTCATACCAGAGAAATAGCTGATATTTGTCCTATCCTAACTTGCTGCATTTTGGCTCAGATTCCAGTTGTGCTTTCAGTGGAATACATAGAGATCTTTGTTAAGAGTAAAGTGTGTAAAACTAAGGAAAGCAGTGGAAAAGTCTGACCTGCTGCTTGTGAAGTTTCTGCTATCACATGGCCTTGACAAACATTTTAGCTACAGTCTTACCTCACGGTAGTGAAACAAAGCAGGGGTGATGTCCTCTCTTACAGATCAAAGTCAGTGGGAATTCCCTTTGAGCAAAAGTAGCAGCTGTTACTTGCATGAGGCTGAGGGATCATGTTTACCTGGAATTTCCCAGGTCAAAACCCATAGCTGCTGGCAGGTACTTGTCAGCATGTGGCAGTCTGGCATGCAGAGGAACACAGTTCATAGTGAGGGCTTTAGCCTGAACACTGCTTGGAAGAAAGTAGAGAAATCCTGAACACTGATACTCAGTTTCTCTGCAGGTGAGTGCAAGGCAAGTGGGAATTACATCAATTCAGGAAGAGGTACATCCTACCTCTTAAATGCAGAATTAATTCCCACAGCATGTTGTGATTTCCAAAATATAAATGGTTTCTGAAAGGATAAACTAATTTGTGGAGGCAACATCCAAAATAACATGCTGAACAAAATGGTCTGGGTACAGCTTATGCCACTTCTCAAGCCTGTCCACAGTCCTCTGGATGGCATCCCATTTTTCAGGGTGTCATCTTCAAACCTGCTGAGGGTGCACTCAATCTCTTCATCTATGTCACTGATGAAGATACTAAACAATGCTGGTCCCAGTACGGACCCCTGAGGAACACTGCTTGTCACTGATCTCCATCAGGACACTGAGCCATTGACCATTGCCCTGGAATGCAACAATCCACTAAATTCCTCATCCACTGAACCAGTCCACCCATCAAACCCACCTCCAAATCAGAGAGAAGGACATCATGGATGACCATGTCAAAAGCCTCACAGAAGTCCAGACAGACCACCTATGTAGTAAGCAAGGTACTGGTGATGACTGGAGCCAGAAATAAGACATTTTTTAAATACTGCTTTAAAATAATATATTTCTATAAGTACACACTAACAATTCACCTCTAAAAATGTGATATTATTGGACTTAAGAACTTTTGATGTGAACTTTTCACTGGGAAGAATTTCTCAGTAAAGCTATGCACTGCACAAGTAGCAGTTGAAAACCAGCTCTCACAAAGCAAGGGAAGCCCCTGTGAGACTATTAAGATTTCAACAGGCACAAGCACTATCCATCTGCTCTCAGATTTAAACTTAGGTTTATACCTGTTGTAAGCAGAGCCTCAGTTGCTCACCTATGTGACAAACACAGGCACACACAGCTTTCAGGATGGGCCAGGTTGGAAGGGATCAGAGTGGCTCATCTGGTCCAGCCTCCTTGCTCAAAGAGGGGCACCCCAGAGCACATGGCACAGGATTTCATTAGGACAGCTCTGGAATGTCTCCAGTCAGGGAGACTCCACAACCTCTCTGGTCAATCTATTCCAGTGCTCAGTCACCCACACAGTAAAGAAGTTCTTCCCCATGTTCAGGTGGAGCTTCCTGTGCATCAGTTTCTGCCCATTGCCTCCTGCCCTTCTGCTAGGGGCAGGATCACCTCCCTTGATCTGTTGGCAACATTCTTCCTAATGGACCCCAGGATACCACTGGCCTTCTTGGCCACCAAATGTAGATGACTCCTGACTCTGTTCATTGTTAGAGCTCTGGTCATTTCAATTTATTTTTAAAACATTCACATGGACCTATTTAATCCTCCCATTTTCCTCCAGTGTCTGCAAATTCTTTTCCACTGAAGTTTTTTCAACAACTTCTTCCTAGATTGCTTGGCCAGCTTTCCTATGTTTTACAGCTAAATTGTATCAGAAATTTTCTGTATCTTTTCTTCAGGAAGAAATGCAGACTAACAAAAAATGGTTCATGAATTAGATCTGTCATTATAATATCAGCTGATCAGCTGATATAGCAAGCCATCATTTATCTTAGTAAGTGTTACTACATCTATTTCTACTTAATACATTAAGCATAAACAATAAAACTGAAATATAATATTGATGAATAAACAGAGTTAACTATTATTTCTAGCATCAAGTATTGGCAGGTGTGTTTATCAGCCTCTGTTTAGTGTGAGACTACATGCCAGAAGTTCTGTCGAAATATTTACACTTTCAGCTACATTTTATTTTTTATTACTTGTTTGCTGTAACCACCTCAAAATTAGTTTCTGCAGTCCCCTGTAAAAGCATACTAGTCCAATTTTGTGCTACTTGAGAGACAGTGATTCAGCAGTAATGGCTTTTTTGCATACATGAAAATCAGTTTGTTGCTGCTGCCAAGCTAAACAAACTGTGGCCACTCTCCAGAAAAAAAAAGAAAAGAACTCCTTATTTGAACCCAAGATGTTGTTGTAAGTTTATCTTAATGAGGTGGTTATAGTCTTCAGCACTCGTTTTTTAATTATTTGGAGGAATCCTCTTGGACTCAGTGAAATGGCATAGCAGGATATTTATCTGGGCTAAAAAAATCCAATTATCAGAAACAAGTGGGCAGCTTTTCTAAACAACATCTATTACATTCTGTAGTATCCCAGTTTTAATTAAAAGAAACAAAGCCCTGGTGTTCTGGGTACAAAGAAGAACTCCAGACTTTCCAGTCTGGTTCAGGCTCAGCTGCCAGTTCCGTCTTCCCCTGGCTTTATCTATATTCAAAGTCACACCAATTTAACTCCCAAGCAGTTTTTAATCACAGTTAATGAAATAGATGCTAACTGCTGCAGAAATGCACTTAATTTGATTTAAATAAGGTTTATAGTAGCCTAGTTAATTGAGTTTATCACCACCTCCAACTGTTGTATATAACTTTTAAAACAGAATAAAAAGTGTCTTTGGACTATATGACTAAATTTTAATTATATAGCATAATTTTGAAGGTAAAAGTTCCCTACGCTAGGGATCCCCAGTTTTGGAAGAGGATTTAGACAGCCAGAATCGCCATGGAAAGACCAAAAGAAGAACTCCACAAATCACCAACTTGGGGCTGGGGATCATCAGGGCCTAGGTATGCACTGAGAGCTGCCCCTTGCACTGTGAAACCATAGCTGGACAGGAATTTAATGTGCTGTTAATATAATCAGGATGAGCTTCAGTGAGTAACAAATTAAAGAGCTGCAATGTGCATGAAAAGGACTGGATAAAATATTAAATGAAACCAGTGTGCCATGACAGCATAGAACTGAAGACAATTATTTTCAACAGCTGACAGGCATTTCTGTTTTATACACCAGAAAAAAAAAGAAAATATGTGCACATTATATCTGGCACTAAGGAGAAATAGTTCCTACCCAAAGGAGCAAGATTTCTAAATAAACTTTCTAAATTGCAAAAGGAAAAATTCACTGATTTATAAAATAATAGTTTAAAGTAATGAACTGCCATATGGGTACATAATATGTACCCATACTGATGGGTACAGTTTTCTGTACCCATCAAAAGCTAAAACAGAAAAATTATTTCTTTATCCCATATGCATGCAAATCTCATATTTTGAGATTTTTAACTAAGTTACTTATTTTCTCACGGCATGTTGATAATGTATCCTCAAACTCAGCTAAACACATCTACCCACAAACAGAGATCTTTTTAATAAGGATATCTATTTAAAATTAATGCTGTGGGTCATGAAAACTTAATCTGTTTTTAAAGAAAAAATAATCTGATATGATTAACAGTATTTTGCCTTTGCCTGTTCAACCACAAATGAATCTCAAATAATTTTGCCTGTATTTGGGATTTCTCATTTATCAGCAGCTCCTCACACTCCTTTATATAACTGATTGGCATTGAAACCAAGACAGTATTCATTATTTTAAGAAACCAGCAGCTAGGACAAAAATCCTACAGCAATATTGAATACCGGTAATTGCAGTGAAAGAAGTTGCACAAATTAACAACTGAGGAGTTTCATTTAGCAAATTTAGCTTGTCCAGAGACTTCACCAGCACCACTGCCAGGGGTTAGCAGTATCACCCATCCACAGCCCAGGTCACAGGTGAAGCAGCTCCTATTTTATTTTGGGGCTCAGATCACCTAAGTGCCCACATTGCATATGTTTTCATTGCTGCTGGGCTTCAGTCTAGGAAAAAAACAACTCGTTCCACTGGTGACAAAGCCCAAAACTTTTTCTGTGAAAACCAGCAACAGTGCATATTAGTTAGCTAACTATATTAATTAGTATCTCCTAAAAGACATCCTTCTGTCTCAGCTCTCACCAGGCTGAACAGAGCACACCTCTTCCTGTGTGACTCATCCCACACCATGAGGAAGGCGGCCCGAGTGTTATGTCCCAAGATGGCATGTAGCTTTACAGGACTCCCCTCCCAATTCCTCCAAAGTAACTGAAAGCTGCATTTACCATTCCTTCTTCCCTTCAATATTAAACTTTGACTTGATTAGGAAGTGTAAATGTCACAGGTAAGATGCGGGTTGGTGTCAGCTGGAGCAGGCCCACGTAAGATGGGGAAGAAGCTCTGCTGGTGTACATCAGCTGAGCATCTGACCAAGCTTCCATGGCAGGGATGCCTCTTCTGGTTCTTTTTCTCTCTTTCTCCTTTAATCTCTCCTTCATTCCTTATTTATCTTTTCTCCTTCCTTCCTTCCTTTCTTTCTTTTTTTATTTCTTGCTTTCTTTCTCTTTTTTTTGTCTCTCTCTCCCCCGTTCTCTATTTCTCTCTCTCCTTCTCTCTCTTTATTTTAATCTCTTTCTCTCTTCCATATTTCCTCTCTTTCCTCTTTTCTCTCTTCCTTCCTCTCTTGCTCTCTTTCTTTCTCACTACACAACTGATATTTGGGTGTTTTCTACTTCTGCAATGGCACTGCAGGAACTACCACTGCAAATCAGAAGAACAGTGTACCAAGTCCACTCCCCTTTCCCGACAGCTGTCAACGCCAGGTGTTGTAGGGGACAAGGAAGGAGACAAGACACGCTCAGCAGCTCCCGCCACGCTGTGGAGCGCTCAGTTGTGAACGCAGCCCAGAGGGAGGACACAGACCACTTGCACACAGATAGACTATTTCAGCTCTCTGGAATATTTACTTTTCTTAGGTAAGTACCTGATTTGATTTTGGATTTTACTAATTCTGTCTGTCAATTCTATTCTTAGAGCTCTCTACCAAGCTGACATTCGTTTTAGTGTTTCCTGTACATATGCTCTGTGCAAGTAGTGATCGAATGAAATTTCAAAATACCTTTGTGTCATTATTCTTTTAGGAAAAGATGCTGAACTGATGTCTAAACCATACTTGTCTACATGTATCTGTAGCGTTTCACCTTGCATACACCTTCTCTTCAAACCTCAAGCAATAGTCATCTCTACTTTTCTTTCATATGAAAGACTCTTAATTCCTTTACTAATATTCTTATTTTTTATTTGTCTTATATTCTAATTGAGATTCTCATTACTGAACTACCTATTCCCAGTTCTTTCTCTTGGNATTATGTCTGTAAAATTATTATTTTTTGTACTTACTGTGGTCATATTTTTTGCTCCTTTTTCGTGTTTGTTTTTTTTTTTTTTTTTTTTTTCTACTTTTAAAAATCCACCAAAGATTTTTGAAAAAGCTAATTACATGAAAATGAGGGTAATGCAGAAGCTATTACACTCTGGAGCAATTTACATGGCTTGAACAAGTTAGCATTTTCTGAGAATACACTTTGAAGCAGCTAAGTTTCATGGGAAAATGGAAAGAACTTAATTACACTGGAGTACAATGCTATGTTGTCACCCTTACCATCATATTTAATAGCAGAAAACATTTGATAGTTTTTGTCTTAGAAATAATTGAAGTGTTACATCACTTTTAGATACAAGCAATTTTTTAACTCCTTTTTTATAAAGAAATGTAGTCTCAAGTCTAAAAGTTTGGAAAAGGTTTGAGAATACTGATTACATCTGGGAAACAGTCTGGAAAATTTGGTTTCCAAGGAAAGCTTTGAAGCTGAGTTTGACTAAATTATTTTTAAAAAGTAAGAGATGTCAAACCAACACTTTGCATTCATTGTGAAGGCAACTGTGCTTTCATTTTTCCTGTCTAGTGAGGGAATTTAGAAACCATTCATTCACACATTTCTTGACTTTTTTCTCCAGTCTAATAAGCACGTAATTTAAGAAAAACTACATTAAGACAACCAAAACAAGTGAGTAATTCCTACAGTATGGATTGCAGATAATTCAGAAGGATATGGAAAGTGGTAGTGCTTTTAGGTAAAAGCATGCTGACAAAATAGCTCCTCTCTTTCACCCCACAACATTTTTGTAGGGCGACAGGGGCCTTTAATAAGAAAAAAAATCCTTGAGAAGCACTGAGTTCCCCTGAAACACCCATTTTGACAAAGAGAGAAGTTGTCATGACAGCATTATCATCAGAATGCTCTTTGCTCTCCTCAGGCTCTCATGACTTTCTCAATAATAGGAAAGCTCACCACTGCTTCAATGGGTAATGAAGGACCACCACGGCCACTTGAGGAGTTAGACTGAGTAATCTCCTGAGAAAAGGACAACTTGTGTTTGAACCTTTTCATCCTAGAAAAGCAGTATGATTTTTCAGTGTTTTGATGATGATGATGATGACTATTATTAATATTGTTTCATTCACATTATACCCATGCTTAGATGTGCTATAGGGGAAAGAGCCCACAGCAGGGGAGCCAATGAAGGAGAAGAGCCAAGATATCTCCTCCACCTCCTTGCCTGTCATGGTCACCTGCACCCCAGGACAGGCATGTGAGAGTGACCCAAGTGATGTCTGCTCTTGAACTGCACCCAAATTTCAGAGAAGCCCCAAACCTTCCCTCCCTTTGTTTAGGAGACACTAGTGAGGGTTTCTTAGCTGCAGGAACACCCAAACAATAAGGCTGGCTAATGCACATACAGTGTATTTAATTTCCCGTGGGAGTTTTGCTGCTTAGAGGAGCATTGTACAGGCAGATGTGGCAGAGGTATTGCCAAGGCTTATTTAATTTAATTACAGTGCCTCATTACTGACAAACATCCATTCCAAACATCCTTTCCAGCATGAAAGGTGTAGGCTATTTTATAGAGGACCTTGTGGCTCCCATTTATTTTCTCCTGAGTTTGATCTTGCTAGGTATTTGAACTAGATGCCATCAGGCAGCAACAAATGCTTATTGTAATATAATGAAGGAGGAAGATTAAGCAGGCGGTGGAAAATTTCTGAAAAAGAACCTTAGCTGAACAAGAAAACTGAAAGAGTAAAGTGTGCAAGGTGTGGATATATCCATCTCTCTCTATATATGTGCATATAGACAGACATAACCTATATATATGGACAGATTCCATAATTAAACATAATTTATTTTTATGGCTTCCTACATCAGAGCTGGGTTTTCTTAAAGCACTATGGCTTTATAAGACCACTAGGTGTTCACAATGCTCTTTTTCTTCAAGACCTTCTTTTTGCAAACAGACCATGCCACTGGGTGAAACTTAAAATTAGGGGTAGGAGAACACTTCTAAGGAGTCACAAGCCCCACAGTCCCTGGTAGGGAACAGTAGTGATGGACTATTTATGCCATGCTTGTTTCTGATCACTGATGAATGAGCATACAGTTCACAGTGTCATTGTTCAATATGATAAGTTGGGGGATAAAATGTGTATGTGTAATTTTACTCACTTTATCCCTCCCTTTGGGTCTTGTGGGGCAATTAAAATTCCAACTTTGTGAATACCAGCTTGCCCCCAGCCCTGCTCAAACACTGTGCTCATGCTCCCAAGACCACAACAGAGGTCCAGCTGAAATGACCAAAGCTACTGGGGATGACAAGCCCTGATCTGCCACATTTTAAGATTTCCTGCCTCTTCTGCTTAACATGATGGAAGTAAAAAAAGGAAGCACTGCAAGACAGAGAAAAACTGAAACCACAGGTACAGCCAACCTGCAGCCTACAGGTGATATGAGAAGGCCTTCTGTCAGATAAACTATGAGTAGCAAGAAGAATAAATATTGGAAGGAGTGTTTTGGATTTAGGAATTGTAATTAAAAGCAGGAGGCTGCAGCAGTAGCAGCAATGCTGTGAGTCTCCCTAGCACATTGTTTGTGTGCACACAGTGAGCTAATGAAGCAGTCCATATGTTTTATCACTGTCAGCAGAGGCTGGCAACGGAGCAGTGATCTGGGAAATAAGATTATACTGAATGAGATGAATAGGTTTTGTCCAACAAGTAAGGATTTCAGGAGGGTATTTGGTATGTCACGTGGGTCTTACCAGAAGCTGTAGGTGAGCAGATTTGAGTATATATATGGCAAGGTAGGTTACAACTAGCTGAAAGTGATTGAACAGGATGCTTTACAGATCTAGCAGGACAGGTCCAGAGAGGCTAGAAGAGAGGAGGAAGCAGCCAGTAGCCAGGAGCAGGCACTGCCCATAGCAGCATGCATGAGTGCCATTGAGCTGTGCCCTGCTTGGGTCACACAGCCACAGCCACTGGGGAGGGAACACCACAGTGTCTGAGGGATGCCCAGGAAAGCAAGTGACTGACCCAGATCAGCCATCAGGGCAGAATGGGAGGACCTTGCTGGTGTCAGTGAACACAGCGGAGACCGGGGAGAGGAGGAAACAAGGGAGCCTCCTGAGCTACAAAGTCCATGGCAGTCTTTCCATTACAGCTGATTCTCACTTGGCTGTGTGGGAAATCCCTGTGTCCTGTGTTGAGAGAATGAGAAAGTGATTTTCCCCATTTGGATTTCAGAGCTGGCATACAATACAGCACCCTGGTCTCTGTATCACTAGCATGAAGATGTGAGAAAAATCTGTGCTTCCAACAGGTTTTGCTCAATACACAGAGGAGCCCTGCAATCCCTGGCACTGCTCTTTTGCAAGGTGTTTCATGGCCTGCACATCACATTGCAGCACCTCAGGGATTATCTCACAGCAGGTGTAAAACACCTGCTTATCCAATGGCACCTGGTGTCTTCTTCTTACACACCCTTTTATGTCCTGATGGGCCACCTCCTGCCACATCTTCTGGCTCTCTCAGTTAAAAGGTAGGCATCCAGCTGACAGAGACAGCTCACCTTTTGTGTGTCATTGTGTGAGGAAGCAAAGTTTGAAGCAAAAATTGCAAGTTTCTCATGTGGAAGCAGAGTGATGTAGGGATTAAGCAAAATGTTGAGGTTAAAACCATGTCAGCACTCAGAACAGGACTCCAGATTTGGCTAGAACTTGGGGGAAAAAAGAGAATTTGTGCCTTGTGGAAGAAGGGGCAGGCAACTCAGGAGGACTACAAGGATGTTGGCAGACAATGCAGGAAGAAATTAAGGACCAAAAATGAACAGGAATTTAATCTGGCTACTGCTATAAAAGACAACAAAACATGTTTAAATACACCAGCAACAAAAGGAGGGCTGAAGAGAATCTCCATCCTTTGCTGGATGAGGGGGGAAACACAGTGACAAAGGATGAGAAAAGAGCCGAGGTACTTAATGCCTTCTTTGCCTCAGTTGTTAACAGTGAGGACTACGCAGTTGTCCAAAGGGTACCCAGCCCCTTGAACTGGAAAACAGTGATGGGGAGCAGAATGAAAGTCCCCATAACTCAAGGGGAAATGGTCAGTGACCTGCTACACCACTCAGAAATGAAAAAGTCTACAGGGTCAGATGGGATCCACACGAGGGTATTTAGGGAGTAGGCAGAGCTGCTCACCAAGCCACTTTCCATCATCCACCAGCAGTTTTGCAAAGTCTCAGTTGACTGGAATGTAGCAAATGTGATGTCCATCAACAAGAAGGGTCATAAGGAGGGTCTGGGGAACTACAAGTCTGTCTGTCAGTCTGACCTCAGTGCCTGGGAGGGTTATGGAGCAGAATAACTTGAGTGCATGTACAGGACAACCAGGGGATCAGGCCCAGCCAGAATGGATTTATGAGAGGCAAGTCCTTCCTGACCAACTTCACCTTTTATTTCAGGGTGACCCATTTTAGTGGGTGAGGGAAAAGCTGTGGATGTGTTTACACAGACTTTAGTAAAGTGTTTGACACTGTGTCCCACAACATTCTCCTGGAGAAACTGGTTGCTCACGGCCTGGATGGATGCACCCTTTGCTGAGAGGAAAACTGCCAGGATGGCTGGGCCCAGAGAGTGATGGGGAAGGTAGTTACATCCAGCTAGTGGCAGGTCACAAGTGGTGCTCCCCAGGGCTCAGTGTTTGGCCCAGTCTGGTTTAAAACCTTTATCAACAACCTGGACAAGGGAATCTAGAGCAGTCACAGTCACTTTCCAGAGAACAACAGGTTTCTTGGCAGTGGAGGATGAACTGTATGTCAGCCACCCCAGGATACAGGTGAAACTGAGGATGGGAGCCTTCGCTGTCATCCTGGGGAAGCAGAGGTACAAAGGGCACTGGGAGGAGTTGGAGCTCCTCTCAAACAGCACTGGGGAGCAAACCTACAGCCAGCAGACACCTTCATGGGTGTTTCACCCTGGCAGCTTGTGCACCCCATTCCTGAAAGTCAGAAGCAGATGTATTTGCCTCACCCTTTTCCTGGCTTGCTGGCAAGTTTTGGATGGGCTCTGCCCTGGCAAACCCATTGCTCACAGTCAGCAGAAAGCTTTCAACTACATAACCAAGATGCCCTGCTCTCTGACTCATTAGCACCACCAACTTAAGGAGTTGAGTAAGTCATTAATTTCTTCCAGAAATATCATTTTCCCTTGGTAGCTTTCCAGGCTAAAATTGCCAAAGCCTTCCTGGAATGTACAGGTAATACCCTTTCTCTTTTATGTTCATTTTAAGTTCCCAGGACAAGCTGTTAGCCAGGAATGTCTCCCTAGGCATGACACCAGTTAGCAGGACCAAAACTTGCTCAGATTCTATTTCCTCCCTCAAAGCCTAGCTCTAATCCTCAGGAAACAAAAAAAAAAAAAAACCAAACCCACACACAACCAACAACAACCTAAAACCATCCAGAAAGCTGTTGTCCAATTTACAGCATAATTTCATAATCTCATTCTTAAACAGCTAGAACATCAAGTCCTTTTGCAAAATTCACACCACTACAAACCAGCAACACGTAATTAAATAATAGTTCCAGCTTACAGCAAACAGGCACCTAGAGCACAAAACCATTTTTCCCTCTAGAGCATTTGTCCTCTTCACTGATTGAGCAGGTTTTAGGAATCCCAGTCCTTTTCAAAAAGTCACACACAGAAATATGTGAAAGGATCTGCAAAACACATCGTGTTTTGTTAAGATAGCACATCCTTAGTGGTCTTAAACCACACACTTTTAAAGCAGTATTTGAATATTTGACTTCATGAATCCTTTCCTTTCACTCACCACAATCCTCCTCCTTCTTTAATTCTTCTGATTTATACTGTCTTGTTAGAGCTCGGGGCTGACCTTGGCTCTTGAAACCAAAGGCAGGACTCTTGTGATCAGGCATTCACCAACAGATAAGGGAAAAATACTGAATGTCAGTGTTCAAATACTCCTCCTAAAGAAACATGGCTGTTTCCCAGCAGAGGAAAAGAGACCATGGCCACATGTGGGTCATACTTGGCTTCCACTACAGTTTGTAGGAATTAATCTTCTCAAATATCTTAACTGGTCCTGCTCTGCAGTAACTGGATTTTATTTCATTTTCATGGATAGGAAGATTTACCCCAAGTGACTTGCAAGGGACTGGAAAATCAGCTCATGTAATATAAAAAGTTGGAAATGCATGCATTCTGAGTACAGTTCTTTGCATGAAATTTCCTTCCAAATGCCAGTCCAAACCTGTCATTACAGTTTCTTACATAAATGACATTTAAGAGTGTGAGCATTAATGGGAAAGTTACAGTACATTAAAGCACAGTACTTACAGTCACATTCACTTTCTCACCAAAAGAACCTAAAGCATGTTTTAAACAGACATATCACTGTTTCCTCACATCATATATTTAATTAGAAGAGATAAATCAAATTACTTCCTTTGCCTGTACACATAAAATCCCTGTGTAATTACAGAAGAGAAGGCCATCCTGCAGGCCATTTTGTGGCATTATAAATGTGCTGAATCACCTGATCTTGAGCCAAGCTCCACTTTAATCTTCCGAGTCTTGTTTTAGTTTGAGGAACAGCCAAACACACCCAGTTGGGCAGTAGAGATTAGTTTTCCCACTATTCAGTAAAACAGACAAATAAAGTAATTACTTTTCTGAGATAGTTTTTGGGGTTTTTTTTGATAGTAAACTATTGTAATCCATAAGATCCATAAGGGTTTAATGAAAAAAGAGAAGAGGGGCAGGGGCAGGAAAGACTTATAGGCAATTTCTATTATACCATTGTTAATTAACAGGCAGAGAACTTTTCTTTGTGTCAAGAAACACTGTTGCTTTAGTTGCTACCCAGTGTCCCTACTGCCCTCAGTATGAAGTGATCCTGATCTATGTTAGTACAAATAACAATGGTAGCAGGAATAGGGACAATGATGATGATTTTCATGATGATAACAACAACTTTCAGCTGTGACTGCAAACTGTTCCAACAACTAGTGACCAACAGACTTGATCCTGGTTTCAAATACCCATCACAAACCCAGACAGAAGAGCTGCAGAGAGCAGGTACAGCTGGCTTTCTGGAGCAGCATGACCTGTGAACTCTTTTTCAGCAGCTGACATCTTTGATTCCCATCCGTGCTTGAGCAATGGTCTGTTCCTGGCAGAAACATCCAGCTTTGGCATGGGGACTCCAAATGCTGGAGATTTTCTCAGCTCCTCCCATTTCAGCAGCTAATTGTGCCTAGTGTTAAATCTGGCAGGTTTCAACTTTGAGAAACTATATCTTGTCCTGCCTGTATCTGCTAGATTAAAGAGCCCCACAGTTTCAGATATCCTCCCCTCCACATACACAGACTCTGACTGAAATCCCTCTTCCCTTTCTCTGCAATTAGTTAAATGTACTGTGCCCATCAGCCTCCCCTTCCCCAAATCACTTCTCTCTCCCAGCTCTTTGCAGTTGGCCCCAGCCCAGAGGCAGGCACTGATGGCAAGAGATCTCTCATGGCTCTGCCTTCCTCTCCCATCCCACACTCCTGGTGCTGGGGTGCTCAGCATTCTGTGGCCCCCAAATAAGTCCTCTTGGGCAAGACACCCTTGACATGGACACCCATTGGTACCAGCCTCCACAGTGCCCACAGAAGTGACACAGACCCCTTGGCCCAGGCTGTCTCACTACTTGGTTGCTCCTATCACAATGAAGGAGCCAGAGTGTGCTTTTTTTCCCTGTGGCCTTCCTTAGCTGTTAATTCCTAATTGTGTCCTCAGTGAGCCAGAATCCTCTGTTTCTTCCATATCACTGGTGAATTCCAGACAGGCTTTTCATGTGACTCATTCCCCATGAAACACATTTTACCAGAATCTCCTGTGGATTGGTATTTCCTCACTAACTCTTTGTGATTTCTTCAAACCTTCAGTTAAATCAGATGATGACTTCTGGAACACTGTCTTTTAGGCAATGACTGCAACAGGAAGAGAGTCAATCCCCCCAGGGGTTAAGTCTGCCTCTGATTTCTTACAAGCATTTTTGCTTTACCCAAAAACATTTTTCCCCTTTTAATCAGACATTGAATCTTGGAATCCAGTCTTTGCTAGGAAATTTTCTTCAGCAGAAGATGATGTACATGTGAGTGCCATGGGGTCAGCAAGTTTCCACTGCACCTGGGTGAACCTGGTCATGAATGTCCTTGCTGTGTGCTCTACAAAGCAGTTTTGGGTAGCCTGGGGGTGGTCAGCTCCAACAGGGAGGTCCTTTAGAGTGAAGCCACACCAGACTTTGCAGGTGGTCTTTTTATCTATTTTCTATAACTCTTGTATCCAGAAACTGTCCCAAGTCTTCAAATGATCAGTCCTTTGGTTTTGCTTCTTATTTTAGTGGAGTTAACATAATTTTTTTTTCCTGGTCAGACACAAGCCTCAACCATAGCAGAGAAGCAGACAGTTTCCTTCTGTGAAACTCAGAAGGAAATCCTGGTTGAACAAAACAAATCAGAAGTATCAGAGAGAGTAATCAAAACCAAAATGTTTATGTTTATGGATGATATTGCCCCTTGCTGCCTAAAGGAAGGGATAGACTAGAAATTGCTAGAGTTCATTAAATCTTCTTATTATCCTGGATATTCAGTGGTAAGCACTGAAGAATTGCAGTCTCAATTTATGCCAGGGGAGTGGCTGTCTTCCAGACTCACTCATAGGACCAAAGTGAGCACTGACTTTCTAGACAATGTATTCACTCTACACAAGGCCTTTTAGAGGTCCAGAGAAGAAAGTGAACTGGAGCTTCCCTGGGAGATAAAGCTGAACATCATGCAATTTCAGAACTGGCAGATGGTGAAGGCTCCCTTTGCTTCTGCTGAAGGCTGGCTAACCATACAATTGTACTACAGCAAGGGCTCTGAGGATGCAGAGTACAAAGCATTAATACAAAGCAAACACGAGAATGTTTGGTGACAGTGCCATAACAGGCAGACAAGGAAGGCAAAACCAAAATAGAAATTTTCTGCAGCACACAGGTAGAGGCCACTCAGTCTTGGGAGCAAGTGGATAGTGAATGGTGAATGAATATGTAAACATCACATTTCTGCAGATTTCTGGCCTGAAGACCTGCAGTCGATATCCTCATTTCCTCAGTGAACAACTTTCTCCTCTGCCCATGACCTTACATTTGAGATATAAGTTGCCACCATTCCAGTGTTCCTAAACCTATAATGAATCAAAAGCAAACATTCACAGATGAACACATCTTGTACTGCCTGGTTGTTGAAGTGATAAAGAAACCACTTTCTTTGCCAGTATTCCATGCATGTCGGAACTCAGTAATAGAATGTTTTGATCTACCAGCCTGCTATGTTGACATACTGAAACAAAAAGTGCTTCCACTCAGCCAAAACCACATATCTTGGCAATCTGCAGCCTGAAAGACAACAAAGACGTAGTCTGAAAACTTGGCAACTGTCCTGGCACGCTACACCTTGGGATTAGCGAGTCAGTCACGCTATGCTGGCTCTGGTTTTACCACAATGCAGTAACACAATGGGAAATTCTGGAGTGCTGGTCCTCAACACATCGTCTCTGCTGGCTTTCAGAAGCTGCTTCAGAAGCAAGGTAAATCCCTGAGCTAGAAAGTTATGCTCCTTTCCATAATCCCCTCCTGGTGAATGAGAGGTGTTAAATGGAGGAAAACACTGCTTACTGCAAAACTCCCTTTCTCTTACCTGCCCCTTCTCTACTGCAGGTGTTTTCTAAGGTGTTTTCTGAACCATTGCACCATGAATATAACACACATCTTTTTTTAAGCACTAACAAACACCTTAAGAGTTCAGATACCAGATTCAGCCAGGCATCCTGGAGGCAGATTACCAGAGGCCTCTACGCTTGGTGAAAAGACACTGCACTGGCATGTTTCTGGTGGGATACCAGGCTGGAGGAGAGCAAAGGAGAGAAAATGAGAACAACTTTGGGTTATTAGGACTGGCTAGGGCAATTCCCAGCAGGAGGCATTCATCAAACGTAACGTCTTGTGGACGGACTGCGATACCCAGATTAAAAAGCCATCATGCTAATTGCCTAGACAGGGAACTAATAAACACCTGGGTTAGTTTTATTAGCTCTAACACAATGCTGAAAACACTGGAGCCATGTTAATCTCTGCTACTTCAGAATCCTGCCTTATTCTGCAGAATGATGTCTGTGAAAACATTAAATCAGTGCTTGAGCACTTAAGAAAATGTAAAGAATCTACTGTAAAAGTCTTATAACACAATGAATTTCAGCTGTTTGGGCTAAAACCAGTGAATAAATGGTGTGCCATTAAAACAGTGCTGTTAGATGCAAAAATCGGTTGTTTTGCTGCAGATGAAAAAAGGAAAGAAGAATTCATAGGAAAATCAGGTAAGTAAACATGATGTACACCAGGCAAAATAACAGAAACGTTCTGAAGATCATGTCTTGTAGGCATATGGATAAACACAGCATACTGATGAAAAGCTGTAGGGTTTCTGTAAAATGAAATAATATGTCACAAACTTCCTAGAGTTATCTGAAGGCAACAAATGTGCAAGCAAATCAGATATCACTCATATTCTCTGGCTGGGTTTCTAGAAAGCATTTAAGTGGGTCACTCACAGGACACTCTTAGACAAATTAAACTGATCTAGAAAATGAGAGAGACCTTTCAGGTGGAAAAAAGCTGTTAGAAGTCAAGGATTAACAGTGGGAATAATGTGCTGTGTAAAGATACATGTCTTCTTACTGTCTTTTCTGCCACACCCAAAGTATACTCACACCTTCCTCCTCTCACCTTGAAATCTGGGATCAATCAGCCACAATATTTTCATTAATTTTTCCTTTTGAAAAACAAGATTCTGTTCATAACTTGAGGATATAGTACTGTAGATATTTTCCCTTTTCAGTGTCACTTAAGAGGGAAACACTGGCAGCACTGAAGAAGGGAGGCAGCAAGAGTGCCCATTCTAGTGACAGAAGATCAAATTCTGTGCCTGTGTTTGGCAGGGACTTAGCAAACAGTAAACCAATGATTCTACACTCAATACCAGCAAGAGTTCTTTAACAAGCAACTACAAAATCAGTTTGGAATTACTTAGAAGACATCAGCTAGACTGAAAATAATCAGCATGAGGATCTGAAGAACAGTCTCTGACTTGGTGGATAAGTTGGAAGCATTAGATCCATATATTTCTTGACTTCAGTAAGGTTTTTAGTAGCCTCACATGATACTCACAAATGAAAATGAATGGTCATTGGTACAAATATAATGCACCCAGCTGGTTGGAAATACAGTTTGAAGGAGCACACCTCAGGAATTTGGTGCCTATCTTTAGATGTGCTTCTGCAAGGGCCTTTCCTGAGCAAAGTAATCAACATTGCCATGAACAGCTGAGAAGACAGAGTGGGCTGAAATGTGACACACCATGCTGGAGGTTTGTGAACCATCAAGGGCTAGAATTCAAGCTAACTGTGAGGGATCACAAAGAGCAAAACCCAAACAAGGATGACATTCACTGCATGGTGCAAAACATGAGAAAGAGAAATCAAGCATGCAAATAAGTGCCTGGTCCAAAAGGGAGGCTGGGGTTTGAGGCTGATTTGAAGCAGAATATGAAGTAATAATTTCATGTTGTTAATTCATCTCAGCTGTACTAATAGCAGCATCATGCATATCTCACAGGAGATAATGACAGCTTTCTTCTCTTTCCCAGAAAAGACCTCAAATGCCCCATTGTGTTTGGTTATAAAAGACGTGGAGAAACTGGAGAGAGTCTGGGTTACAAGACGTTGAAGCATTGACTATGAGAGAAGAGTGTTCTTGCTTACCCCAGGCACCAGCAGGTTTGGGGAGGGTGATTAGATAGCAATCTTCAGATGGATTGCTCTAAAGGTTATTTGGGAGAGGACCATGACAAACTTGCCTCCATAGTTACTCAGAGAAAATCAAAATAAATTATACAAATTTGCTGCAAAGAAGATTTAATTTGTGTGTCGGGAAAAACCCAACCTTTTTGATAGGAGTCCTGAAATAGCAGAATAGACTCATTAGGGGTGCTGAAAGTTTGCAGAAACCCACTGGACAAACCCTTTCAGGTAATGCCTAAATGCTTAAATGCAGTTCCTCCTTTCTTGATGAAAGGACTTTACATAGATCTTCTCTAAGGGCTCTTCCAAACACAGTCTTCTGAGTCTACAATTTCATTTTTAAGTAGCAAATCCTTGAAATTACATATATATAAAAATTTACCGGGTTTTATTCACATTGAGATTTAGTCAACTTTACATGCAATAATAGCTGGCCTGCATGTTGCACTTCATTGATTTGTGTATGACTGTTTTGATATCTGCTGTTCTCAGCTCTGCCAAAGAACAGGTTGACCTTTTGTGCTTTACCAACAATTTTTCTACCATCCACCAGTAAATGAGGAAACAAGTATGAAAGGTGATGATTCTGCAGTGTCTGCTGTCCATGCTGTGATACTGCCTACAGGCTGTAACTGAAAATCCACTGAATGAGTACAGCCCGTGTGAATCACTGTTCAGAGGCATTCAGTACATTTACAGCTCCATGCAACCCCATAAAATCTCATCTTGGTTGCCAAGAACATGTCTCTAAGATTTAAAGATTTTTTTTTTTTTAACTGCTGAGGGGAAACAATAGTATGACAAAAATAATTCATAGATGTGAAGTTTTGCTCAGTATTTTATGAAAACTGGTAAGAAACCTGTTGATACACTGTGTGGCATCCTTATAGAATAGAATATACTGAATACGAATGAGAAACAGATGTCTTCTCAGTGAAAAGATAAATTCTCATCTCAGTCATTATATGCTAACTTTTTCTCTTCCCTCACATTAATATGTTCTTTAGTTTTCTTTTTTAAGTGACATTGCTTTTTTTTACTGATTGGATTGCTACAGAATATTTTGTGAAAGTCAGGGGCTTTTTTTCCCCAGAAGTAAATGTGAAGTTCTCATTTAGTGAAAATGTAGCCTTACAGTATAAAAGAAGGTTTCTTAGATTTTTAGAACATTTACCTACCCTAATGACCATCTGTACACAGGCTGTGTGCCAACTACTACCATCAGTATTTATTCACCCAACACAGACTTTCTGGTTTTCATCACAGGCCATGCTTTGTAGAACAGGCACAGAGGTATTACCTGTAGTATACCTGCTTGTCCTGTGTCAGATCTTGTAAAAAATGGAACATCACCTCATTCACAGACCCTAAACATAGGCCACAGTTAGGAGGTGGAATCCAGAGGATGAAGTGCTGCTCTCACATGAGCATACAGTAATAGAAGGAAAAAAAAGCCTAAGATTCAAGGAAAACAATTTAAAGTATCTTTCAGATAAAAACTGACATGCATGCTAGAATTAGAGGTTGCAAAAACAGTAGAAGGGCACAAAACTAGAGTGATAATAATGAAAAAACAACCAGTAATGTATGATAAATTCATTTCTTTCATTGCTCTCCTGATGGTCCTAGAGCAGAAATCTTTCACCAAAGTGTAGTGTTAATAAAGTCAGTCAGGCCTGGCCTAACAACTCTTTGATCTAATGTGCTATAGCAGACAACAACAACCATTTTCAGCTGACTGCTATGGAAACGTAGCTATTTTTCATGCAGATGTGTTCAGATGTGAAATTATGGGTTTAGGTGGAACAGATCCGAAATTAAATGGTTTGTCATACCATAAAATCTTCTGTCTCATTTTGGCTACACTTGCCATTTGGAGATTTTGTATTAATCCCAGCCTGTAAACCAGAGCAACATTACTGAATGTGAAGCTGAGAGAACCATCCAAGCAGCAAGACTTTTCATGAAAACCCAGACAATCCCATTTTGAGCAATCCTGCTTTATTTTGTCAATTTTTGGCTAAAGAGATCAAGTGGGTAGCTAAAAACCTGATGGTCTCATGCCCTCTTGTCTGCAGCCATTTTCCAGAGGAGAGAAACTGTGTTGGAATTTCAGTTTGATCGTGCACCCTCCAACACACAAGTTATCAGCCAGTTCAGCAGTGGTGCAAGTACATTCTTGTCCATGAAACATCTACAGAGCTGTGTGTTATGGATGAGCAACACTATTTTATCTCTGAGTTAATTCAGGATTTGGCATGAGTGTTTTTATGAGTTAGTTCTGTGCCTTTTTTTTCTCTTAAAAATGAATGAAATAATTTTAATGTTTTAGGGCATTCTGCCTCTGAATAGAACATATTTTAAAAAACTCACAATGTGGAAATCTGCTATGTGCCCTACAGCCCCAAAGAAAGTACTCAAAAAGGGAAAAAAGATGAGCAGAAATGGCTTTGACCTGCCCTTGTACCTTTTGGATGAAGCTGGGCCAGCAATCCAAGTAAATCCTCACAGGATTTACTCAACTGCAAGTTGTCCTACATCTCTCAAAGAGCAGCATTTCTGGACAGAAGTGCCTTTACATGATTTTACCACCTCCTGGTCGCCAGTAGAGCCAGTCCTGTTTCTGGTACATTTCTCATGGCCATGTTTGGGAGAGTTTATTGAACAACTCTTCCTTGCCATCTTAATTTCTGACCTGAAATGTCATCCCTCTTCATTTTCAAAGCCATAAGACCTCTTTTATAAATCTCTGTCCCTCTCACGCAGAGCACAAACACATTCTTGAGCTTCTGGGTAATACAGCTGTGAAGGTGAGTATTTTGGTCCAGTATACACTGCAAAATGATATTCATATCCTGTCAAATTGGAGTAAAAAACGTGTCATTTTTTGGACAGCCAGCAAAATCAGAGATGTAGCCACATGATAAACTGATAATATTTCTCATAGTGGACCAAATACTCAGTCATGTGCTTTCTTCTCTTTAAACTTACAATCTTCATGAAAGATACTGGAAAACAATTTTAACACCTGTACTAATAACCTCTGAGAACTGAGAAACAGCCCAATGGCAGCAGAGGTAAGCAATGGGAAGAAAGTAAATCAATGGGTTTACTCTACTATGCAAATTTTAAAATTTACATTTGCGGGATTAATGACAATTGACATGACTAAGAAAAATATTGGCCTTTCTGTTTGGCAAATTACATTCATATACATGGTTCATGAAATGAAGAAGTCTGGGAATATGTGATGCTGGAAGAGATGTGAAAAATGAGAACTGCTGTAGAGGTGCAAGCTGAATATGAAATTGCAAATCAAGCTGCCACAGTGGGGGAACCTCACAGTGGAGCAGATGATGGATAATCCTGTGTTTTGATGAGCTAACAGCATGGGCTGTAGCCTGGGCAGAAAGGCAGCAACAGTTAAATTCTGCACTGATTGAGAGTTTATAGTCCTACTTAGTCTGTTTAAATGTGGTAGGATCCTGAATATATTACATTCTTATGCTTCAGACAGGTGATTGTCAGCTCTGATCCTGTAATGGCAACTTTTCTTGACTTGGCAACACCCTTCACAAGATGAGTAGTCTCAGCTGCTCCCTTTTAACTAGAAAAGCCTCACTGATGCCTGATGCTGAAGCTATGGACTTATCCTGGCAATTTGTCACACAAGTACAATTTTGCAAACAAATTTATTCAAATACTCATACTAATGATGATTATATTTGTCCTCTAAACTTAATTTCCAGGGGTAATTCTTTAAGCCATTGGTTGGGGCTGGATGGGTAAGAGAGGCTCATTTCATGGTCTCCTGCTGAGAGTGCAGATGAGAGGTGAGGAGCAAAGACACTGCTTTCCTCATCCACCCACTGTGTCTCCACTTGGTCTTTGTAAAGCTGAAAAGCTTTTTACAATGAATGGTGCCAGTGACTTGATTAGTAAGAAATCTGAGCCTTGGATGGATGCAGAATTGAAACAGAGAAATGAGGAGTTAAAGAAACAGCAAAAGGGACTTCAGTGGATGTACTTGTTTTTCTTGGATAGACTTTGGACTGTTCACCTCATCTCAGAAATTATTTGGGTGAACTGGTGACTCCATGGTGTTTATTATTTTAATTACCATTGAACCATGCAGATGAAATTTACTGAATCATAAATCTGTAGACAGATGTACTCTGCATATTGTCATACACCATTGTAAAATCGGGAAAAGAGTAAGATTTTACTTAGCACATTCAATTGGGCTCAGAACAGAAGGGCTCAGGAATTTATAGCCAATCCTTTCATCCATTAAAAACAAGAGATTTTTCCGATATGTAAATTATTGGCTTAATTCAATTTAAATCATGTCAGCAGGAGCACCTTGGAGTCATTATTGTTTCTGGAGACTGACTTTTTTGAGGGATGTCCACAGGAGGAAAGAGCAGAAGTTGGGAGTAGCACAGAATGAAGCACACTGCAAATAATTAAAAGATGTAGGGAACTAACTTCAAAAACCCATTGATTCCTGTTTAATTCCAGCTGGTGGCCAGTGTAGGAAGCATATTAGAAGCACAGAAAATAAGGATTCCTCATCAGCACCAAATGGGTCATAAAATGCAAGTGAAACTGCCAAAGGCCCTTAGGGACACAGGCAACTGTTTTCCTGCTCCCAGTTACAGGGAGAGGTTGCTCTATGTGGCCATCTCTTTGCTATATCCAGATTCTACAAAATATAAAGGCTCTTGAGAGGAAAGAACTTTGAATTAGTCATTAGCAGAATCAATTTCTTTTTTCCCCCTCAACAAATGGCATCAGCCCTGCATGTGAGAGAGGAAAAGACAGCAGTAACAATGCTCAGCCATGAATGGCAATCCCAGGATGCAAACAAGTGTGGATCTGCAAAACAGAGAGAGAAATGGACAGTGCAGATGTTGCATGGGCAGGGTCTGTGACAGGTGACCCCATGCTCCAAGTTTCTTGAACTTTTTTGAACTTCCAATAAAAATCCCTCGGATGCTGGCATCTTCTATTCAGACAGAAATTGTTCTCTCTGTGCAGTGTTTAGAGTATAATACCAATTACAGGCCCATTTGAATGCTCACATGAAGCGGCTTCATTGCTTGTTGTCAGCTTCTTGCTGATAATATGTGCTAGAAATAACTATTAATACTTGCACTGTGGCAAAATGGGAAAAGAAAGCAGTGGTTCTGACAGCAGGCAGCCTTTTCAGAAATGACACATTCTATGATTTTGAACCAACAGGTCCTGGCTAACACAACTGCCCTCACCAGCCGAAAGCATCGTGTCATTGACTGAGGCACATAATGTCAATAACCTTAGAGACCTAAACCCCTCGCTCTATCCAATGTCCTATGAGACACCAAACACAGAGTTGGACCCTACCCTTGGCACTGGGTTTTTCACAGGCACCTTTAATCCCAGCAGGCAGAGAGAGCTCAAGGAATATTGCAGGGGATTGCTTCCCAGCTTACTTCAGTACCGGCCTTTCCACCAGTCACGCTTCGTTGGCTCTTGCTGGGCCTCCTCAGCAGCAGAGATGCCTGGCATCATTATGCACCAAAAAACAACAAAGAGAGCTCAGATGGCTTCCAAGGGTGTGGGATCTGCAGCCCAGGCTGAGGGGGGCTGACAAAGAGGGAGGAAAAGTCAGGCTTCAGTAACTTTTAATGACAGCTCTCGTTATGATTAAAAAACCAGCCAACTCAGCCATCGTGCTGTGATTCAGTCTGAAGGGGTGCCCATCACCCTTGTGCTGCAGGTTGCAACACCATGGAGGAGGTTCTTATCCTCAAAATTAATAATTTGGAGCCATAGTATCAAGCATGCAATGCCACAATGCAAAAAGTTGCTGCTGTCTGCCAGACTGGAGGCTGACTGCTGCCACTTCAACCATTCCATCTTTTGCAGAGTCCTGTTTCACCCATCAACCTACATTCTTGTTCCAAGTGGAAAAAAGTATGTTGTTTCAGCAAAGTCTGTCTTCCTCTTCTTTCCCAGGTTCCCTGATCATACCAGATGGACACTTACAAATAGCACAGGTGGGAAAAATCACAAATAAATTACCATCCTTCATTTGTCCCATTTCTTAGTAATTATTTGGCTAATGGAAAGGAAGGTTTAACATTTTAGAAAGCTCTTATCATCCTTTCCTGCTTTTACTGGAAATATAAACTGTTGAAGCAAAAATCAGTGGTCAGGATTTGTAGGAGTCAATGGATTCCCAAGCTTTTGAAACTCTCCAGAAATGCCATATACTTGACCTTTTCCTCATCAGTCCCACATGAGCCCTTGGATATCTTTTTGGCTGTAAGAGCATTGTGTCTGCCAACATCCCCGGCCAAATCTATCCAAGTTCTTAGTACTTTGGCCACATCTTCTGTGATCCTCTACTGAGGATAAACTCTTTTCATCACTCACCTCTCAGTAACTTTCTTGTGTCAAGAACGGACTATGTTCTCATTAGATGAGTGAGACAAAGGGAAAATCCAGCTGTTGATACTTCTTTTCTTCTGAGAAAGAAATAATATTTATTTACTATGATTTGTGCTGCAATAGGTCCAGAAAGCCCCAGTGGAGACACAAGCCCTGGAATAATATGGGCTATACATGAGATAGAGCTACACATCCTGAAAGTTTACAATCTAAAATAAGAAGACAAACAACTCTGATGTTATTGCAGACAAAAAGTATCACATATCATGAAATTAAACAGTCCCAGAGGGAGAGAGATTTGCTTGGGTCTGTGGATAAGATTGGCAGAAATTCATCCCCTGAGAGTAACAGTATAAAATATGAGCTTAGAACAACATCAATTACCATACATTTAATAATTTAAATGATGTATACTTCATCTGTGCCTCAATTAACAGCAGACTAGCCCATTTATTTCAGTGCTTGGATATCTTCTCTACTGTCTGGATTTCTGCTGTAATACTGATAAAGTAATGTTTTATCATCAATTCCTGTTTCTCAGGAATTTTCATTCTGTAAAATAGCTCTTTGTAGCAGTTATCTTGAACTCACAATAGCTTCACATCAAGAATTTAGAGGTATCATATGACTGTTATTTTAATATCATTTGTGTATTCAGCTCCACAGAATTATGAAATGTAATTAGGAGAAGGGGTTTAGAGAATTTAAGTGTAAGACATTTCACAGTCATTAGCAACATCAGCAAAGCCCTGTTGGACCAACACAGGAAGGCAGACAGAAATGCTCCTATTTTTCTAGTGTTCTGGAGTGGTTTTCCCATTTGTTGATTCTAGACATTTTTTTCAAGCAAAACCTAGTTCCAGGAGCATGGGAAATCACCCTAGATTTACATTAATACACTGTGGAGGACAAAAACCTGATCCTACACAATAAATCATTTTCCATTTCATTTCAATATGGAACCTCATGACAGCACACTGGGGAAAATGTAAATGTAATGGTATCACAGCTGCTCATGGGCACATTAGCAGGAGGACAAACACAGGATAATACTGAGTTCAGAAGTTCAGATCCAGGGTTATAAAAACTGAATTACAACCTTTGCTGGACTCGAATCCTTGGAGCAACTACTCCCCTGATACACACACGGTGTCTTGTGTCCTACAGCAGAATTACTTAAATTCTGCTTAAATTTAAGTAATTTAAGGGGTGCTTAAAAGGACAATTTTCGAGTGTGAGTATTTCTACCCTTCCCTCACTATCTTCAGTAATTTCTCAGAAGACCCAAAACCTTGTCCTTTTCCTGATAATTATGGAAGTTACAAACCAGCAGAATACCAGTTTTGGAATACTTTTAAATTCTATTTTTTAGCATAATGGAAATGTCATACCAATAGTCTGATGCATGCACACATATTAATAGCTCTTTTTTTCTTTGCAGGAATAAAAAAGTATACGAATTGAACATATTTCTCACTGTATGTAAAAACCTATTGGATTTTAATGCCTCAGGGTGTAAAAAATCAACATTTAACCTAAGGTTCTCACCATATTTGGATGGAAGCATCACTCCTACCAGGTCGGCTGGAAGAATGGGAAGGAGAGAAATGCTGTGGAGAATGCAGGGTTGACCTTTTCCCATAAACTCATGCACCTTCACTGGCTGACAAACCAGTGTTTGGCTGCCCCAAAAGCACCACCTCAGCCAGGGTAAGGTTTTGTGATGGTTTTCACACTGCTAAAGGTATTTGTAGGAAACAGAGCTCCCTGGGGCCTGATGCCCATCAGCTCCTTCACCTATGCTCCACAGTTCAGAGCAAGCAGAGCCACAACAGTAATCTTCCCTGATTTTTGCTTTAATCACCAATCTTGAATTTCTTTGCTGTTTTAATTCAGAGCAGAGCCTGCAGCAGGAAGAAGGTGTGGGAAGAGCACTAGGGTCACTCATGTATCTCCTGGGAGGGCTCCTGCCCACTACAGCTGAAACCATGGAGGTTTTGGTGGGACAGCAAAGGAACAGACCCATAGGGAAAGGCCAAGGAAGACACTGGAGTAATTTAGCAAAATGGTGTGTTTGTGTCTGTGACTTGCTGCTGTGCTCCTTTCTGACAGTGATCCAAGGAAACTGTCAGATGGTCAGAGGACGCATACTGATTTATTGACTTGTGTGGCCCCAAAAAGACCTGGTTGGTGCTGTGTTCAGTGGCTCTCTAATTTGTTTTGGTTTTTTTTTCACTTCCTATTTTCCTAACAAGATCACACACACCCTCTCTCTCTCCCACCTATCTTTTCCATCTGAGAACCTAAAATTAGGCTTTTAAATCTGAATGTAAGATTGCCAAACATTGCAGTAGGATTTGGCAACACGTGGGCTATTACTAAATTCCTTGTTGCAGTGAGCATCTCACTGCAGTATGACAATATGTTCTATAACAATGGATTTCATAGCAACAATGAACTCTATCCCAATCTAGGGAAATAAGCTGAATGCAATATCCACCACGCCTCTGCCTCACAGGAGATATCCATCACAACTTGGCCAAAAGCACTGCAACGGTGACATGTCATCATGATTTAGCAAAAACAGTCAAAGAAAAGAGCTACTGAAGTATGCTTCCTTCAACACACCTTGCACAATATTTCTCCTCCCAAATTTATGTTTCTTTTCTCATCTTTAGAAATCACTGGAGCTACAGCTCCCCTCTTTTAATCTAGGGTCATTTCTTACTCTTTTGGTTGGCCCACCATAGTCTCATGCCATTCCAGCACCATTTCACTACAAGCAAAATCTATGTACCAATTTGTACTATGCATTTCCTTTTCCTTCATGCCTAGAGTTTACTAAAACACTTCTATACTTACACAGTCATCTACAACAAAAGAAAAAAAGAAGCAGTTTAAAACTTATTTCTTTCCAGAAAGGAAGGAAATAGGTTTTGCTACTGTTTCATTTCTAGGCTCCCCTTAGGAGCTTGCATAGGTATGTTTTGCCACAGGCTTACAGCATTGCCTGTGATTTCCACTCAAAGGACCCTGGAACAAACAAAAATCATAATATTTTCCCCCCATCTATCTCAAACAATATCAGAGAGTAGAGAAGAACACTCATTTGTCTTTTTTAAAATGATATTTTAATTACTCATGTCGTGCCTCAGCAAAATGGCAAGCCTTTTGTTAAAATGGGGCTTAATTGCATTACGAAGCCTTCATGGGACCCTTGCACATAAAGCGCTTTTCTTCAGACCTTCAAGACCTAAATTTGCAGTTGGCTCCTGACCAGCGCACTCGAGCAGATCGGCACGTAGGTAGCGGGCAGCCCCCGTGTTGGTGAAGTAATCACAACTGACTGCCTCGCATGTGCTATTCCACACATCTACCCGCCAACAAAAATTGCATCTGCGCCTTGGTTTTCATTTTGAATTCATCCAGGAAAAAAACCTAACTTAAAAAAAAGCCCCCAGCCCTTAGAATGTCTGAAAGCATGGAGACACCTTCACGGACTGTTGGCTACGCCTCAGCAAAGCTTTACAACAATCTGCTAGACAAAAAAGAGACTGATGCAGATACCTTAATAAGCATCCCATCTGTGAGGTCATCGGGATATTTCAAACAACTTTCAGCTCTCATTAGTTTAGTGGATTCCACAAGCATGTCCTTATCTTTTGTAACTTTTGCAGCCAAACTTCCTGGGAAAGCCTCTGAGCTGGGTGACATTCCTACCCATGGGTCAGTCTGCAGTAATGAGCCGCCAATTTATGTGTCCTTTGCACTCACAGCCAGTATATGTTTATATTAACCTTTACGTTGAGAATTTTTTCCTTTATCCGTGTAATTCTCTGGGTTCTACCATGCAAATCTCATTATTTCTAATAGGCTGCAATTAGGATATCCAAGCTGTTGATCACAGACATTTGCAACATTGATGGGCATTTTCCAAGAATAAATGCTTTTTTTTTTTTTTTTTACTATATTAGTGATGGAATGTGTAACAGAGATTGTGCCTGAAAAGTAACGGTGACTAGTGGAGTTGCAGGCATGGGAATCCTTATCAGCTCTCTGGTTTTGTACCTTCAATTAACACAGGACATAAAGCATAGTCCATTGCTTCACATAAAACACACTATGCGTGACGTTGCATGGAAATGAGATTTACAATTTTTCAAGTCTGATAGGCCTGAAAGAGTAAATGGGTATTTATTACAATTTTTTACAGTTTTATGCACTCTAAAGCAATAAATCAGGTTCATCAGCACTTGCCCACATGTTAGGTCTTCATTGCACTAATGAGTACCCCTTTAAAAGCGATGTTGTAATGCTGTTTTCTTTCCTAAGAACTCCTGTGTCTGTATTCAGAATTTATTGGACTGAACCATTCCCCTGCTTAAGGTACAAGAGGGTAATACCCACAGTCCTTATTCAGATCTTCCTTTGGCTGCTGCTGTTTTCTGAGTTTTGCATGAAGGACATGGGTGGAAAAAGAGAACTGGTGAAATGCTGATAACAGATGAAGAAGTAAGAAGAGATGCCACATGATGTTTGCCTGCAGGACCATAAAAGGTAAAACCAAAACTTTAGAATAGGATGGAAAAAGCAAGGGCAGCCTAAGGAGAGAGCCAAAAGATGTGTGCACGTGCATGGTTGGAGGCATGTCTGCTCAAGGCAGGACAAGTGGACAAATATGATTTGGGGATAAAAATCAAAAATGAAGGCTGAGCAGAAGATATTTCAGTATTTCAGGAGTGGAGTAGTCAACATCCAGACTAAAGTTTTGGTGGGAACGCTGCAGTAGCAGTAAAATAGGGAAGCGATTACAGAAAAATGGGAGCAGTGCAAATGAGGAGTAAATCCTCAAAGATTACCATAATCTGAAAATTCCAAAGTGACTGGGGCAATGATGAAGGTTAGGAAGGACAGAATAGGATAGGAGAGACTGATTTCACACTTGGAAGTACAAAGATGTATTCTGATCACATTTTGTATTCCAACTGTCTTCATTTTCATCCACTGTAAAGAGAATTTAAGTTTTATTCCCTCCTTTATTAACCTTCCCTCTCCAGCACTGTGTGTTGGCTCACTTAATGTGCACAACAACTTTCTTTTCAAAGGAAATAGAAAACATTTATGAGTAACCATATGACTTGAGTAAGGAGGGGAAAAGCCTTAATTCCAGACTTTCTCAGCTACCTACTGCCTAAACAGGTTCCTCTGCCTTCCCATACATTCCAACCAAAATTAATAAGACCTGGGAAAATCTGCTAGGAAACATCACTTAGGTCATATTCCACAACCAGGAAGGACCTTGAGTTTGGATGTAATGGGACCTGTGGATTTTGTAACAATTAATCTCATTTCTTTCTTTATGTCTATCTAACATGCTATTTTTATTCTGCCTAGATTATTACAGTTTGCAGTAAACACCAGCACTATCTTTTCTGTTGGTACTTCTCAGAACCACTCTTTCACATAGAGGTTTCTCTGGAACTGCATTAATGATCTGCTCTCCCAGGCAGGCTGACTTCTAGGTTTCTCCCTTTACTCTTCTTCTACTCCCTAACAAGTCCTATAAAATATTACCTTAAACTCAACAATCATCTTTTCCTATCAGTTTTCATTTTTACAACTTGTGTGCACATATGGAGTCAGTGTGGTTTTCTTTCATTGTTCCATAAAATAAAGTAGCTCACATTTGAAAAGGGAATTTCAACCACACTAAATACTCTTCCTGTCTCAGAGAAGAATGTTTCTGGGTGGTTTAAACACTATGTTTTCCACATGCAAACCTGATGCAATTCAGAATAGACAAGTAAAATGCATTGTTGGACCACAGAAAAAGTGAGGCAAGAAAGAGAGGTTAAATAGTCAGTGCTGGGCAATGAGAAATAAATGCAAGTAGTAGCCAATGATTTTCAAAATATTTCTGCAAAGATATATATAAAACCAGTATTTCCATAGGAGAGTGAAGATTTGTGTGTATTTTGTGATCCTGAAGTAGCACACAAAAACCATTCATGAAACACAAAGCTTTTGCTGTGGATGTCCTTGGATGATGTCAGCATTCCTATAATTTGTGATACGGGATATTATCTTTTGGAACCGACAGCAGTACAGACATCTAGAAAGAGAGAAAATTTAACCCAAATGTTCTAATAAGGTCTTGGTCTCCTCTCTTTAAAAGTCTTCACTGGAAGCCCCTTCATAAGACTTGAAGTCAAAGCAAAGGGAAAGTTTTAGGCAGCTAAGATAGCAATATTTCTTTTGGTTTTTTTACCTGATACATTTCAGACTGATGATTCACATCATCATGATAACTGTCCTGCAGAACCAAGTTAAAGAATACAATTTAGTGCTTTCACCAACAGTTTAATGACAGGTTGTCAATCATCAGTTTGCTTATTCTGATAATTTGGGAAGCAGCTAATCTGTAAGACGCCCTTCACTCTGTTTCCTGGAAGGTCCAAGAGATGCAATAAAGGCAGCTTTGCTTCTAGGAGCCTGGCATAGCCTTGCACGCTGCCATCTCCATCTGCAAGGGCACAAAACACTGCCTGCTTCTAGCCCCACAAAGAACTGACCTCAAGCTACAGATATGTGCTTAGTGATACAAAGACTTACACAAATGTAAAAAAAATGTAAAGCAAGTACCATCATCAGGAAGAACAACTGGATGTCAGAAACCTGATTTATTCTCTGTAAGATAAACAAAAGCAGCATTTATGGGTAATTATTAGCCCTCCTGTGCCCTTCATAGATTAATTACTCTATTATAGGGTGTTTTTGTGGGGTAGACATAGCCTAGATTTCAATGCAGTAGCTTAAACATGGGTGTTTAGAGGTATCTAAATAAACCATATCCTGGATCTCTTCTCCCAGGTGCTACCTAGAAGTTTCTGTGTATCCTGTAGATACACATACACATCTGCATTATTTTATATGTCTTGCACAGCTGTCTCAAACCCACATGTACAAGAAATTAGTGATTCAAGGATGGATGAGCAAATTCCTAGAGGATCTAGCAGGCAGAGTCTGCAGAGCAATACAGCCCTGGCCCAGAGCCCTGCCCATAATCAGACAATGAAAGTCATCACTATATGAAGAGACAATTCCTTCAGCAGGTGGTAGCCTAAATTTGTCAGTAAGCAACAGGAGAGTAGAGAGGACACTCAAAACAATTTGCTCACTGTAAGCTCTGCCACATGGGTGAGAAGGGGCTCTGCTCACATATCATCCCCTCTGCCCTGGGACATTCCTCTTTGCAAACACAGAACTGCACAGAAATGCACGAAGTGATGGAGAACCTGCCTTGCTCCTGGATACATCTCTTTAGTTTCTCAAGCCTGGAAGGTTCTTTCCTCCCTTAGGACGTCACCAAGGAAGGACACAGCAAAGCCAGGCCTGAAGTAGAAGCATATAATCTACTACTCAGTGGTCAAATACCTGTGTATTTGATACTTGTTACCAAGTACCCTGTGGTACCACAGGAAATGCAAAGGATTTACCCCTCCCAGCAAGCCTGCACCATTCAGCACCAGGCCACAGTGGGGCCATGACCTATCATTTCTGGCTAGCTGACCTACCCCAGAGATGTGGTGCCCACCCAGGCCTAATGGAAACCTAGTGCATTCTAAAATGCCAGCATGAAAACAAGATAAACTTCCATCAGCTTGTCATCAGACTGATTTTAATCTTCCAGAGCTAAACTATCTCTTCTGCTGAAGGCTCCAGATGGGATAAAAAGAATGCAAAGAGCAGTCTAATCAGTGTGATAGAAAGGGAAGATGTGGGAGCTCAGCCTTGTTTTCTACTATTTGAAACCCAGCCAATGAGTCATTTAATCTGCAGCGACATGTACAGTACCAGTAGCTTGTAAATGAGATGATTAATATAAATTTTAAAAAATTTTTTTAAGATGTGAAGTTGAAGATAGTGTCCTGTAGGCAGGTAGAATACCACCTCTGGCAACATCCAAATAGTCTGAAAGAATCAAGCATCGAATTTCTTTCAGCAACCTGTGTAAGTACTTAGCCAATTTCAGCAGATACAATCTCATTAATAACATTTCTTGCAATTTCTTTCACATTGTTTTCAATTGGATCTCTTTAAGGTTTTGTTTTGGAAATCAACTGATATAGAGAGAGGTTTTTAAATTAAATCCCCTCTTTTCCCTAATATTTACTTTTTTCTCCACATCTGACTAAGCTTGTACTGCAATAACTCAGTGCTTTCTAATCTGGAAAGGTGCTTCATGCTTAACCAGTAGATGCTGATAGTTTTTTTCCTGCCCTGTATTTACAAATGAATTAGCCATGAAGAGAGATAGCAGGTCAAAAAAAGCCCTGCAGAAAAGCAGACAAGAGAGATTCACTCTTTCAGCTTGTATCATCCATTCACACTTAGATGACATCTACTTTTAGTAGATATTTAAAATAAACCAAAATAAGAGACTCAAAAAGTGCATGTGGGTGCTCACTCTGCCCAGGCTGGAGCAGTCTCTGCAACACACAAACAGGTTTGGCACTGAGGTAAAAGAGGAATGGTGACAAAAGGAATTAATGAAGGCTGTGCAAGATCCTCATTGTCTTGTGTGAATATTCTGTCTTTCCAGATTTAAGTTGAAGTCCCATATGGAGAAACTTCAAGGGTTGCCAACTGCTTCTAGTATTAACCCACATTTCTACAGATCCAAATGATAAATTGATATCTCTCTGTTGCATTAAAAAAAAAAATTGAGTAAAGTTTTTTTTCAAAAGACTCATACATTTGTAAAATAAATTGAACTCTAGCTTTCATTATCTTTCTTAATTGCTCAAATCCCCCAGTTCCTTTCAATCCCATGCACCAGATATCCCACTTTTAAAACATTTGTTCCAGCACCTACTGCACTAATTTTATTAAGGTGATTCCATTTCTGCTGTGGTTGAAATTGTGGTGGTGATTTTGCTGTACAGTTTGCTGACAATAACACAGGAAAAAGAGCCAAAAAGAAAGCCCAGTATGGATTAGACTATTGCAAATATTTCTGTACATCTGGATGGACATGCAGAAGTCATCTCACTGAAGCGACTGGGATGAAACACCACTCAAAGGCTACAGGTAAGTGCTTACAGTAAGGTCCAGAATTAAGCTTCCACAGCCAACAGACATAATGTGTTTATTATGGAGAGGTAAGAGCATGGACAAACCCTGGAGGCAACTAATGAAAGGACATGCTCTACAGAGTTTCTTGCTGCAGGCTCAGTTAAATGTTTCTTGTTAGAGCTCTAGCCAAATACCCTGCAGGACGGAGAACACGGGCTCAGTGCTGGCTGTGGAACTAAGCTACCCTTACAGAGAGCCTGAGGGGGGTTTCCCTGAGAGGCAGTGCCCTGGTAGACCAGCTTTAAACTCATTCATGTGAAGTGGCACAAAATTGAAGTCCACTCACAACAGTGAACCTGTTTCAGGACAGCCTCAAATTCGCAACAGCAGGTTTTAATTTGTATGCAAAAGACCACATTCAATGAGCTTGCTGTCAATTAAGATTATTTATAGAGAACATGTTGTTTAATTTCAAACCTCACGGTTTCAAGGAAGAGAGGGCAGGCCCCGAATGAATGCAGATAAGAGACTCCCAACAGCGTTGGCATGTGGCAACATTTGGCTGCGTGCAGGCATCCCGGAGCGATGTGGCTGTTTGGGGACAAGATGTCTCCGCCCCCCCTTGTCTAGGCTGCCACCTCCCGGCTTGTGGGAGCCATCGTGTCCATTTCAGTCCAAATGAGCTCAACTAGTGCCAGCAAAACTAAGTAATTTTATCTGAGAGAGTCCTGGAAGGGAAGAGGGACATTTTGCAGGAGGTGGAGGCTGCACTCCATGGCGCAGATGGGCCACAAGCCACATCTGGGGATACTCCACAACGATGAGCCTTGCTCCTGACCATAAAACCTTGCCACTAGCAGGCTCTTTGTACAAAAACTTGATTTTCATGCAAGTATTTAGAATTTTAGAAGATATTTTAAAGAATTTTTGGAAGTGTCCCTTTCTTGGCAGTTTTACAGCAAGGCCAGGACAAGTTGCAAACACTCTGAAGGCACAGAGCAGCCAGTTGAGAGCACCCCAGGCTCAGAAGCTGCTGAAGGGAAAGAGCTGCTGGCAGGTTTTAACAGGCTCCCTCCAATGGAGATTTTTAACAAGCACAAAACACCACAGCAATCAAAATGTAATGTGCTAACTTGAGGTAAGCCTGAGAATGAGCTTCTGAGGAAAACTTGCTGTCGATTTTCAGAGAGGCACAGCCCATTCCTTATCCCAACATATCTGGCCTGGCAGCTAGAGAGCCTGTTGGCACAGTGCTTATCCAGTCCTTAATTACAGGTCTTATCTATCAAATGAAAATTCATTAAAAATGACTAGGTGGGCTCTTGCTAGTGATTCTCTGTGGCGATGACATTGTACCTGTAAAATAGGTGCACAGTAGGCTGGGCCCTGCCAGCTACACTGCATTGTGCTGAATGTGATGTCAGCTATTGCTCACTATTGCCTGCAGAAAGAAAACTGAGGGAGTTTCCAGCAACAACAGTGTTATTGCTAATGTAACAGGTGAGTAAAACCTCAGCTACACTGGTGAACAAAGATCTTGCTGTTTGTGTGTTCAGGAAAAATGGATTCCATCTGAGACAGGCAGGGAAGTACCACAAAGATGGTAAGAGAATGGGAATGCCTGATGCAAGAGAAAACTGAAGGAATTTATCATGACAAAATTAAAACTGAGATACTATATTGCTGCAATATAATACCCATGGGGAAGTGCCATGGCAGGAGAAGATCCAGCCAAGCTGACTATCAGAAGGGGAATGTTCTGATGCAGCCTGCCTGTAGCAGCAGTGAAAGCAAACAACTTCATCTAAGCAGAGGCAAGAGATGATAACTTTTTCATGGTCAAGCTGCAAATTACTGATCTATAGTCTATTACACTGAAAGGAGAATGCTGCAGCATTCTGCATTAATGTTGCATTAATATAGCTCCATATTTCTTAATCCACCAGGTAGAAAAACATTGCTTTTTGCTGTACACATTTCAAAATATTTTGTTGTTAAAATAATTTAAAATATTCATTAGCCAATAACAGTAGATTTAGAGGAGGTTAAAACACAATTATTTGTGAAGCCTGCACTCATAGTCCATCCAGCAAAAAAAAAAAAAAAAAAGCATTTTCTGTGAATAGCAAAAAAACTTATGTGACAATTCCCAGTAGTGCTTTCCAAGTGTATATCCAAACCTGTTCATGTCCCAAATGCCTTGCTAAGAAGAATACAAAGGGGGATAGCCCAGTAGCAGTGACCCAAAGATGATAATTACTGTACCATTTCTATGATCAAGTTTCAAATTAGAGATCAAGACTGGAACATACGTAGAGAGGACAGCATGGATCCCATCCTGATGGGATTTATCTTGTCAGGATTGATAAACAATAATAAAACTGTCAACCCAAGAATGAAAAAAACATGAGCTGGACTTGAGCCAAAATAATTATTTGAGTTTCGTGATATTTTAAAATACATAATAGAATTTTAAAAGTGTATTTGACTCCTTGTTTGATAGCCCAGATTTTTACTGAAACCAGAGAAGTCCTGAAATTTAGAAAAAGCAAAAGGGAAGTGAAGAAACTAGCATTCACCTGTCATATTATGGTCCTGTGGGACTGAATTAAAGAGTGTCAATGCTGCATTGGGTCAAGTAAACAAAATGCTCATCTATCAGCTATTTAAAAAGAAATTAGATAAATGCCTTTCTCAGAACAGTTCTGTTTTCTAGGTATTAAATATTGTTTTACTCCTCAGTAAGGTAAGTTTGGTGGAAGATCTCTTTGATTTATAAAACACGTTTTTTGTTGCAAATCCCATCTATAAACAAACAAATTTATTGCAACTTAAGCTGCAGTTGCTCCTATTATACTGCCAGTTCCAATTAACTTCACCATAATCTGGTACATCAGTTTATTTTAACAGGCAGACACGGGTTTCTTCTCATGAGAACCAAGTAAGGGATATGGGGAATGAAGACCTTTGTTTTTAATGCTGTAGTCTGTTCTACTGCAGCAAAAACCAACAACAAGAATGAGAACAATGATGGGTCCACAAACCTTGTGGATGTGTCATGGTTTAACCCCAGCTGGCAACTATCACACAGACACTGGCTCACTTCCCCCACCCCACTGGGATGGGCAGCAGAATCAGAAAAAAAAACCAAACAAACCAAACATCATGGTCTAAGAACACTTTAATAATTGAAATAAAGCAAAATAAACTAATACTAGCAATAACAGTAATGAAAAGGGAGATATCAAAAAGAGAGAAAGGAGTAAGACTCAAAAAACCAAGCAATGCACAATACAACTGCTCACCAGCTTCTGACTGATGCCCAGCCATTTCCCAGGCAGCCATCAACCCAATTCCAGGGAACATCCCCAGTTTATATATGGGCCATGGCATTCCCTGCCATGGAATATCCCTTTTGACAGGTCAGGTCAGCTGTCCTGGCCATGCTCCCTCTCAGCTGCTTGTGCACCTCCTTACTGGCAGAGCATGGGAAACTGAAAATGCCTTGAGTTAGAGTAAGCACTGCATAGCAACACCAAACCATCAGTGTGTTACCAACATCATTCTCATCCCAAATCCCAACCACAGCACTGTACCTGCTACCAGGAAGAAAATTAACTGTATCTCAGCCAAAGCCAGGACAGGATGTTGTCTACCCAGACTGTGGCAAAGAATTTGACATAATTTCCTGCAGCATTCTCCTGGAGAAAGCATCTGCTCTTGGCTTGCACAGGTACACTGTTTGCTGGGTAAAAAGCAAACTGGCTGGATGCCCAGGCCCAGAGTGCTGGTGGATGGAGTTACATCCAACTGGAAGCTGGTCACAAGTGGTGCTCCCCAGGGCTCAGTGTTGCAGCCAGTCCTGTTTAATAACCTAATCAACAACCTGGAGGAGAGGATGGAGTGCAGCCTCAGTCAGCCTGCAGTCAACACCAAGCTGGGCAGGAGCATTGATCTGCTGGGTGTTAGGAAGGCTCTGCAGAAGGATTGGGACAGGGTGGATCTATTGGGTGACACCAAATGTGTGATGTTCAATTAGGCCAAGTGCTGGGCAGCCTGGAGGAGAAGGACCTGGGGATGCTGGTTGACAGTCACTGACCATGAGGCAGAGTGTGCCCAGGTGGCCAACAATTCCAGTCTTGGCCTGTAGCAGCAATAGTGTCCAGCAGGACCAGGGCAGTGACTGTCCCATACTTGGCACCGGTGAGGCCACACCCCAAGTGCTGTGTCCTGGTCTGGGCCCCTCATTAGGGGGGGACATTGAGGTGCTGGAGTGTGTCCAGAGAAGGGCAACAAGGCTAGTGAACAGTCCAGAGCACAAGTCCTGTGAGGAGTGGCTGAGAGAGCTGGGGGTGTTTATCCTGGAGCAAAGGAGGCTCAGGGGAGACCTTATCACTCTTCAGCTGCCTGAAAGGGTGTACTGAGATAGGGCTTGAGCTCCTTTCCCAAATAACAAGAGACAGGACAAGAGGAAATGGCCTCAAGTTGCTCCAGGGCAGGTTTAGATTGAGTATGAGAAGAATTTCTTCACAGAAAGGGCTATCAGTCACTGGAATGGAGCTGTCCAGGGAAGTGGTTGAGTCACCATCCCTGGTGGTGTTTAAAAGATATGTAGATGTGGCACTTAGGGACATGGTGTAGTGGTGAACTTGGCAATGCTGGGTTAAAGGTTGAACTTGAAAATCTTTGAGGCCTTTTCCAACCTAACCAATTCTATAATTCTATGATTCTGTGGTTTTGGTGCTGACCTAAAAGAAGGGCTGTCATTCTTCTCACTGAGAAAATCGGTCATTATGAGACCATGAGACCTCTGCCAGTATCAGTTTAATTGGTTCTGCACCTCTCACTGTAGTGGTAAGGTGCTGCATTCCAACACACAGCACCCAGGCAGGAGCATGGAAAGTTTAGTTTAATGATTTTCTCTTGTTGTTTAAACAGATTAAGTAGATTCCATTTTTGCCAAATACTTTACACAAAATAAATCATTCGAGAGCCTGGACAGTTATGCTGAAAGAATTAATTACTGCCTGACAACACCTGTCATCACTTTTCCATTGAATCAAAAAACAGATCACAAAGACAGCTATAGCTGAATAAGTTAGTCTCTTATTTACAAAGCAAAAAGTAACTGTGCTCCTTAAAAACTTCAAATATTTTGTTTGATGGCTAATGTTAAAAAGAAATAAAAGTGTTTTAAGGATAAATAAGAAGATAGTCTGAAATGCCTCACTGTGGTTTGCTAAACATTTTTTCCCACATGACAAAGCAAGCTTTCCTTTTCTTCTCTTGCTCATGGATCTAGATTTTACAATGTGGGTGACACAGATGATATAACTATGGGTCTGCATTGCTCAGCTCTTCCCTCTTGTCTTACCAGAAGGACATGGGGACAACAGCCAGGTCTTTTGTCTCCTACAAGAACTTCATCTGACCTGTACATTCCTTCTCAGCCTCCTGACACAACCCTGCATTCAAAAGACACATGCCCTGAGAAGATAAAAATTGCTGGAAATGTGCAAACGGTGACCATGCAATCACCCAGAGGGAGAAGAAACTTGCAGGCTGACATCTTTATGGGAACAAAATAACATGTCAATAAATCTCCTCTTCTGCATTATTAGAGGAGATACGGTGTGATTCTTAGGGTTGGTCTGATAGGAGTTGGACTTTGATGATCCTTATGAGTCACAGAATACTCAAGTCAGAATATTCTGTGATTCTCTGATACAGCAAGTAAAAGAATCCTTCTTTTTGAAGAAGAGGCACTTAGATCTGGAGGTGAACAACTAACGTACAAATCATGACCAGACACAAAAATCCTATTCTGTTCAAAACTTGATGTTATGAGCATTCAGGACTTGCTCAAATAAATCCCACCAGGCAAACATTTCCTACAGGGAAACATGCTCTCCCACCTGCCTAAAATCTTGAAGAAAAAGGAGAGGCTGAATTATTCCTGGAAGATGACAGTAAAAACCCAAAGACTGAAAAAACCCTGAGTAGACACTGACAAAGTGCTGTGTAACTGCAGTGCCCCATAGCAGCATGCATACTCTGATACATGGGAAAATGAACACCAGTGAGGTTTACAGGGATGTTTACCTACAGGCTCAAAAGATCAAATGATGAAGAACATTGAACTTGTATGTTTAAATCTGAGGGGGTTGATCCATGCAAATTTCACAACTTTTACATCCCTTCTAAACCTGTTTTTGAGCCCTTTCAAAGCACTTCTAAGATTCCCACAGCTCACAGAACTACCCAGTCCTCTTCCCAGTCTCACTGGCTCCTGAGCCTAGTTGTTATTTCTTGGCAGTGAGTCTCAGGCTCCAGCTGTATGTTACATAAAATGCATTTCCTTTAATCTGTTTGGGATTTACTCATATTTCATCTCCCTTGCTCCTGTGTTGTGAGAAAGGTAATAAAAGCAACAAGTGTAACTGCTCTAAATGCTTTACCATGTTGTCCAGTTTTAGACATTCCCTTTTGCTTATGCCATCCCAAATGAAAAAGCATCAATCTTTTAATTCTCTATGGAAGTTTGGATTCATTGAAAGAGGCAGAAGCAGCCTCTTTCTACTCTTCATGTGCTAGAAGGGGAAACTGAGGAAGCTTTGCTACCTCTGCAGTCAGAAGGGGACTGACACATCATGCCTGGTGAGGAATATCTGAAGACATGGAGATCAAATTGCTGGACCAAGCATGTTCCAGACAAAGCCAGCTTTTTTTATGCATCAGCCTGAGGCATCCTTAGAAAATCATTTGCTTGTAGACTTCTTGCTTGTCAGGTAGAGGAAGGCAATGAGTAAATTAGACTATCAGGTGCTTTCCTGGGTGACTCTGTCTCCATGCTGTCAGTCACTAACAAAAGCAGCTCCTACCTCACATGTCAATAGATGAAACAGGAGTAATTCATTTAGTCACCTTAAGACACTTCTAAATCCAGTGCTGCCTTTTTTTCCTTTCAAGTTAGAAACTTTACTCCTCTTCTAAAGCATTGCTGAGGGCAAATGTTGCAGAGGTGTGCAAATCATTATCTTTCAAACACTTCTCTTTAGTTATTGTTAGGTTTCAACATTACTGTTTCAAATCCATCTTAGAAACGTATTTCCTAAAAGGAATAGTGATTACAGTGGCCCAAGGAGAATACAAGCTTTGTTCTAGTGAAAGCAGAGACTCAGATTTCAAATGTCATTGTTGGTTTAATATTTTCCACAGCATAATCTTATTTCTCATATATACAAAATGACTGAAAAACTGAAGACTGCCGTGAATGGGTCATACTTATGTGGGATAAAACTTGCTGTAAGTCGGAATCCTCATCTGAAAACTTCTGCAGGAAAGTGGACCCAATTCATTCATGAAATACACATAACTTTTAGAGAGGCCCAAATTCCAAAACCTGAAATACTTGGATTCTCCACAGCTCAGGTCTACTTTATCTTTCCTCCAAGAGCCACTCTACCCCTCTGAGCAACATCAGTGAGTTGGAGAGGTCTTTTATTGTTTTATAATGCAAAAAATAAATGCTTCATCCAAAACTAGAAACAATTCACATACTTCTGAAGATGTAATAAGAGAGTTGAGGCAGAAATAGATAGTTTTTGTATAAAGAATTGCAGATGACCTGAATGTGTCTAGATCTGGATCCCTACAGTCTTTGTCACACTTAGTCATCAAAAAGACTGAGAGCTCGAGTTCTGGCAGCAAATCTCTCTCTAATAGCTGCATATGAGTTTGTTGCTGCTCCATCAAGAACCAAGTTGTATCAACTTGTTGTAAAAAAATAGGAGCTGGGATTCACTAGTCTGAGATCATGAGGAAAAAAAGACTGGGCTGACCGTGACAGACTTCGGACAAACCACCTGCTTTGGAAACCCAAGGCAATGGCCAAGCCCTGAGTATGCATATTCATGGTATCCAAAATATGCAGACTAAATAGCTTAGAAAAGGCTCAAATGATCCTAGGAAGCAGCCTGCCCCTGCATGGCTGCTAGGGCCTCTCACTGCCCAAGGCCTTGGGCAGCACCAGCGTGTACTGGCAGGCCAAGGTGGGCATCCCCATGGGGTGCCCTGTCTGTCCCCAGGCCAGCCCCTCCTGGCACTGAGCTCTGGTGGAGCCCCCACCACAGCACTGGGAGGGGATAATGCTCAGAGGAGACCTGCCAGCCACAGCCCTCTGGGGATCCAGCTGGACCTGATGCTGCCACTGGGAAGAGCCACGCCTGAAGACGTGACTGACAGTCAGAAACTTCTTGGAGAGAAGAAGGAAAAGGAAGACCAGCAACATCCAGTGCTACAGATTAAAGAGTTTATAAATAGACACTGTATATGCTGTCACATAAACAACAAAACTGGCAAAATATCACTTTAGTTTGGTTCAGTATTTTTTTTTATCAAAAACTTGTGTGCTATCAATGTTCTGTCTTGAGCACAGTACGAACGAGAAGCATGTGACACATCAGGAAAGAAGGAGTGCTGAAGAATGATTAATGTAGCCATGCCTTGTAGCTCTGTAGTGAAAAGCTGAACTGAGAAACAATATATACACACAAAAAATAAATAGGTGCAGTATCAAACCCTGTGGGGCTTCATAATGCATAAAATGACCAGAAACAAATTTATCAAGAGACTGATGTGGAAGTCAAGAAAAATATGTTCTGAAAGGTATTTCATAAAATTCAAGACTTGCACCCACAAGAGCACTGCTTCACTTCTGGCCAAGGAATGTGAAACTACTGAACCTGCCCCTGTGGAAAGGGTCTTGTGGCTGATTTGTCTATTAAAGGATGACCTTGTGATGAAGTATGCCCTTCAGCAAACCTCTGATGATACATCTCTCTTCTGTTCAGTTTGACTGAAGTTTATAGGAATTCCAGGACCCTGGGGATCTCAATTCCTCTAGTTTAGAGAGGCCAGTGGGTTCAAAAGCTGTTTGTGGGTCATTAAGACACACACATATGTGCAGACAGCAAGTATTGCACTCACTTTTTCTCTCCAGGAAACTAGCTTAAACCAGACACTCTTCTCATCTGCTCACTAAAAGGAAAGCATCCAAGAGAAATGTGGACAAATATTTTGCAGGACTGCTGCCTACTTCTTTTAAATAATTGCTGCATTAAGGGAAGTTGGAACAGTCTCAGAGATCAACACATAGTTCAGATTTCATGAATAGCTGAGCTTGAAAAGCCAGGAAGGAAAACAGTCCAAAAAGGCTGTAGGTGGTCAAGCACATCTGCTAAGCCACTTGAACGGGATCAGACTGTGAAAAAACAATGAAAAACAAAATGATAAATGAGTGCTGCAATGGCAATAGGACACAGAGTCTTACCCTTCTGTACCATTTTAGGACAAAAAATATCCCAGATCCTAAAGAAAGACAGCCGTGAATCTGTCCTGGAGCCAGCACTGGAACTGAAGTGGCATACAGAGATATGGTTTTACGCCATTTAACACCTTCTAAGCACATATTTTATATGTCTGTGCTTCCAATGTAAAAAAAAGAACAAATAGCAAATAGAGTTAGCTGGCAAGAGCCATTTCCAGCCTATTAAACTTCATGAAATTGTTTCAATAAACACAAACAAAAAAATATAAAAGGAAGCTGATGCTTTAATAAACTTAACAATCTTTGGTATTCAGTCCTTTGATGACCCAAAAGGAAAATAAATGTATCAAGTTGGGCATGTGACTGACGGTAATGTTTGTCACTTTTTCTCTAGTAATCTTGTACAATTTGTTACGTTTGTGGTTGACAACTTAGATAAAAACAGACCATCATCCTGAAACACAGGATTTATAAATCTCAAAATACATGCAAATTTGCTTCCGCACTATCAGATTATTTATCTTATTAACAACTAGTCTGATTACAAAAGCTCTGCGTGCTCGTACTTATAAATCACATTATCAGCTTCATTTAACTTCAGTTGAATTCATGCCCTAACAAGTATTTATCAAGATAATATGAATGACATCACATATTTGGCCATGAGGTGTTTTACAAGTCATACCTGGCTAGACAGTGTTTATTCTTCAGACTCTTCCGTAATTACAGATATTGCTTAAGTATCAGGTGTGTGTGCTGCTGCTCTGAAATGCTCCGTGTAAACACACCTTGGAAAACTGACTTACCACCTGTGGGGAAGATGATATCATACTTCCTAGGTGGTATTACCATAAACCCTCAGTTCACATTTGCTTGTAATATGAGACATGGGAAACACATGCTGCATGTAGTTAGAAGAAAAAAAATGACACATCTCACTTTTTAATCGTTTCAACGTTCCACAGCATAGCCAAGTATTTTGTGGTGTTTTTTTAGTGCAACGTTCTTTACTAATGATTCTAGTCTTCATTCTCACTCACAATCTTTCCAAGCTGGTGCCCTCATTGCAGTAAGCCTCTCATGCTAGACAACATCAGCTTAGTAATAGAAGAAAATTTTAGGGAAAATCAAGGAATCAGCCACATATAGCATGGAAAAACTGGTCTGCTGTCACAGAGGTTTAGCCTGAATCCTTGCAACTGCCCCAAAGAAGGTCCAAGTCAAAAGAAATGCTACTGCATATGCTAAGCCAGAGAGGTGTGAGGAACACATAAAGAATCTTATTGGAATACAGAAACGCCTTGTACCAAATCCCACAGCAATCCCACGTTTCATGTGGTTAATAGGGAAAGTATCTGATAATTGGGTGCAGTAATTAAATGAGTCCTCCACATCTGCTATGAGCAGAGGCATTTACCATGGATGTGGAGCTACTGCACTTGCAGCAACTTCAGAGAGGGAATTTATCCTAGTAGGAATTGATTTCTTTAGAAAGACTCTCATTAGAGTCTTTCACATCTGCCTACTTTACAAAATTGCCCTCTTTCTACTTTCTGTCCCAAACAGCACAGCTATTTTGAATGACAAAAGATCTGCCCCTGAAATACCAGAGACATTTTCTGAAGAACTGGAATAGACATTACTGAAGGAAAGAAATGAAATGTAATTTTGATGAAGAAGATGATCCTGCTGTATACTCTACCCAAATAAACACTGCTGTATTTTTTCAAGCATCAAAATAGACTTGCTGGGAGATGAGAATGACAAGTCAGGAATGAAGTGTTTTCCAAGAAGATGATAAAAATAGCTTCTGTTAAAGTAGAATAGCTGCTCCTGGGGACACATAAACCCCTGTGTCATTCCCATGGAAACGGGGAACATTTTTAATTGTCACAACATTGTTATGACAATAAAACTAATAAAAGCAATGTAAATCAAAGGGTCCTACACATCCACATATTTAACTATTATAATTTCTTCACACTGCATTATTCAACTTTTTTCATTACCTCACAAGATCTTGCTTCAGGACATGTAATATTGAAAAGAAACTCCTTCCTGCTTGGAAAAGAGAGGCACAAGCTAATACAAATAGCAATCCTGGCATGATGTGTCACAAGATGTATCTTAAAAAATAAAATATTTTTGTCTACTCACTTGCATTTTTTTTGAGTACTCTGTCCTGTTTAAGAGGAAAAGCAACACAGGGGAATAGCAAGGTACCTGGAAAAAAAATGAACAAGGATCATCATAGTTCTGGGAGCTTTAATTTACAAGGAGACTTGTGGGCTCTATCTAAAGAAAACTGAGGGGAGACACCATGTCAGACTTCAAATGTATTCAAGACTGCAGACAGAAGAATTTATTCACTGCATCTTTCATGAATAAAAAGTGATGTGTCTCAACTGCAAGAAGGAAACCTGAAGCATGACATTTGGCAAAGGGCAACAAAGCCCCAGATGTATTGTCAGAGGACAGACTGGGATCTCCAGAGGGAAGGATTTTCAGGAGAGCATACATCTGTTGGAAGTATTACATGCATATTTGATCCAGGTTTGGCAGCAACACGGTGGTCTGTGTTATCCTTGGAGATTCTCCTCAGCCCTCCATGGCTCCAGATCTGTAATTCTTGTTCTTGGCAATTTCCAGCTGTATTTTTCAGTCACTTGACCTCCTAGGCTGCTTGCTCCACCTCGTGCATGGGGACACAAAGCCAAGGAACAAGGGGTCCCAGTGGGGAGCTCTGTGTCCTCTGGATGCTCTGGATGCATCGCTGGTACTGGGAGACGTGCACCTGCAGCCCAGGTGTGTCTCCAGGTCTCAGCAGGTGAACCATGCAGGGCTTTCCTCTCCCATGAGCCAGGCATGACCACATCCACAGCAGAGTTGGAGTCGTTTGTTCCAGATGACAGCCTGACAGGTGCAACAGAACACGCTCTCCCTGACCACACGTGGAGTTGACTGTCTTTTGCCACAATTATTTTCCTGCCATGATTGGTGTTTTAAATCTGTGTTTTGTTGACAGATTTCCCAAAGGAGTTCATAAGATGTGCCAAGAAAATGTTTCAAGTAGGGTGAGCAAGTATCATCAGCCAGCCTCAGCACTTGGCATTAAGATGGAAGTGTGGTGCCTAGCTCATATTAATACAGGTCTGACTTGTCAAAACAAGGTTTGGGAATAAGCAGAAGCAGGTGCATGTATTTATTCCTCCTGGTATAGAAGATGTTGGGAATTTTTCTCACATTTTCTTAGTAAAATGAAAAATCTGTCAAATGTTATCCATCCGTGGAAACACTTAGCAAGTTATGCCAGAATGTAAAAAGATACACGGTATAAAAGGTAATGCCAGAGAGAAGTATGAAAAAGGAACATGGATATGTTGACAAATTTCAGGAACAGAAAGAATTAAATTTGATTTTATTGCCAAGCAAGTAAAAAAATGTCAGGGATGGCCTCTGGAAAGTCCCTAATCATGTGGTTTTATTGTTTTGCTCTCTAAAATGGAATTTTAATGATTACCCACCTCACAAGAGCACTGTAGTGCTGTGCTTAGGAATGATTGCGAAAGGATCTGTGACTAGCTGACAAAAAAATGTTGTTCACATCATTATCGCTATGATCTGTGCACATTTATGCAAATACATCTGTGTCCCTAGGTGATTTATTTCAGATGCTGGCTGGAATTTAGATGTAATAACTCCTTACACTTAAATTGTTTTCCTATAGTTAGTACAATGGATTGACAGAGTTACTTACACTTATTACAAACTGGTTTGCTGTATAATCTGGACAGTTGCCTAATCTTAAATCAAGATCAAAAAGGGAAGAGCCCAGTATAAATTCATCCTGTAATATGTAACAAGGATGCTGCAGAGCAAAATACATTGTGGAGGGGTACATTAAAATCACAGGAAGCAACTCTTTTTTTTTTTTATATCCAATGTTGGCTTAATAAACAGAATCCATGTACTGACCTGTTGAAATAATGATTTCAGCTGACCTTGATGGAAGAGGTCATTATTGGAGAAATTATGCTCCACAGAGAACAAGTCAGGCAACAACTCAGTAATACAACTCCACAAGCCAAGCTTGCTTGGAATATCTCAAATACCTGGGCTATGTAAAACTGCCATGAACTTGCTCTGTCAGTTCAGATTAGTCCAGATTATTCTAAAGATACATGGTCACCTGTGCTGAGGTAATGCCAGATTAGATAGGATTTCTTTCCATATTGCTCTTATGGGTATCACATCTCCCTGTGCAGCTGGCATAAAGGGTAAACTCTGTGATAGGACAAGTTTATTGTGCCAGATGATCTGATAGCACATTGAGGTGGCATTACTGTGCATCCATGGATCCTGCAGCTCAGCATGCCGGGACATGGCTGGCCAGGGACGAGTGTGCATGCTGTGCTACTTCGGCTTCCAACAATTAGGAGCTTGAAGGAGATCTAAATGAAGGGGTTGCAGTTGTTAATGTTACCAGAAAGGAGGACTGCTCATCAAAGTGAACGTTAAAAATCATAGTAAAATCATCTAACAAGACTGTTGACTAATGAGATTGAAAAAACTCTCAGATATGAGTGACATTATCAGGACAAAGAAAAGTCAGCTTCAGAACCCTGCAAGAGAAAGCACAGAGCAGGCAGCTCCCTGGCTGCTTCCACCTGCAATGTTGGGTAAAAGTGTGTTAAAGTGCACTAAAGTGCACCAGGGCCACCACCATCCCCACAGAGATACACAGGCCAGACTATCCTGAAATGAGACATGGTTAAACTCATTCACACCAATCAAAACAAGGTAGAAACATGTACATGACAACAACAGCAGAAACTTGGCAAAACCTCCAAAGGGGAGCCTTTTCCAGTGCTGTCTTGGTACCAAGTTTTTCTTATGTTTAAATCTTGTGTGGTGATCATGTAAGTTCTGGCCAGACATCCATAAGAGATGGAGAAAACAACTTTGGCCCTCATTACTTATTAAGATATCCACCTAAATACTGAAGTCATTATCAGCCTAAGCAAGGCACAGGGTTTCCACCACTTAAACTTTGCTACAGGTTTCTCTTCAATACACTGCTTTCATTAATTAAATTAAAGTTTCCTGATGCTTATGCAGAGCTGCCTTCTCAAGCAAGGGGAGGGACATGAGTATTGAAACTACTGACTATCAGATAGGCACCATGAACCAATATCATTTGTATCTATTTCTCTGCACTGATATTAATTCATCTTGTTGGTGTCCAGCCTTCTCTGCAGCGCACCTAAATCACTTGGGATACTCAGCTTGTTTCCCATGTTTGCAGCCTGCTGAAGCCCTCCTCTCTAACTTGAGTCAACATGAAAATAATGACTTAAATCAAATGGTCTATCATTTATCTTGATTGGAATAACTGTAAAGAAAATGTTATGCTCCTTAAGTCAGTGGGATAATTTAGAAACGATGGAGTTTGTTAAGATCTTTCAAAACCTGCTGCCATGCAAAAATGTTTAATATAAGATTAGCATGATTGGCATGATCACTTTTTCCACGAGAATTGTATAAACAGGGATGCTGTAACTAATCCTTAGTCACACCTACTGAACTATTTGTACCTCCCTCCTCTCTCTCTCTCCTGGCCAGTGCACTCTTTTGGGAGTGACTTCCTACGTACCTCCACAGCAGTAAGTGCCATGCAGGCAGAGCTCTGCCCACTTTGGAAACTGCAGCAGGTTGTTACTGCTACCCCATTTTAGCCTTCTATTTTTTCAGACTTAGCATCCATTTTTGTAGTCCCTATAGAGCTGAAGATGGCAGTAACTGGTTTGTCATCCTAATGTGATGCCAGGTTTCCTATCTGGGAATTTAGAATTTTCTGAAGACAGAAGACATAACTCATGCTCCAGCAGCCACAGCTTTGCAACCTGATCAAATGCAAATGCTGAGTATTAGATAGATATCCTGAACTAATCTCAATCACTCTACTTTCATTTACTTTTTATCTTCAGTAGGACTTCCTCTTGCATGTACAAGTGAAATGTAGGCCTGCTGCTTCCTTACTTCTTCATACCTGCCTCCTCACACGTCTCTTTCAATAACATAACCCAGGATTACTTTAATGAAGGAAAAGGAAAATATTTTACTATGCTTGTCACATGCTCTTTCACAGCCTCTATGCTGGTGGGCCTTCTTGCCCAGGGGGAAGGGAAAGGTCAAGGCACAGAAATACCCAAGTCTTCTTCAGCTTTCGCTCCAGGATACAGTTTATTAGCCAAACATCAAATTCATAAAGTAACACAAAGTAAAGCTATTCCCTGATCCAAAGCCAGCTGCAGTGGCTCCCAGGCTTTCCATGCCAGAAAAAGGGCACACATCTTCATCTAAACCCCTGATGAATCAAGTGACAAGCAGGCAGCCTGTAACCCTTTCCTGACTGTTTAACCCTGTCACAACAGTTTGCTGTTGTGCTCACTGCTACAGTTGTGAATGCTTCATTCCAGGGCTGGAGCAGGCAGTTTCACACTTTCAAATTTCTAGGTGCAAAAAACTTCAAGGTTGGTTTGGATTTTTGTTTTGGTGGGTTTTGGGTATTTTTTTTTTTTTTGGGGGGGGGGGGGGGGTTTTTGGTTTTTTGGGTTTTTTTTGTGCATCAGTGCTTACAGCAACATTAGGTAATTTTGCCACACTTATTAATAAACAGGTTGTGGACAACAATACTTTTTGGGGTTTTTTTGTTTGGTTGTGTTTTGTTTGGGTTTTTTAAATGAAAACCTTTCTCTCTTAGAAGAAGCCTGCAGCAACATTTACATTTTTATAAATATACTGACCACAGAAACAATTGTGTGTTTAAGAGTTCACAGCTTTTGGGAAGTTGCTGTTAGATGTGAGTTTTCAACACTTGTATTATCAAGACAAATGGGGAAGAATTAAAATGCAGATATGCAAAACTTTTGTATTTTGGATTCTTAGAACTGAAAAACAGGGTAAATGGTAAACTAATAAGAAAAAAAGAAGAGTTTTTAAAATAAAACAAATTCCTCAAGAGGGCAGCTAAAGAGGGTTGCAAGCAAGAAGCAAAAAAAATAGCAGAGGAGAAGAGGGAAAATCAAATGGATTTATTTTGAAAGGTGATTCAGATAAATGCCTTTTGCAAGTGGGCCATGGTTGCCTGATGATTGTGGGCTTGTGAAGGTGGAAGGCAGAGTTGCATTGCTTGACTTAAAACCATGAGTAAAAAGTCAGTCCATCAGTCGTTGTCCTACAAATGTAAACAACATTTTCCTGGATGCTGGCTGTACAAGGTCTGTCTTAGGCTAGAGAACAGCAGAACAGATACTGGGCAGATCCACACACAATGATCACTCCCAATTTTAGGGGGAGTCTGAGGCAAAAAAGATTAAATGTGCTTATGTCCAGAAATGCAAATTTACACAGAAGTCTTGTAACAATGGGTCCATCTTGTTTTCTGTTATTTTAACAAACATTTTATGATGCCTTCATTTGTCAGAGTAGCACTTGACTTTCTGTACCTTTTCCTGCTGTTTCTGAGACAAGTGTGAGTAGAAGATCTGTCGGTTAAATTCTCCAAAGCTTAATTTAACTCATGTTGCTTTCAACTCCCTGGAGATAAGAGGTGGAGCTGAGAATGAATGGGATACTTTCCCCTTCCTGAACCTCCAAACAAAATGTGTAATTAATTCCCCTGGTGCAGCCTTTAACACTAGGTTAAAACACATAGCAGCAATAAAGCCACTGAAGTTTAAGACCTCAAGGTTAATTTGCCTGGTAGATAAGGACACTTCCTTTCTGCTTGAAGACCTAGCTAACTTGATGTCAAATCACTGAAAATAATTTTTTAGCAAACATCACTAGGCTTTCCCTGTGAGTGAGCAAGTCAGTGTGCGGGCTGAGCACTGGACCCCACATCTCCTTGCTGCAACTACGTGTCTTCTGCTGTAACTATGCGACCCATGAGGGATGGATATTCTTTATATCTTGCTGAGGGAGTTAAGGCCAAATGAAACACCTCCAAACTGTGTGGGGGCTGAGTCCCATTCAACAAAATGTGGATCCCCTCTCTATCCAGGCCCCCGCATCTCAGTCGAGGTGCGCATCCCCGCACACTCTGCCCTGACTCTGCTGCCATGAATTATCTCATTTGTAGCTTCCTGCTCCATTTCCAATCCTCTGCCTGCCATGCAAGAGTATGTACAAACAGGCAGGTGTAAATATTCTACCTGCCTTTTTTGCCTAATTTTCATAAAGCGTTCGTGATTAGTTGCAGGTGCAGCCATGAACAAACTACAGCCTGGATAATGCGATCATACATTCCTTGCCTGAAGAAAGGGCAAGACTTGGTCTCCACACAAAATTGCAATAGAGGCCTTTACATAAATGGTGGATTAATTAGGAACCAAATCAGGTTCTGTCACTTTAAAACTTTCCTCCACCCTCCATCACCTCCATCCATCAGTTGCCTGCAGCATGTATATTGAGGAATCGCGTGCAAACCTCACCATAACCCAAGGCTTAACATAAACTATGCTCTTTCAGGTCATTGGCAAATAACAGGTATATCCGGTTGTGCCTTTGTACTTGCCTGCACGCAAATTAAAAGCGCATGTAAAGTCACAATAATCAAAGTCAGTCGGGGAAAGGGGAGGAGAGCAGGGGGATAATAACCGGGGGATCAGGTTATTTATCTTCACAGGGAAGCCACTGAGAGAAGCCTCCTTGCATGCCATTTACACCTCAAAAGAAAGATAGGGGCAAATCTGGCTCTTGGCCAAAGCCATCCCCTACAGCGCCCTAAGCTGTGCCTAATCCTGTCTTTTCCCTGCAGCTGGTGAAGGCGCTGTTACCCCCGCTGCTGCGACTTCTTCCCCGCGGTGCTGCACAGCATTTTAAGCTTCCTCCTTAGCAGCAGGGTGAGTGTTTCTGTGGGAGACAGCAACAGCCAGGATGGACTTTAGGCTCTCCTCATTGGAAGAATTTTCTTCTCATGGTCTCAGCTACTGCTGCTTCTGCAGCTGCTTCAACCCTTATTCCCTGACAGAGCCAGACTCTTCCTGCAGGGTGACCCCACACCTGCTCAGCCACCCCAGGGCAGGCGCAGGCTCCCACACTGTTTTCCCTTCTAGAGGAAGCCATCAAGCCATTGTGCAGCCATTCTGAGCCTGGGTGTGGGTTGCATGGGAAAGGGAAGAATTTATGGCAATTTTTTCCCGTCTTTCCCCTTTGGTGTGCCATGAGATTAACAGACATTAGCAAATGCCTCTTCCCAGAGCACTGTGACAAGATGAAACCTGCCCTGACTGGCATCTGCAGTCTGTTTCCCTCGTGGTCTTTGATCTGCCATTGCTGAAGGTTAGAAGACCTGAATGGCTCAGAAACAGACACTTCTTGGGTTTGCTTCCAAATGCTGGGAGCACGTATGTGTCAAGACTGCTTTTTCTCCCTGAAAAATTTACTGAGGGACAGAGGAAATCTTTATTATTATTATTATTATTGTTGTTGTTGTTACTTGTCTTACAGAAGTAAACCATCTTGATCAAGATTGTAACCCCTACATAGAATACTTTAAAACTCTCCTAAACTCAATTTTCTGTCACTGACCACAGATACCACAAAGGGAGTTTCCCTTATTCCATTGGTTTGAATATACATTCTCCAAATCTTTGTTCAAATTAAAAAATGTGCAGACAAATAACTCCCATTTCCCTTACCCTGGGGAAAAGCATAAATAATTCTATAGGCTACGGTATTACCTGCATTCATCCCAGTCCCAAGTATTTGAGTCATTTCATTTACCACTGAAATGCAGTTACTGCTGGAGGCAAATGCACCAAACCCTTTCACAATAGAGCAGAGGAAGCCAAGAATGCCCTGCTACAGAGGGATGTGCAAACATTTCCTCAGCTAAATTTAATCAGCCAAATCACAGAAGGTCCTGGTTCAGATTCGTGCATTTTCACCTGACAGGATACTTCAATGAAGCCAGTGTAGCATAACCACTGTTTCTGGTGGATGAGCTATCACTCTGCAGCTTTTTCACAAATACTATTCAACACTTTATTGACCTACAGTAGTGGAAGGGAGAAGGGGGGGAGCATGTTTCCTGACTCATTTGAGCAGGGCTATCTAAGAGGTGACATTTACAAGCAACTCCTTGACTGACATGAAATTTATTAGGTCCGTAACATGAACCTCCTTTGGGAAATCCCAGCTAAAGACCTGTCTCTTCATGATTAAAAGCTAGGGAAAGTCCTCCCGATGGAGAAATTATTGTGTTCCTCTTTGGTTCAGCTGCCATCTCAACAATCAACTTGTGCCCACTGCCATCTCCTCTCTCAGAGCACCTGAAAACCTGAAAGCAGCAATACTAAGGATAACAATGTTTTTATATGCTGAAAACTTCCCATTATAAAATTTCAGTCTTCTAGACAAGAAATTACTCCAGGTGCTAGGGAATCCATGCCTAATAGTACAAGAAATTTCAACATATCCATGTGAATGTGCAGATAAGCAGAGCAGGCTTTCCAAAAGATATGACAGAAGCCCAAAGAAGAATTCTGAAATTTAACTTGGATTGCTCTAGAGGGGACCAGATTCAAATTGTGTTGTCTGTTTTATTATTTTGACCACTTGTTCTGCTGTCAAGAACCAAAAATGGCACACACCAAACACAAACTGAAGAACCCAATTACCAATATTTGTATAATGGGAAATGATGATATTTGCATCATAGGAAATTATTGGTTGGGAAGTGGTGAGATGAACATCTATAGGCTAGAACAATCAATGGCTAGGACACTTGGGGGACAATATGGAAAAACCCATATTCTCATCAAGGAACTGCAAGTTTCTTCATTTATCTGCAAGTGCTTCACTGTCTTATTCCTCTGTACTGAAGGGTCAACCCCCTGCAAGTGTCTACTTGCACAGAGTTCCCTTATCTGTAAACTCTGGGTTTTCCTTCACCTATAATTTTATTCTACTTTAATAATCTGGTTTGAAATTTTCTATCCCCCCCCAAATCCATATTTTACATGGTAATCTTTAGAAAGCAGGAGAGTGAGCAGGCACAGCAGTTTGCCCACACGTCACATTCGAGGACAGATGCAATAATGCACACCTTGAGCAGTGTCCTTGAGCATCTTTCCTAAATGTCATTTAATCCATCTACTTCAGACTACTTCTTTCAGAGCACTTCAAAAGAATTTGTACAGTGCCAGTAAAAAGACACACAGAAAATACCATGGATGAGTGCCCAAGACTGTGTAAATTAGATTTTGCTCTTTTGCCTTGTAGCAGAAGGCAGTTCAAAAAGGCTTCTCAAAAGATATCCACAAAGGTATCATCTCTGTGTTTTCCTCTCAAGAAAGACTAAGCTGTATGGTTTCATCTAATACTATCAAGAAAAGGCAGCAAACTTTGGAAAGAAAGACTGTAGGACAGGCAAAATTAGAAGTTTCAGAATGAAGTTTTATGCTTGAATTAAGTATAACACCGTGTCCTCATTTCTGTAATCATACCTGTGTATTGCCTGTGTGGAAGCAGACCACAATGTACATCTTTAATTTGTAAGTAACATGAAACATGCAAACAGATGGAGAGGCTACAATTCAGTCCACCACTGAGCTGAGCCCCAGCAAGTACTGGGAGGTTCCTTGCCTTCCCACAGCAGCTGTAGGAATTTGGCTCAGAATTAGAAGCCAGATTTAGGGTTTTCAATAGCAAGGCAGAATTGAAAATGTGAGCTGGGAAGTCAGTGGGAATGCAGGGAAGAGTGAAAGTCCAAATAAAGCTGCAAGTAACTGAAGGTTAAGAATGTGATATGCAACCACAAATACATATGCTTTAAAAAGCATACCACAAATGCTTTATTTTAGGCCACGGTGAGTGGCCTAAATAAATAATCCTGAACCATGGAGCTGCAGCTGGCTCCTATGTATGCCTGACACTCTGGGTAGCACTGAGGATGTGGCTCCTTCTATTTTGCTTACATCTTATGCTTGGCATGACCGGAAATCTGACAAACTGAGCCAAAGCAGGAGCCTGCAACAGAAATGATCTCGCTACTATCCATACTTGTGGAGCTGCTGTCAGGTTGGCTTGAACACTGAGCACTCAGTGCAGTGTAGATAAGCACAGATGGTGACCATGGAGGCAGCAGCCATGAGGTAGTACAGTGGCTGGACAGAGCAGATCTTCTGCTCCAGATCTGAAACTACTTGAATCATAATGGTAACCCTGCATCACATGGGATCACCACATAAACATAGTCTGAGGGAGCTGTTGCAGACACAGAGGTGTACAGGTTCTTATTCTGATTGTAGTCTGGCTGTTGTAGTGGTGTTTTTCCTGACTTACAACAGTATTGAGACTAGAGTTAAACACTGGAGGTATGTAAGTACACCTGTACAATTTTAAACAACAGGATATTGCACTTGGTTACATTTCCAAGTGATTTGTGTTTTACAGTTATGCTACTGGTTTATTCATCTTATATTGCACATACTTATATAGTATTGTGCAACACTCAGAATCAGACAATCAGAAACAACATTGCCAAGGATTGTTTAACAAGAAATGGCTTGGATCACTCTACAAACAGTAAACAATTTGTACAAGCTCTATGCTGAAGCAATTCCAGGATAAAACATTGCTCAACTAATCCACATTGGGATTTTGTAAAATTAAGAGAGAAGAGGAAAAGACCCATAGTCCCAGGCATGGGAAAGAGAGAAATCTAGTGTGGGAGGGCTCTCCATGGAAAGACGCAAAAGGAAGAGGTAAGAAAAGAAAACAGAGCAAGGTCAAGTCCATGAGAAATTCCAGCTGATGCTCATGAGGATTTATGAACAGCTTACCAGTATTCAAAAGCAAAGACAAGGGCTGTCATGGTTAGAAGTAAAACTAAGAATTGAGTCTTCAACACCTGATTTAGGTAAGTAATTCTTAACACTTGTAAAAATCCCTTAAGAGTTAAGAAGTTTTCTTGGAAGAGGGAGGACTGCGGCAGACATAAAAATTCTCTCAAAGGGCACATGAAGACTCTCTAAGCTGTGCAATTCCTCCTCCTTTACCAAATTTTTACCTCCACAACAAGGATGCTTGTCCACATACTTAAGCAACTTTATTCAGAGTCACAGAGGTACTGGTATCCCCCATAAACCCTGCATCTGGCATTCCTATCAAATCAATCAAGATTTTTAAGAGATTAGTCCTGAATTCCTCTCTCTTAATCCCAAACCAACTCACTTGTAGCCCTTCAACTCCTTTTCTTTTCCATATATTATATCAAGCAGGATTTTCTAGACTCCAGAAATAATCCATTTTACGTGGCATATATTTTCATTGATTCAGTCTTCAGTGCCTAACAAAACTAACCAACTCAGGAATCTGGGACTGGCTTCAGTAGGACCTGCATCTCAATTAAGTCCCCAGAACTGGGAAAAAAAAGAACATACATTCTCTAAGAACAATTCTAAACTCCTATGCCTCCACAAACAAAAGAGGTGAGAAGAATAAATATAGAGGTGGGCAGGAGGGCAATTTGTAGAATATAACAGAGACCAAGGGACTAATCAAGGTCACAGAGAATCAGAGCCTAAAAATTTGGGTGAATGTTCAGTGTATACAGTCAAAAGAATACTCAGGCTGTAATAAATGCAATAGGGAGCCAAAGCTGTAAATAGTACAGGGGGATCAGGTGGTACTATCACCACAGAAGAAAATATCTAAAATAGGGTTTCTTTCTTTCCTAATGGTGACAGAACTCCTGAAGACCAAAGAGAAATGAAGTAAGAAATAACTTATGTTTCCTTAGAGCATTAAAAAACCCCGAAGTACCAGGATTTATAACTCCTAGGCTCCTGCCTTAAATTTTGAGTTTGCAAGTTGTGATAGTGGAAATGTATTCTTTTCTCTGTACTTCCTGCAAGCAGCCAGGAGCAATCCAATTGCAATACAACTAATTTGGTTGCTGAACCAAAGAAATGGTTTAGGGACTAACTAATGAGATCTGGAATGCTGCCTGGAGTTTAGGCAGCTTTTTACCAGTTACCAAGAAAAGGGCATATTTTCACTTGATGGCAATAAGAAATGCCCAGCATTATTATATAAAGCTCGGGTAACTGATCCAAGCTAGTCCTTACCACCCAGATCCAGTGCCTGGAACAGATCTTCTGTTCAGTGGCAAAAGACCAGTGCCACCCAGATCTTTTTCTGGAACTTTGCCAGAAGACGTCCATGTCTCTTCTTTGACATGAGACAGATGAAGGAGCGAGCAGTGACAACTTTTCCATAGCTGAGTGGTTACAGCATGTAAAATTTGGGTTCAATCTTCTGATAGTGATGGCGATATCCGAACCCCTTAACCTTAGTCTTCATCCATAGGGATGAAGATGTCTTTGCTTTTTTTTTTTTTTTGAAGCTGGGGTATGTGTGCAGGACCCTTCAAGTTCACCCTAGAAGTGGGGCTGGGAAAGGGAAGCTCACTTTTCCCAGCACTGCTCAGGAAAAGTGGTTTTGATACCTCTGTTACTTGGCAGTGACAGGAAGAAGCTCCAAGCCAACAGATGATCTGAGGCTGATGCTAGTCTGAGCAAGAAGGAGCATCACCATCTGGAAGAGCCTGGGACAGTGACAACAGGAAGGATTACACTTTTTACCAAAGACAGAAGCAGTAGCAGCCCGGCCAGGACCGGGCTCACACCCTGAGCTGGGCTGACTCCCAGCGTCTAATTTTGTCTAATCCCTAAATGCTACCAAAACATCGTATTTTCTTCTCGTGACGTGACTGTAAAGAATCTGAAATAAATGTTGTATTTTCATATTTTTCTTGTTACTGCAAAAAATGACAAGAACAAAGCGAAGCCGTTCTGTTTTCCTGGGGAACGACTTCCTCCGTATCTGGGGTTTTGCCGTCCCGGTTCCCCCGCGGCGCCGGAAAGCCCGGGGGGGCTCGGAGCGCCGTACCCACACGCCTCTCGCCAGCTCTCCCAGTGCGGGCGGAGGCGCCAGATTTAAGAGTAAAAAGGCGCCGTAAGCGGGAGAGAAGAGTGCGCAGGGCGGAGGAGAGACCGGAGGGCACCGGAGCCGGCCGGGGTGCGAGCTGCCCGGGGCTTCCCAGCCTCATTCTCCCCGGAGTTGGTGTCAGGTATTGCGAGGAGGGGTAGGGGCCCGGGAAGGAGATGGCTGGAGGCTTTCCAGCCCCGGCTCACGCAATGCTAACTCCGCACGCAACGGGGAGGCGACAGGCGGAGGAGGGGAAGCTCTTCGGCTTCCTCAGCCCCTAAGATGCAGGCGAGACTTCGCCTCCCGACAGCGAGAGCTGCGAGCCCGCCCGCCACCCCTCTCCCCTCCCGGCACCTCCTCCGCTAAAACTTTTGGCCCCGGCCATAAAAGCCTCCGCGGCTCAGCCGCTCCGCTTGGCGAGGGCCCAAGGGCAGCTGGCAAATAACTGCGACCCCTCAAGCCAGAGGACGGGCGAGGCAACGGCGATTTGCCAGCGGGGCCGTCCGCGTCCCGCCCGCACCTCGCCGCGCACCGCGGATGCCGGCGGGTTTAAAGCCGGGAGTGGCAATGCAAGGCGCCCAGAGGTGGCGGCTCCGGCTGAGGCTGAGAGCAGCGGGCCGTCCCCTCCGCGCCCTCTGAGCCGCTCGCCTTTGCTCCCTGCGGCGGGCTGGGCTGGCCCCGTCCCGTCCCCGCAGCCCAGCAGGCGGGTGGGAGGGAGAGAAGAGGGAGGGGGCGCAGCAGCCCGCTCGCTCCCGCTCCGCGGAGCTGCTCGGGGCAGGTGGCTGCCTTGGGGCGAGCTCCGGAGGGTTAAAGAGCTGGGAAGGTGATAATTGCGCTGGGATCGGGCGCAACTGGCATTTGCCTGCACGTGACCTGCCAAGCTCCGGGTAACAGGTACCGGGCTCTTAATGAGTTTCCCAAAGGCTTGGATCTGAACGCCGCCGTCGCCGCTCTCCTCGGAGCCGCGGCTGTCCATTAGAGCTGCCGCCGTCTGCACAGCTCCTCTCCATCCTCCTCGAGGTCTCGGATGGAAGCAGCGTGCAACAGGTCAGTTCTGCTACAGGAGCCCGCCGCTTATTTCACCCCTTCAGTCTCTCGCCGCTTCTGAAAGGCTGGAGCGGGTGGTCCCCGGGCACGGGGATGGGAAGCGGGACCAGTCAGCACTGGTACGCAGAGTCCTCAGGCATCCTCCGCAGCCCATCCCCGTGGCGGCAGACCGCCAGCCTGCGACGCCGCGACGGGCCCGAAGGTGCGGGGAGGAGGGAAGGGCTCGGGACGGAGAGGGCTCCGTGGCCGCGTGCGTTTCTCCGGAGCAGCGGGAAATTCCGACAGTGGGGCGGGTAACCCGTTTCTCGCAGCGGCTTTTTCTCCGCGCGAGCGATGTGCGGCGCACGGCAATTGCCTGCATCTGCGGAGGCTCAACAGGCGAGAGCATCCTCCTGCTTTCCTCTGTGCCTCTCTCAGCCGTGTCCTGTTGGATCTCTCGCTGAGAACTTTCCCTGCCGGCGGAGAGAGAGCAGCGGCCTCCCCGCCAAGTACGAATTCGATTAGGAGCTTGCCACTTGATTATCGATTATCCCTTGTTTTTCGCACAGGATTCGGGGGGCTTTAGGCACACGAGGAACGCGTAGCAAGGACTTGCCCGGACTCCGCTAGGACGGCTACCGAGGCTCCCCTCCGCCACACCGGCGGGCCCCGTCCGGGCTTCCCCTTGCTCGCGGGACCCGAAGGTCCCCCCATCCCGCGGGGACGCTGCCTGCTGACCTTTCTCTTTCCCTTGCAGCATGGCCCTCGAGAGGCTCGGGGAAGCGCTGCGCGGCATCCCCCCGTTGCAAAGCTCCCTCCTTCTCCTCCTCTGCCTGCTCGCCGCCATCCACCTGGGCAAGCTCCTCCTGCAGCATCAGCAGCGCCGGCGGCAGGGCCAGCGCCGGGCGCCGCCGGGCCCTTTCCCCTGGCCCCTGATCGGCAACGCGGCGCAGCTGGGCAGCGCCCCGCACCTGTCCTTCGCCCGGCTGGCCAGCACCTACGGCGCCGTGTTCCAGCTGCGCCTGGGGCGCTGGCCCGTGGTGGTGCTGAACGGGGAGCGCGCCATCCGCC
>VZRH01007074.1:118085-129185 GCA_013397555.1 Urocynchramus pylzowi | reverse complement strand
GGTGAGCTCAGGGGTGCTGTGCTCCTTGTCCCTGGCCCAGGTGAGCCCAGGGGTGCTGTGCTGTGAGGAGATGGGGGTGCTGCTGCTGCTGCCCAGGCAGGACGTGCTGGCACATGCCCACAGCCAGATGGGCTCAGCTTCTCAGCAGGGTTTTGGGATGAAGAGGGAGCTGAGGGTGTTGTCCCCTCCCTCTGTCCCCCAGCAGTGCCAGCTGAGGTGCAGCATCACAAGTACACCCCCGAGCCTGAGGTTCTGTCAGTGCATCCCCTTCAGGAGCAGTTGAAATAAAAGCAAATCCTCTGTAGAGCTCTTCTGACTCAAACCAGAGAGTAGGAACTCGGAAGTTCCAGCCTCAGCTCCAACATCTGGCTTCCTTTTTTGGCCAGCAAATCATATTATGACTTTGTGTGCCCCCCCCAGTTATCTCCCCTCTATTAAACCATCAAACTGGAGATGCTGATTAATGCTGGTGACCTTTCCCAACTCTGCAGCAAGGCCTGGATAGCTCTGGAGGTGAACCAGGAGTGGGAAGTGTAGCAGGAGGGCTGATCTCTGCTCAGATGCTTCCTCCTAAAGCAGAGCTTTTTCTCAGAAGAAAACAGCTCATTTAGCAGAATGGTTGCACATAATCCCTTTCAGGACCTATAATAATTCCAACACATCCATATTTCAAAGACCTGGGTAGCTAAATGTAGGCTGCAGGAGGACTAAAAGCTATCAAGGCAAAATTGTTGAGCCTCCAGGTTCACTAAATGAGCTTTTCAAGCTCATTTCCACTGGCTGATGGATGGGTGGTGGTGGCTGTAATTATTTCAGCAGAAAAGCATTAAAATCTGGCAGGTACCACAAAGCTCCTGCCATGGGGTTCAGTGCTGTGCAGAGATCACTCCATGCATGGATACCCAAAAACTCCAAGGACTTTGGGATCACTTGAGTGAATTAATTGCACATTGTTAGGTGGTGTCATTTAGGAATGAAGTAGCTGCTGTTAATGTTGGATTTATACATTAGTACATGCAAAGTAGAAGGAAATGTAGCTTTGAGGTGCATAGGCTGATACCTGCCTGGTAGAATGTGCCCTAAAATCCTTCCAAATCATGATCCTCTATCAGCAGATATTTCCTCTTAGGAACTACATTTATATTTGGGTCACTGCTGCCTTGGCTCTCTCTTCATCCCAAGTGTCAACATGACAACCTTCTTCTTTGAGAGAAAGAAAAGAAGGTGTCTGCTGCTTTGTTTTATCAAAATAAAATGTTTAGACTCCCATTTATGTAGAATAATTTTTGGAATCCCATTTCCAGCATTTATGAAGTGTGCAGCATGTGCCTGTTCTCCCTTGTAGGCCTCATTGTTCCAAGCAAAATGTAAATATTGATATTTTGGTAGAGGAAAAGCAGTTGGCTTTTCCCCTACTGATTCTGATGGTCAAGGACTTTCCTACTCGTCCAGGCACCCTGAGGTTTATTTGTGGGTTCTCTGTCCTCTGGAATTTTGGGATAATGCAGCTTCTCCTGGGCTAAGAAGCTTCTACAGCTTATGGTGAAGCAACTCTCTTCCAATCTTACCTTCCCTCCACACCCATTTGATTCCTTTCTTTATCCATTTCTCTTTTCTGTTTACACTCAGGATACTTTCACTCCACCAGAACTATTCCAGGCTCTTCTAGCAACACCACAAATTCCTTTTTTTTTTTCCTCCTCCAACCTTCCCTGACCCTTCTCCTATGTGGATCATGCCCAGAATTCCATTTCTTTTCCATTTCCAACCCTTTGCATTCACGCTCCAAATTATCTTTTATTTGTTCCAGCATCTCCAGGCTTGTGGCTGGATCTCTGTGTGTATTTTTAGCCTTTTGACTTAATATTTTATTAGGGCTTTAATTGCAGCGTGGAGTTCTTCCCAAGAGGGATTGTCCTGGTTCCTTTTTGTCCCCTCTTTGGAGAAAGGAGTGTGCTCATCTGTTTTGTGTACTGGCTTGTCAGGATGCCAAAGCCAGCGTTGGATGCAGCTTTCCAGAGGAGAATGAGGGCTTTTTTCTTGTTGCCTTTGGAGAGATGTTTTGCCTGAAAAATCTGTGTTGTGCTCAGCTGGTTCCCTGCTGCTTCATTGAGTAAGAACAGAGCAGGTTTCTTCTGCATTGCAATTTCACCTTTTCTTTGGGAGGAGGAGCAGTTTCTTCCATGGAAGTTTGGCTCAGTGCTGGTTTCCCTGGTGGTCAGGATCAGGCTCTGGAGAGGATACAGCAAAACCAGCTCCTTGGCATGGCTGCTTTTGTTGTTCCTCATCCCATTCCCTAAGCCTTGGGGTAATGGGGGATAAACCTGTATTTTCTACAGTTCCTTGGCTTTCCTTTTTGCAAGTGTGAAGGAATCCAAGAGGAGGACAACGTGCTGCATGACCTGTTCTCTCTGATGTGGAAGTGTGAGGTCAGTGCTCAGGAGGCAGTTCCTGCTCCCAGCCCTTCCTCTGATCCCAGGAGCTGCTGGCTTTGGGGTTGGGGGAAGCTGCAGGGGGAAAAGGCAGCCTTGGCTTTCAAAAGCTGCTTTTTCCTGTGTTCTGCTGGTGTTTGAAGGAGCTGCTTGGGTTGTGGTGACCCTTTGGGTCCCCCAGGACAAACATCCCCACCCTGGCCCAGCAGAGCCCCCTGTTGTGGGCAGGGAGCCTGGAACCTTCCCCAGGGGTGAGCAGCAAAGGGCAGTTGTGAAATCCCCCCAAAGTGCAGCAGCATTGCAGATGTCAACATCTTGTTTTTCTTTAATTGGACTGGATGTTCTCCCTGCGTGAGCTGTCCTTTGAAAACATTTTAATTAACAAAAATCTTAGTTATTCCCATGGTGTTTCCCACGGTAGTTTCATTATACACTCTTAAATGCCCAACACAAGTTTTCATGCTCTTGCCAGGAATGAAATTTAGAGTATCACAATCTTTTTTTCTTTTCTCTGACAGGGGGTGAGGGTCTGAAAATTCCATGTTTTTGTGTAGCATAATCACACCTCCTTGGAAATCAGGTCTGGCTGCTGTAATGTATGGGATCAGGTATAATCCTGCCCTGAGTTTGCCCTGAACCTTGCACTTTGTGTAGCCAGGTGTTGGGACAGCTTTTCCCCTTGGTAATGGGCTTAATCCTGCCAGGCAGAAGTGGATGTTGGAGAAAAATCAGCAGAATTTGCTTCCTGGAGCTGGAGCTGCATCTGAGTAGAGGTGCCCCTTTAAGAAATATGCTGAATAATTGGGTTTTTTCTTACATTCACTTTCTTTTTTTGCTTGCCCTGGTGTTTCCCATTTCCAGCTCTGCATATGTGCATAATTCCAGAGACTCCTTCACTTGGGGCTACAAACAACTGTGATTCAGAGCCTTCCCTGGGTATTATTGGGACTTGTCTGGAGGCTGAGATAAATAAGGGTTTATTTGTGGCTCTGCTGACAGTGAAGGATTTGAGAAGTGTTTTTAAAAATCTCTTCATGCATCTTGGACTCCTTAGAGCTGCTCCACAACCACGCCAGGTTCTCCACTCCTGCACTTGGGCATCTTCTTTTCTTGGCTTCTCTCTGCTCACAGGGGCTGCTACGTTTGTACAAGTGGGAGGAACAAGGGTTTGGCATTTTTAAGTGTCAGATTTTCACCTGTGTAAGAGCATGAAGAGTGTTCTCTGTAGGAAGAGTCATCATAACCACAGGAAGGATGTGGAGCTCCTGGAGAGAGCCCAGGGGAGCCCATGGAGATGCCCCAAGGGCTGGAGCCCCTCTGGAGCCAGGCTGGGAGAGCTGGGGGTGCTCACCTGGACAGGAGAAGGCTCCAGGGACACCTCAGAGCCCCTGCCAGGGCCTGAAGGGGCTCCAGGAGAGCTGCAGAGGGACTGGGGACAAGGGATGGAGGGACAGGACACAGGGAATGGCTCCCACTGCCAGAGGGCAGGGATGGATGGGAGATTGGGTATTGGGAATTGTTCCCTGGGAGGGTGGGCAGGCCCTGGCACAGGGTGCCCAGAGCAGCTGTGGCTGCCCCTGGATCCCTGGCAGTGCCCAAGGCCAGGCTGGACATTGGGGTTTGGAGCAGCCTGGGACAGTGGGAGGTGTCCCTGCCATGGCAGGGGTGGAGCTGGATGGGCTTTAAGGTCCTTCTGCCCCAAACCATTCCATGATCCTGTGATAGGTGTGGGGGTTTTAAACAGATTTCAGCTCAGAGGGCTGTACTGGGTACAGTGTGAGTTCTGCTGCTCCTCTCTTGGTTTCTGCACCATTGGAGTGAGATGCTGAGGGCATTTTTCTGAACATGTTTTACAAATACTTTCTATAAGGATTTTCTTAGTCCCTTCACAAATACTTTCCTCACCAACCTACTCATTTCCAAAAGGATTCCTTGGGGTCTTTTTTCCACCTGCCTGGTTAGAAGTTGGCTTACTTCCCCTAAACCTCTGGAGGAAGTGTTGTCTCAAAGTGAGTGAAGCTGCTTTTGGGGCAGCCCTGTGGTCCTGCCTGCTTTGTTTATGTAGAGAAAAGGGAAGAGATTTGTTCCTTGTGCCCGTGCTGCTGGGGCTCCTGCATGAGCATTGCCTCAAGGGAAGGTTGGGATCTCCCTGCAAGGGGTCACAGGCTGGGTGGGGTGTGGGGCATCCTGGGGAGCCCAGCAGAGGCTGAGTGTGAAGTGAAAGGAACAGTGCAGCTTCAGAGGTGTGAGTTTCTAAATTTCACTGGGGGAATTGCAGTGAATTCTGAAAGACAACCAGAATCACCTTGCAGTGTTTTCACTTCTGGAAGCAGCTCCTGCCCAGCTGAGCACCCTTGGCAGCTGTGTCTGTCTGAAGAGCAGATTTTGTTTGGCTGGTTTTGCTGATAACCCACAAAATGAGAAGTTAAAATCATTGATGGCTTAAAAAGTGGTGGCCAGCAGCTGAGAACTGGCTGAGCCAAGTGTCTGCTGAGGAAGGGCTGATGGCTGTGGCTGGATTGTCAGGTTTAAGTTGCAAGTCCAAAAAGCGACTCCAGCTCCACCTCTGCCTGCTGTGCTTTGATGATGTGCAGGGTATTGATCTTGAGGAATCTGCTTTGGGTGCTTCTGCACTTCTCAGCTGTGTATTGTTATTTTAGCAACTGCTTGTTTGGGAAAATACCGTGTTGCTGAGCTCTTTCCAGCAGCTAAACCACAAGAAATCAATTAGGAAGTCAGCAGCACGTGACCAGCTGCCTTTCCTGGGTGTCAGGGACTCTGAAGTTGCTCTTGGGCTCATCTTCAGCAAGCATGGCTTGAGACAGCACTGTGCCTAAACCACCCTCTGCTTTTTCCAGCCTGCTGGGGTTGTTTCATTCCTTTGCTGGGTTTCTAAGAGAATTCCTGGGAACTGCTGGGTGGAGGACACACTGCCTGCTGGGCTTGGTTATGTGGGTTAAGAGTTACTGGGTTAGAAAGAATCAGACTCAGACACTTGAGCCTGTTAATCAAAGTTCAACCTTCAAACCTGATGCCTGGTTAAGTGAATCTGCCTGTCCAAGAGGGTTTAAGAAATCAGATCCCTTGGGTATTGAAAAAGGTGCTGATTACTCGTGGAGCAGGCAGTGTTCCAGGTAAGATGATCTCCAGTGCAGAAATCAGGTTGGCACTGCTGGCTCTCCATGGCCTGTTCCACACAGCTCTGCTCAGCCTGGGGTCCTGCTGAGTCCTTAGCTGATATTTAAATTAAACACTCTGATTCCTGAAGTGCAGCCAGGTCCTCAAGGGGTGAGTTGTCCAGGCAGGAGGGCTTTGAGAAGCTCTGGAGCTGGCCCTGAGCTTTGGGACCTCAGGGACACGGAGAGGAGCGTGGTGCCTTTGCTCCTCTGCCAGTTGCCTTGAGGTACAACAGCAATCTGTGACTTTTATCCCACAACTGAAGCAAAAAATCCACTGTGAGGAGATTGCAGAATCCCCATGTTGTCAGTGATGTGCTGAAGTGCTGGTCCATGAGATGAGTGAGCCAGGAGAGGGGGGAGCTCTGCAGGCAGAGCTGCCTTGCCACAGCCCCAGGAGCTGAGCTGTGCTGGGAGCACAGAGGGGCCCAGCCTGCTTTCGGTTCTGGAAACCACAAAAACATCTCTGAAGTGCAACAAGGAAACTGAGCATGGAGGCTGAGCCCTGTGCTGATAGCATCAGCAGGGCACTGCTGGGGAGCACGTCTGCTGTGGGCTCCTCAGCCAGACCTCTGGTGAGAGACCCTGCAATGAGGGTGAGCCCCCAGATGCTGCAATTTTTGGTGGAAGGGATGAACTATAGTGAGAACACTGCTTTTGAGCTCCCAGCTCTGCCTCTCTGTAGCATGTGTTTATCTTTTCTGGAGGTTGTGTTGGGTGTCCTACAACTTTTGTTAAAACACTTCAGAATTCTGCTTTTCTTGCTAAAAATAATAGTGGACTTCTTCCATGAATTTTACTGCCCTGAGTGACCCAGGGCTGTCCCAGGAGTTCTCCAGGGTTTTGTGAGCAGGCTTGAAATGACCCACAAGCTTTCTGAGAGTGTGATTTCTAATTTCCCTGTTCATTACCATGTTGTTTTAGGGCTGGGGCAGGGAGGGGCTCTGAAAGACACCCTGGTAATCCTTCAATGAGTAAATTACTACCTCAGTACCTGGAGATGTTAGGATTATTAATACTCCCAATACATATGTGCATCATTAAGTTAGGCTTGACAATAAATAATAAGAGAGAGAAGAAAATTCAGCAGCTGGAGTGTGGTTGTTTGTATTTTTAGGTGTGTGACTGTGCTGTTAATTAACTGCACAACACTGGGAGCAGAAGGCTCTGAGGTGGAAGAGGATGGGACATTGCAATTAACAACGACAGGGTGATGATGAGTTATTTTATACAGGTGCTGTGGCTGAAATTTCTTGTTTCTTGTCTGTTTTTTTAACCCTGTGCACTGGCTCATTGGTGGCATAGCAATTCCAGCTGGGAATTTTTCCATCAGCCAGGATTCTCCTTGTGTGCTCCCCTGCAGTCCCTCCTCTCCTGGAAGAGCTGCCCACAAGCTGGTAGAGTAGCTGATAGTGATTTTGACAGCTAAATGTGATAAAATCTGAATCCTGATAGCTGGGAGGAGGCTGAGCTGTGCTGGGCTGTGTGTTTTGCACTGGAAATGGCAGGAGAGGAGGGTGGGTGGGATTGGGATTGGGATGGAGAGGCAGGCTCCAGAAGGTGAGGGAGCTGCAGAGGGATCTGTGTGTGCTGTCAGTGCAGGGTGTGGGGGCTTGGTGGGCTGGGGGTGTTCAACAGCAGGAGCAGGGATGGACAGGGAGGGAGTCAGAACCCAAAGCAGGATGGGTGCAGGGGGGGGGAGCAGCTCCCCAACACAACTCCCAGCTGTAAATAAAGAGTAGAGATGCAGAAGGGGGGGTTGATGTGCTCTGGGGGCTCCTGGGGTGCAGCAGAGCCTGGGCTTTTCCTCCCTGCCACTGGAGGAGGTGTTGGGAGCTTGTGTGGTGGAAAATCCATCCTTCCACATCAGGAAGGTGCTCCAGCGCTGCCTGAAGGATGAAGTCACCCCTGTAACATTGCAGCTGCAATTAACATCTTACTAAAAAAAGCTCTGGAGTGGGAATGCCTTAAATTTGTCTTGGAGTGGTATCCATTTGCAAACCCATTAGGGAAAAACTGAACAGACCTAACCCTTCTCTCAGTTGTCATTAGCCCCAGTTGCTGTATTTAGAGCATCGTTTGTGTGATGGATGCTCTAATGGCAAACATTACAAGGTTAACAGCTTGTGTTTTTATGGCAGAGCAATAGAGAAAAATCTTTCCCCTCAACAAAAAAATCCCTTCAGAGAGCATAAAATGAAATTAAAAAAAAAAAAGAAAGAGGAAGTGAACTCTAAATGAAAGTGTTGTGGAGAAAATGGCTTTAGAAAGCACTTCCATGTCTTGCAGAAAGAGCAGGTGCTTCTTTAAGGGCTATGGTTGTGTTTGGTGATATGCAAACTAAAATTAGCTTTGTGTCTGCTCTTCAAGTGCATGTGCAGTGTCTAAAGTGCAGCCCAAGGATCACTGCTCTGTTGGTTGCTGGAGCTGCATGAGTAACTGGTTCTACCCCAGTGCTTTAGTCACAGTCTGCATCTGAGCTTGTGATGGAGTCAGCAGCAGGGTACAAAGATTTTGCTCCTCCAGAGCCTCACTGAGGTGCAGCTGCAGTATTGAACAGCCTGAAATGCAGGGGGTTGGCAGCTTTTTTATTTTTTCCCTTAATCAGCAGAAATCAGTTAATGACTCATACGGCTTAAAATGTAACTGGAGGATAGCCCTGAAATCAGCTGGTGGGGTGGGTCCTTCTTCTGGTGCTTTGGTGGATGGAGAATGTTGTTGGATGTGCAGGTTCTTGGTAGCAAATCTTGTGTTTTCTGTCAGGAAAAGGAGCTGTTGGAGCTCATTTTCCTGGTTGGAGGAGGGCACAGAGGGTTGGAGTCCAGAGGTAACTGGAGTGAGTAAGCAGCTCCACCCCTCATGTGATAGTGGTGTGGAACACCTTTAGCAAACTAATGAGGGGAGAGGGGTGGGAAGGACAGAGTGACAGTGGCTCTCCCACCCTGATCCACAGCAGGTCCTGCTCTGATCTGAGGGGACAGTTCCAGGAAGGGCAGAGCTGGAGCTGAGCTGCTGCTTGCCTGGTCTGTGTGGGGTGGACCCAGCTCAGCACTTAGAGGCACCTAATTTGGGGACAGTCACCTGTGACACACCTCCCAGAGATGCTGCTTTGACCCAAATTCCAGGTCAAAAGTATGGATGTGCTGCTGGAACACAGGAATCTGCAGCTGTGGCTGTGCTGGATTTAGCCCTGCTTGCTTTGACCTCTCACTGCCTCGCTCCCCTAAGGGAGCTGTGACAAGGACATCACCTTTGGCCCCAGGATCTGCTGAATTTGGCAGCCAGGAGCCTCCCTGTGGGTCAGAACTCAGCCATGGTGTTGAGGCAGTGGAGCAGGAGTGGATGGTGACGTGGCACATCTTATCTCCCCTGCTTTTTGTGGGCTGCAGAGTTTTCTCTGCATGGGGAAAAGCTCACGTTGCCTGCTCTGCAAGCAGGACTTGGAGGTCTGAATGTATTTTCCTCTAATGGTTGGAAAAGGAGAGAAATGGTATTTTCTGAGGGTTGATCCAGCCCTGGGAGGCACTAGGGGTGAGAGGGGTCAGGTTTGACTTCTGAAAGAGAGTGGGAAGTATTTCTGTTTAGTGGTTGCATATTTAGTAATGCCTCGTGGAGGTGAGGCAAGCTGCCAGCCCTGCCATTGAAAACTGGGGTAGATTCTGTTACTGGTGGTCCACACTTGCCTTGAAAAACCTTGGAATATGAAATCTGGGCATGACCCAGAATTTCAGACCACAACCTGAACTGAGCACTGCTGGTTCTGCTTGTCCTTCTCCTCAGTGCAGAGTAAACAGGGAGCCCTAAAAGAAAGCAAACTGCTTGTTAAAGTTTGCTTTAACACTTGGGAATAACACTAGGAAATATCCCAGCTACAGCCCCAGGTGCTCCAAGCAGCTGGACTTTTTTTGGAGTCTCACTAATCAACTTCCCAGGGGTCTGGGTCTGGGTGCAGCCAGCTTCCCCTGCAGCTCTGCACAGCATGTGACCTCCTTATCTCAGTGGCCTCCTTATCAGAGCCTTGCTGGACACCTGGGGGATGACCACGTGCCTCCAGGATCTGGGGAACTTCAGGAATACCCAAAGGCATCAGCAAATGCAGGTCCATGGTAAGTCCAGCCTGGAGTAAGAAGAGGATCCTGAGCTGGGCTTTGGTTACCTCAGACAATTTTTCCTTTGGCCAAACCTCCCAAAGAGCCACAAGAAGTCAAACAAGAGCAGAGAACCATCTTGGCCTTGGTGCTCTCCAGCCTGGGCTTTTCTGCATTAAATCCTCCTGTTGTGCTCTCTGGTTTCTTTTTTTCCCCTGCTTTTGACATGTTGAACATCGGGATCGTGGTGTTCTGCTTTGGAAGATTTACTGTGTTCCTAAGGAATGGGATCTTCCAAATCTCTGTGCTGAAGTCAGTGCAGGACAAGGCAGATGCTCAAGATTTATAAGAACTCCATAATTTATTTCCAAAAGCAGGATATAAATCTTGAATCTTGGAAGAAATGTACTTATGTCAACTGCTCTTGCTGAAGAAGAGTTGCTGAATTAAGTGTCCAAAGATGTCTGAGCCCTTCCACCCTGTGAAGAACCAAGAGTTTTCCATGGATTGAGGTGATCTTGGTATTGGATGGTAGAAGGTGGAGTGGGGAGAGCAGTGCTGCTCATGAAGAATTTGCATCAAATTGAGATTGGAAACTCATCTTTGGGGCTTTGGCATCAGAAACTGCTGGTGAGACTCTGTGTTGAGCAGCAGAGAAGGAGAGTGCAGGGATTTAGGAAAATACTGGATTTGGATGTGTGGATCTGCTTGGGAGGAGCTTAGGATAACTTAGCTCCCACAAATGGCAGTGTGGCTATATCCTAAGTCATTAAAGATGCCACTTAGTCAGTTATTTCTTTTTAAAGTGAGGCTCTTATCCACAGAGGTGCTGTTACCTGGGAATGGTGACTGGCAGGAGGCTGATCCATGGCTGAAGGGAAGTTTGCAGCCCAAGCAGAAATGGATTAAAGCTGGAAACTTGAGCTGCAAAATTTGAATTGGAAACATTGGACTGCTCTGCTTATATTGTTGGTTGTTTTAAGGCAATTTCCCACTACCAACATCTCTTGCTAAAATAGTCCTTGATTTCTAGAGCAGAGCTTTAAAAAGCAAGAAAAGAGAAAAAAGCAGGGCAGGAAGAGGAAAGGTAGGATGGAATTCAGCATTCCTTTGTAAATGGGCATCCTGCAGAGCATCCACTTCCAGCTGCTGTGGAGTTGTTGGTGCTCCTGGGGGTTAATCCAGTGAGGAGAGAAGCTCCTGCTTGGCCCCTGGGAAAACTGCTGTGCATGGAAATGGGAATTAGCAGAAGCCTGGAGTGTTTCTGCAGGATGTCTCACATGCTCTTCTCTGTAGGAGACTGCCAGGCATGGCTTTTGTTTCTGGTTTGGGTTTGTTTTTTTGTTTTTTTTTTTTTAAGGTAGAAATTTCAGTTTTATTAAATGTTTGCTTTGTTCCTGTGCT
>VZRH01007074.1:71941-117504 GCA_013397555.1 Urocynchramus pylzowi | reverse complement strand
CTCCTGCTTGGCCCCTGGGAAAACTGCTGTGCATGGAAATGGGAATTAGCAGAAGCCTGGAGTGTTTCTGCAGGATGTCTCACATGCTCTTCTCTGTAGGAGACTGCAGAGAAGAGCATGTGAGACATCCTGCATGGATGGCATGGCTTTTGTTTCTGGCATGGCTTTTGTTTCTGGTTTGGGTTTGTTTTTGTTTTTTTTTTTTGAGGTAGAAATTTCAGTTTTATTAAATGTTTGCTTTGTTCCTGTGCTTGAAGGTCTGGGCTTGAATCTTGATGCATTTATTATTGATAGCACGGGTTGAAAATGCTGGGGACACAGCTGTGGCATGGTCTGTGCTGTAGCAGGACTGTTTCTGAGGCTCTTACCTTGCCAGAATAAAATCATCCCAACTCCAGAGCACTCCAAAACTACAGCTGGATGCTAGTCTTGATAATTTCTTTAGGACTTAAAACTGTAACTCATGATTTCCAAGAACAAAACCTAAATTGGGGAGGGGGGAGGTGCTGTTCTTGAATCAGATTGCTGAATATTGGTATATACTGGTATATTGCTTTTTAGAGTGCTGGAAATTCCTGAAGTTTTCAAACTTCCTGATCAGCAGAATGGCACCAAGGCAAAGACAGGAGAAGGTGTCAGGGGTCACAGGATCATGGAATGATTGAGGTTGGAAGAGACCTCCAGGGTCATCAAGGCCAACCTGTGACCCATCCCCACCCTGTCACCAGCCCAGAGCACTGAGTGCCACATCCAGCCCTTCCCTGGACACCTCCAGGGGTGGGGACTCTGCCACCCACCCTAGCAGCCCATTCCAATATTTGATCACCCTTTCTGGGAAGAAATTCTTCCTGATGTGCAGGAGAAATCCTCTCCAAGTTCATGCTTCCCATGATAGGACATTTATGATTTCTAAACATCTTGACCCGAACTCGCTGTCTTTGTGAGAATTATTTATTGCCTTAAAATTTCTGAATGCCACCAAAATAAAGGAATTCTGCTGTGTTCTTGTCCTTATTAATGGAGCTGAGCAAAGTGGTCCTTCATGTCCAAAGCTCTCACCTGCAGTGGACAAATCTTGCTGCTCCTTGCCACCAGTGAGCAGTTTGAGCTCCCAGTCACCTGCCCCGTCCTGGTCCTGCTCGTGTTGGATTTTGGTGCATCTGTGATGTTCTAATGCCACCCTCCTGTGTCAGAGTGGCCATGAGTTTTCTCTCTTTCCTTCAATGTCCTTCCCAGGCATCAGAGGAGGCCTCGCTGCGGGCTCTGGAGAGTCTGATGACGGAATTTTTCCACAATTGCACAACAAATGAGAGGAAACGTGAGATAGGTGAGTCCTGCCCCTCCAGGGCTGCTCCTGGTGCTGCTCCTGCCCAGCACAGGGGAGGGGTGCTGTCCTCACAGCTGTGCCTGCACTCAGCTGGCATCTTCCCCTCTCCTGCTTAGGTGGGACAGCTTTCCATAGCTGGGCTTCCAGGGGATCTCTGGCAGCTCCTGTGGGTGATAAACCAGTGAGGTTTGCTCTGGACATTGTTGGGTTGGGTGTCCTGGGAAGCCTCTGCCTGGAGATGGAGCACAGGCTTCAGCATTAGGAGTGCAAAGCAAGGCTGTCCCAGTTCTTGTGGAATGACAAGCAGGAAAAACAGCAATTCCCTTTGGGTGGGGTTATTAAATATGTTCTGAAAGGCAGCAGATCCTGCCAGGTGCTCTGGAAGAGCTGCTGGTGATTGTAAAGAGGCAGATTCCTTCTATTCCCAAACAGCCACAGAGATGCCCCAAGGGCTGGAGCCCCTCTGGAGCCAGGCTGGGAGAGCTGGGGGTGCTCACCTGGACAGGAGAAGGCTCCAGGGACACCTCAGAGCCCCTGCCAGGGCCTGAAGGGGCTCCAGGAGAGCTGCAGAGGGACTGGGGACAAGGCATGGAGGGACAGGACACAGGGAATGGCTCCCACTGCCAGAGGGCAGGGATGGATGGGAGATTGGGAATGAGGAATTGTTCCCTGGGAGGGTGGGCAGGCCCTGGCACAGGGGGCCCAGAGCAGCTGTGGCTGCCCCTGGATCCCTGGCAGTGCCCAAGGCCAGGCTGGACAGGGCTGGGAGCAGCCTGGGACAGGGGGAGGTGTCCCTGCCATGGAAAGGGTGAAATGGGATAAACTTTAGGGTCCTTCTGCCCCAAACCATTCTGGGATTGTTCTGTTTCTACCATCTCTTCAGAAGTGTGATCAGCATGAAAGACCTGCCCCAGAAATCCTGTAAAATAAACAGCACAAGGTTTTTATTGTGGTTTTCCCAATGGTGATCTCCTGCTGGGAAAAGGTATCCCTCATTTTCCTGCTTAAATTGCAGGAAAGAAAACAATTAATTAAGCCTTAAACTTGCTTAGCTTGTAAAGCAGCCCTTGTGCCTTTTCTCTTTGTCACATTGTCACCTCATGAGAGATGACCAAATCCTTCCCTGAACTTCCACCAAGTCAGCAGCTCTTGGAGTTGCTAGAAGGTAAAAAAAAGGTGGGTTTAGAGCACTGATCTGAAGTGCTCCTACTCTCTCACAATGACCTGAAATCCCAACATTTGGCTTTTGCAGATAAAATAACAGTGCTCATAATACAATTGCTGTGTGATTTGTTTTAATATTCACCTCTTATCTGCTGCAGTTATTTATGTCAAAACTGATTCTAAAATGACACATCAGTTTTGTTTTCATTAAAGCCTGTTGTTACATTGCTTTAAACCCTGTAGAATGTGATTTTATTATATTTTTTTGCCCTCCTCCAGGTTGAGTCATTCCCTGAACACAGGGTCTCTTCCCTGCTCAGTTGCTGTGCTATCACTATACATTGTTATGGCTTTGTTTACAGCTAAAGAACTTTAATGGAATATTTTACATCAAAGTCAAATTAAAACTGAAGTACATTTTCAAGTAATTTATGTACTTTTATGTTTTTTGCAGAGGAGCTTTTAAATAACTTTGCCCAGCAGATAGGAGCCTGGAGATTCTGCCTGTACTTCCTGTCCAGCACAAGGAATGATTATGTGATGATGTACAGCCTGACAGTGTTTGAGGTGAGGCCTGAGCTCCTGCACTGCTCTGCCTGGTGCAGTTTTATCTGGCAATCGATTTTTTGGGGGGAGATGTTTGTCTGAAATGGCATCCCTGGTAAGTACAGTGCTGAAGGATGCTTTTATTGCTCTCTGCCAGAGAGGCTGCTTAATGGCAGGCTCAGAGTGGGAGAATATGAATCTTTGTACACAAATTGAAGAATTCATTTCCTGGCATCTCTAAGCACAAATTACCTCCAGTTTCAGAGGCTGCTTGAGTTTCTGCACGATGCTTTTAAGGGTGTTATTGCTTTTATGCTGTTTTTATGATCAGAAATATGGGGGTGATTACCTGCTCCTGGAGGCTCTGAGTGCTGAGAGGGAAGGCAAACCTGCTTTTATTTTTCTGACATTTTGTAGTTGTGGTTGGTGCTCTTGAACTGCATCCTGCAAACTTGTGCTGGTTGGAGAGGTGAGATCTCTCTTAGACAACCACATCCCACCCTTCACCTAGTGATAAAAGAAGAAAATTTGGGTTAAAAGGCTTGGTATTGATCTCTGTGTCCTCTGGAATAAGCAAAAGTACTCTGTGGACAGCACTGGTGTGTCACTGATTTCTCAGTGACCAGTGCAGTGTCTGTCCCTGAGGGTGTCCTGGGGTTTGGTCAATGCCACACCTCAGTCTGGGCCATTGTGGCCTCTGTGTCGTGTCCTTGGCTGGGTGGGCACTCTGAGCTGTGCCCCTAAATCACAGGGGTTTACAGCCTTGGCACTGGGCCACTTTTTAGATAAAATACATGTTTAGATAAAAACTCTGCTCTTAAAGGTGTGTTGTTTTCACAAATTATCCACATCCTTGTTGATTTCTTCTCTTTAATATTCATTTTACTCATTAAGGATTGCAGAGGGAGTCTGGATTCCCTCTGCAAATTGGATCTGCTTTACCTTCCCCTCAAAAAGGGGTGATCATGGCAAGTGCCATGGGAATTATTCCTGCTCAGGGAATGGTGTCCAACTGATTTTCCTGACAAGCAAAACAGGTGCAGGGCCAGGAGGTGGATTCAGTGATCCTTGGGATCATCCCATGTGGATCCCACAGCTCAGGATATTTTATGGATTTTGGTTACTGAGCCTCTGCTTCCCTGGAGGGGGAAAAAGTAGCATTGAAAAACCTAATTGTGCCCAGGATAAAGAAATCACTGTGCAAGTGCAGAGGGAGGGACAGGAATCCCCAGCCCAGCTGGGAGATGAGTCTCTCTCCATGGAGGAGCTTGAATTCCCAAAATTAACTGGTGCAGTGCTGGACATCAACTGGTCCTCAGAGCCAAGGTCTGTCCCAGTCTGCAGCTTCCCCAGCTGTCCTTGGCTACTGGATCAGCCAGAGGGGTGTGAACCCCAGGATCATTCCCAAAACTGCCCCCAGGATCATTCCCAAAACTGCCCCCAGGATCATTCCCAAAACTGCCCCCAGGATCATTCCCAAACAGCTTAGGAAGGTAGCAGTGGATTTGGAATAAAACTCCTCCTGACCCCCTTCCAGATGAATTGTTTTCACCTCCTGCTTTTTGAAAATGAAAACATCTTCCCAAAGGCATTTACAGGGAGAAAGCTGCTGCTGGCAGGTGGGAGGAGTAGGACAGAACACAGTGGGCATGAAAGGATTGGTGTTAAATCTAAAACATTCTTCCAGTTTTATTTGGATTCTGGGCTTGCATCAAGGAGCCCTCAGCTGGTTGGGCCATTGTTTTCTAGCAGTATTTGTGGATTTTCTCTGCTAGGAAACACCAGAAACAACTTCTTTGAGGAATTTCTGTGTAAATATCCCTGTGTAGCTCTGCACTGGGAACTGGTGTCTGTGTGCAGTGCATCCTACTGAGGATTGCATCTCCTTTGACCATACCTCATCTCCCAGTTTTGGATATTTGAGGTTTCTTCCAGGCTGTGATTGTGATCCCCAGCATTCTCTTTGTCCAGGCTGAATCCTGCAGATGGGCACAGACCTTCAGCCTCTCTCTGGGTTATCCCAAATATCCCCAAGAGATTCAGCTCCCTACATGGGATCAGGGCAGGGAAGCAATTTGTAACTCTGCTTTCCTTTGGATTTTGTCTGGCTTTAAGTGGACTGAAAGCTTTCTGTGCAGTGGTGCCTTGTCACTGCCTGCTCCAGTCACCTCCCAGCTCAGCTTCAGGAGACCTGGGTGGCATCAGAGGCCTGGAAAACCAAACCTCCTTCCCTGATTTTCTTTTCCTGCTTCATCCAAAGCTGTGCCTTCCCCCTTTAGAGGAGAAACCCTTGGTGCCCAGGGTTAAAAGATTGAGGAAATTGTTCTGTGCCTGCCACTGCAGTTTTGCTTAACCCAAAACCAGTTAAACCAGTAACTTCAGCTCCATTGTGGCACTGCCAGTTGAGGGCCATGAGATGCTGCAGCTCTGCCAGGTGCTCTGTCCCTGCTTTATGTTGTTCAGCCTTGAGAGGAGAAGGCTCCAGGGAGAGCTCAGAGCCCCTGCCAGGGCCTCAAGGGGCTCCAGAAAAGCTGGAGAGGGACTGGGGACAAGGGATGGAGGGACAGGACACAGGGAATGGCTTCCACTGCCAGAGGGCAGGGATGGATGGGATATTGGGAATGAGGAATTGTTCCCTGGGAGGGTGGGCAGGCCCTGGCACAGGGTGCCCAGAGCAGCTGTGGCTGCCCCTGGATCCCTGGCAGTGCCCAAGGCCAGGCTGGATGGGGCTTGGAGCAGCCTGGGACAGTGGGAGGTGTCCTTGACCAGAGCAGGGAGTGGAGCAGGATGGTTTTTAAGGTCCCTTCCATCCCAAAGCAGTGTGAGATTCCAGATTCTCTCAGTGTTTCTGTCATGTCCAAGATGAGCTCATTTGGGATGTCCATTGCTTTTGCAGAACCTGATCAATAAGATGTGGCTGGGGGTCCCATCCCAGGACAAGATGGAGATCAGGAGCTGCCTGCCCAAGCTGCTGCTGGCTCACCACAAAACTCTGCCTTACTTCATCAGGAACAAGCTCTGCAAAGTCATCGTGGACATCGGCCGCCAGGACTGGCCCATGTTCTACCACGACTTCTTCACCAACATCCTGCAGGTGACAGCTCTGCCCATGAATGGAGCCAGCTTTTCCCTTAGGAACATCTTTTTGTCTCCTTGAGTAGGGGTTGCTTTTGGTGAAGATCAGACAGTAAATGTTGCTTTGTAAATTCCTTTTTAGTTTTGTTGTAACCCTCAGCTTTTTCCATGTTATGTTTCTCTCCAGTGTTAAAAGTGTTTTGAGGAAGGAACAATACTGTGCTACAAGTATTCACTTGGAATTTTAAATATTGTGGGCTAGTTCTTGAAAATACAAGGAGTATGGGTTGTTCTTTAAACAAAACAGAAGTCAGTAAAATTATGTGTGTGTCACTGGTTGCGAAAGGGCAGTTTCTCAATGGGGCTGTTGCAGATTTTTCACCCAACAGCCAAAGACACCCCAAAACCTCTGGTTCCTCATCAATAAGGTCACTCATGGGATGTTGTTGGGGTGTTCAGGAGGGCTCCTGCAGGAAGGCTCAGCTGTGAACTGGGGATCCTGACTGAATCCATGTTAGTAGCTGGAATGTTGGGTGCAACTCAGCATCCTTCCAGGGAATCCTGAGCCAGGCTGCTGCTGGAGCATCAGCAGGCTGGTGCAAACCTCTTTTTGTTGGATTATTTTGTCTTCAGTTCCCTTAAAATTGTTCCTAATTGGCTTAAAGAGGCTGAGTGTAAACTGAAGTGCTGCACAGGCTTTTTCTGCTGACATAATTACATGATTTGAATGCAGCAAAGCCCACGGCCAAGCCACAAGGCAGTTACTGAAATCCAAATCCTTGAGTGGCAGAAGTTTATTTGTTAAGGCAAATGGATCTAGTATTAATTGCAAAATTAAAAAAAAATCCTGTCTTGGCTGCAGAGTTCATCACTGGTTGGTGTAATCACTTTTCTGACTGTTCTGGAGTGGGACATGCTGCAGTTTTGGCCTCAGCTGTCAATTTGACAAGAAATACTTGGAGATAACTGTCTCCATGTGGAGTTTTGCCTCTCATTTCACCTGGATGTGAACTGAAAGGCAGCCTGAGCTCTCCTGGCCTTTCTAGCACTCTGGGGTTATCTGAAGGCATTGCAGAGCTCACTTGAACAATCTATTTTCCCTTAAGCCTCTCCTTGTGAGCTCAGCAGTGGAGGGAAATGTTTCCATAAATTAATTTATGTGGCAGACACATTCCTAAAATGTTCAGAGAAAGTGGAAGAAAACCAGTAATGCTGAATTCCAGGGCCTTGACAGAAGGCAGAGTAGCACAGGAGCAGAAAGATTTGCTGTTAGAATTGCAGATGAGCCCTGTCTCAGGACTTTTTTCTGAGATCATTTGCAGCATGTTCTTTGTTCTTCAGCATTAAATCATATCCCAGTACTCTTGAGTAGTCTCTAAACCTTTTACTGAACCACTGGAGGGGTGGAGAAGAAAGGTAAATTGGGATATTGTATTGTCATTATTGTATTGTGAAGAGCCAGTAATTCTACATAAAGTACTGCTTCCTTAGAGGTTTAAAATTTGTTTTGCCTGACTGAGGTACCAGTGCCTGGTATTGCTAAAACTCCCTGGCTTTGTCAGAAAATATCCTGAGAGATGATTTTCAGTCCCTTCACAATTTACCAGCAGGTTGGGTATTTCATTGAGTTATTTACCATCTACTCCTGTGTCTGGGACTTCCTTTTCAAAAGCCAAGATGAAGAGCTTTTAGATGGGCTGTTTTCTCCCCAGATATTTCACCAAACTCTGTGTTTTTAGCAGTGCTAGCTCAGCCTGGCTCTCCTTTGGAGGGTCAGGGGATCAGGGGCAAAGTCAGCCTTTATTACAGAATTATGGCTTCAAGGATTGCTTGTAGCAACTGGGATTGGCTTTGGACTTTTTCTCCCAGAGGGAGCAGTGCATAAATCACTTTGGATGTGGCTGGGCAGCAGTGGAGAGCAGTGCTGTCCTTCAGCTGGAAACAAAACTTTGTCCCACTTGAAGAAGTCTTTAATATCCCCGTGGCTGATGAAGGCACAAGTCAGCTCCTTGTCCAGTCCTGTTCCAGCACGGGGCAGAAGTTACTCTTTTAGGGGAAATGCAATTTCCAGTTTGAGATCCAGTGCAGGTGCAGGGGGAGGTGAGATCCCTCAGCTGTGGCCTGGTGGCATCTGCTCCAGGCTGCAGCCTTTGGGTCGTGTGGGAAGGGTGGGATTTTTGGGGATGCTGTGAGGTGTGAGCTGCTGGTGCTGGGCAGGGCTGAGGGCAGGGCATGCAGCAGGCAGAAGGGACAGGCTGTTCTGTGACCACACAGTGTGTGCAGTGACATTATGAAAGCTCTCCTGAAACCCCAAGGATTCCCACGGGGCTCGAGCTGTCGCAACATCAGAGATTCACGTGTGGGGAAGTCCAAGTGTCTGTGGCAACTGGAGTGCCCTCAGTGGGGAAGCTGTTGTAAACTGTGAGTAGTGCTGCTAATCCCTGTCAGTGATGTTGTCATCACACTGCTCTCCTGTGCTCCTCAGCTGATCCAGTCTCCTGTGACCACTCCCCTGGGGCTGATCATGCTGAAAACCACGTCGGAGGAGCTGGCGTGTCCCCGCGAGGACCTGAGCGTGGCCCGCAAGGAGGAGCTGCGCAAGCTGCTCCTGGAGCAGGTGCAGACGGTGCTGGGGCTGCTCACAGGTACATCACACCTTGTGCCACTCAGCTGTGTGTCCCCTCAGCACCCACAGCTGGCCTGCCACTGCTGGGGCTCCCTGGAGCACAGTGGCTGCTGCTGGGCTCTGCCCTGCAGCACTCGGCTCAGCTTAATGTGAACCAGCTCGGGCAGCAGAGCAGCTGCTGAGCTCCCTCCATGGGGATTGTCTGCTCTTTGTGAGCCCAAAGCTGTTAGGGAGTGTTTCTGTCCCTCCCAAAGCACTCAAGTTGTGTTCTGCTGAAGTTCTCCTGCAGTCTGTGCTGTGTTTGTTGGATCAGTGTGTCTTTGAGAAGGCACTTCTGAAAGGTCTCTCTTTGGCCAGGTATTTTGGAGAGCATCTGGGATAAGCACAGTGCTACTGCTGCCACTCCACCACCATCCCCAACCTCAGGAGAAAGTGGTAAGGAAATGTGGGAAATGAATTTGTAGAGAATTTTAAAAGCTATAATATGGGATTTCCATGTACTTAGACCTGCAGTATTAGGCACAGATTCCTTCCTTTACTGTCTAACCTCTCCTAATAACCCTTTCCCAGAGTTTTTCACAGGCCAACAAATTCCTGATTGAAAATAAACCCTACACAAAGAAACAAATTCACTGTGGGGACACCCCACTGCAAATGTCATTAAAATGTGCCCACAGAGCTGCTTGTTGTCCTCAGATGGCAGAAACCTCCCTGAAGTTTCAGTGCAAAATGCTCTAATGACAGTGAGTTAAAATCATGGGATTGTTAAGGTTGGAAAAGCCCTCTAAAGTCATCAAGTCCAGCTGTTATTCCAGCACTGCCAAGGCCACCACTAACCCATGTCCCCAATTGCCTCATATGCAAGGCTTTTAAATCATCTCAGGGATGGTGACACCACCACTGCCCCGGGCAGCTGTGCCAGGGCCTGACCACCCTTCCATGAAAAAGTTTTCCCAATATCCAATCTGACCCTCCCTGGCCCAGTCTGAGGCCATTCCCTTTTGTCCTGTCCCTGTTCCCTGGGAGCAGACCCCGACCCCCCTGGCTGTTCCCTCCTGTCAGGAGCTGTGCAGAGCCACAAGGNGACCCCCCTGGCTGTCCCCTCCTGTCAGGAGCTGTGCAGAGCCACAAGGTCCCCCCTGAGCCCCCTTTTCTCCAGGCTGAGCCCCTTCCCAGCTCCCTCAGCCCCTCCTGGTGCTCCAGCCCCTTCCCAGCTCTGTTCCCTTCCCTGGACATGCTCCAGCCCCTCAATGTTGGGAGTAGCCCAGAACTGGACACAGCTCTGGAGGTGCCTCAGCAGTGCCAGCACAGGGGACAGTCCCTGCCCTGGTCCTGCTGCCACCCCAGTGCTGGTCCAGGCCAGGTGCCATTGCCCTCTTGCCCACCTGGGCACACTTTTCCACTGACCCTTCCATGAAAAAGTTTTCCCCAAGGCTGTGGCCTTGCATGGGGTTGGCATTCCCTGAATTCCAGCTGTTGGCATTCCCTGAATTCTAGCTGTTGGCACATCAAAGCCAGTGGAGCAAAACTGAATCCCTCCTGGGAAAAAGAAAATAAAGGTAGTCAAGTCTCTGTGAAATGGAACAGGGTGACAGAGAAGCTGTGGCTGCCCCTGGATCCCTGGCAGTGCCCAAGGCCAGGCTGGATGGGGCTTGGAGCAGCCTGGGACAGTGGGAGGTGTCCCTGCCATGGCAGGGATGGCACTGGATGAGTTTTAAAGTCCCTTCCAACCCAAACTGTTCTGTGATTGTGAAAGTTTTTCTGTCTATTCCTGTTTGACTTCTGTGTGAGTGCCCATCTGATGTTAACCCATTTACATCTCTACTTCTTAGTTACCTCTGAAATGGAGAACACATTTTTGTGTCCTTGTCCTTGGCACACATTTCCTTGTCCCTGGGACCTTGAGCAGTTCCCTGGGAGCTGCAGATCACTTCCTTGAGGCCAGATTGCAGCAGGCAGCTCCAGACTGCTGCCTCTGATAAGCTGTTGGCAGTGTTTTGCTCAGTGCTAAACCTTTCACATTGAAGTTTGAGCAGCATTTCAAGTGCTCCCTTCCTATAGAGGAGCTTAAGATATTTCTATATTTATATAAAAACCACAAACTTTAATGGGAAGAAATATTCCTTTGGGTTGGCAGGGGGAGAGTGGATTTTGCTGTAGCTGGGAAGAGTTTGGACAGGAAATATTTACAGAAAAGATCAAAGCTTCTGGTGTCAATTGTTAAGAATAGTGCTGGGGGAGGGCACTGGTGGAACAAATTCTGGCTGGCTGTTGTGGAAGCCTTTAGGAGATGTCCCTCAATCCCCTGGGGCTTTGCTGAGGCAGCTTTCATCCACCTGTGTGCTCACCTCGTGACTTGGGATCGTATTTCCCAAACTGGAAGTCGGCTGCACTTCTGTGCTGGGCTTTTCCTTTCTCCCCTCTCAGGGAAGACAAACAAACTTTTCACACAGTGTTTTTTCAAGATAATTGCTAGGAACCAGGACCACACAAGCAGTGCCTCTAGAAGTTTCATTTTGCCTGTGCAAACTTGTTTGTGTGAAACTGTTTTATTTTTCTGTGCTGTGTCCTTGCTGCCTCCATGTTAAAATTGGTTGTGCTTCCACTTCTTGAAGTCACAGAATCACTAAGATTGGAAAAGACTCTTAAGATTGAGTCCAGCCATTAACCAGCACTGCCAGAGCCACCACTAAACCATGTCCCCAAGTGCCATAGCCACGTGGCTTCTGGACACTTCAGAGATGATGATTCCACCACGTCCCAAAGGAACTCCAGGTGCTTCCCTCTGATCCACTGCTTGCTCATTTTGTGTTCCCTGAGACTCAGCTCCTTTGTACTGGTGACTCTTGAATGTTTCCATTGCTTAAGTGAGGCCACCACCCTTTACTCTTTCCATTCAGGTGAGATTAAAGGTGTTCCAAGAGGCAGAACAAGCTCCTGAGTCCCCATAAATGTTTAGGATCTTCCATCAGAGCCCATATATCTTTAGGAACTTGGAAAACCTCTGCTTCCTATTTTTCATTTGCACAGGGAAGTGGAGTGAAATGGTTATTGCAAGTCTTGCATGGGTTTTAAATAGCACTTGAAGACAACATTGAACTCATTTCTCATATCACTTAAGCAAAGCAACTCTGATAATGTCCCAAGCTGGACAACATTTGAGTTATTGCTGTGGTGTAGGATTTACTCAGCAAGAGTCTCAGCCTCCAAATGTTGCCTTTGCATGATTTATAGCACATTTCCTGATGAATCCCTTCCTCAGGAATATTCCCTCACCTATGGCAAACAAATGAGTAGCAGGAGTATTTTTGTGGCTGCTCTCCTGCTGCAGAGCCAGGCCCTGGGAGTTCTGTGCTTTGGCATGAATGCAGCTGATGCTGTGAATTTGTCACCTGTTTGCAAAGACACTGAAAATCCCTGAACCTCAGAGCTTCAGTGATTTAACTGTGTGCAGAGCACTTGAACTCACTGCTGTGAGTTACAGAAATGCAGTTGGGAGTTTCTGGTGTGAATGGATTAAAAGATGAGAATCTTTAATTCTCACTGATTTTTGTGGAGTTGGCTGAACTGAATGTTTAAAAGAATAGCAATAGTTGGGGTTGGAAGGAACCTTAAAGATCACCCCTGCCATGGCAGGGACACCTCCCACTGTCCCAGGCTGCTCCAAGCCCTGTCCAGCCTGGCCTTGGGCACTGCCAGGGATCCAGGGGCAGCCACAGCTGCTCTGGGCACCCTGTGCCAGGGCCTGCCCACCCTCCCAGGGAACAATTCCTAATTCCCAATCTCCCATCCATCCCTGCCCTCTGGCAGTGGAAGCCATTCCCTGTGTCCTGTCCCTCCATCCCTTGTCCCCAGTCCCTCTCCAGCTCTCCTGGAGCCCCTTCAGGCCCTGGCAGGGGCTCTGAGGTGTCCCTGGAGCCTTCTGCTGTCCAGGTGAGCACCCCCAGCTCTCCCAGCCTGGCTCCAGAGGGGCTCCAGCCCTTGGGGCATCTCCATGGGCTCCCCTGGGCTCTCTCCAGCAGCTCCAGGTCCTGCTGCTGTTGGCCCCAGGGCTGGGGCAGCTCTGCAGGTGGGGTCTCACCTGAGGGGGCAGAGGGGCAGAATCCCCCCTGCTGCTGCCCATGCCAGGGCTCAGCCCAGCCCAGGGTGGGTTCTGGGTGCTCACAGCCAGGGCATGTCCAGCTCTCATCCTCCACCACTCCAAATCCTTCCCCCAGGGCTGCTCTCAGTCTGTTCCCTGCCCAGCCTGGATTTGTGTTTGGGATTGCCCCTGGTGCACCTGGCCTTGTTGAGCTTCAGGGGGTCTGTGAAAGCACAATATGAGCTGTACAGATGTGTCCAGGTGTGGATGTCCCCACAGGGGTGTTCAGTGATTGAAGGGCAGGATTGTCTGGCTCAGCCACAGCCACGTGATGCCTTCAGTTTCTGGAGCGCAGGAGAAAGAAGCAATGATAAGGCTTGGCAGGGAATTATGAATTTAGTGATGTAAGCCATCAATCTTGGTGAAAAATGAGGGCTAAGGAGGGATGTGTTCATCACTCAGGCTCTTGTGTACATTGGAAGTAGCTCAGTAAATCATAGCTGTTATTTTGGCACTGCTGGTGTGTCAGGATGTTTCACTTCCCTAAAAAATCACTCAGATTCTCTAAGAACTTCAGATTCTGTAGCCCAGCAAGTGCCAGATTTTTAAAGATGAAGAGCTTATTAAAGATGAAGAGGCACTCAAGGAAGAGAAGTGTGTTGAACAACTTGGGGAAGGTGAATAGTTTTGCAGCAGGTGGAGATTGTGGGCAGCATCTGTGGGAAAGGCAGCCTGGCTGGGGCTGGCCCTGGGGTTCCAAAAGCTTTTGAGGAAGCAAAGGCCATCAGGGGCAAGGGAGTCTCTGGGTTGTTGGTGGCTTGGTTAGAGGTGGGACATGAAAGGTCCCCTTTTGCTGTGAGGGGGGAGTTCACCCTGGGCTAGGCAGGATTAACTTTAGAGCTTCTCCACATCATTCTGCAGAGAATTCACAGCAGCAGCAGCAGTCAGGAGTAATTCCCTGCCATGCTGCTCTGTGCAACTGATGCCTTAAGCAGCTGGATCAGAGGCTAAACAGAGTTAAGGGGAATAAAGAGGATATTTATTAGAAGAGCCTTTAAAGGCCACACCCTGGCAGTACCAGAGTCACAGCTGTGGCTCTGAGATGGAAGCAAAAGAGGGCTTGTTCACAAGATCTCCCATTTTTGTAAGTTTTGGTCCATTTGCATATTGGAGTTCATTGTCCAGTTACAGCCCCAGCCCATGCAGTCCCATCCTGCTTGTTTTTCTCTCTTCAGCCCACATTGTTTATGCTCTTGGGCCAGAAATTTGGATCATTTGTCCTTGGTCCCCAGCTAGAGAAGGAATTGTTGTGTGTCCCTACTCTGTGAAGAGAGCTCACCATCCCCTACTATGAAACCCAGACCTACACCTTACTTTCCCCTAATATGAAACCCAGACCTACACCTTACTTTCCCCTAATATGAAACCCAGACCTACACCTTACTTTCCCCTAATATGAAACCCAGACCTACACCTTACTTTCCCCTAATATGAAACCCAGACCTACACCTTACTTTCCCCTAATATGAAACCCAGACCTACACCTTACTTTCCCCTAATATGAAACCCAGACCTACACCTTACTTTCCCCTAATATGAAACCCAGACCTACACCTTACTTTCCCCTAATATGAAACCCAGACCTACACCTTACTTTCCCCTAATATGAAACCCAGACCCACACCTTACTATCCCCTAATATGACACCCAGACCTACACCTTACTATCCCCTAATATAAAACCCAGACCCACACACCAAAGCAGCACAAAATCGAAAAAAAGAAAAAAATAAAAGCTAAAACCTGAGGTATCAGAACTAAGGCTCATCTGTACCTCGAGTGGTGGCTGCAGTTCTGCTCTTTCAGTATAAGGAGCAATGGAGGCTTTGTAGAAGGGTACTAAAGGTCATGGAGGGGTTTGAGTGGCTTCCCTGTAAGTAAAATCTTCTTTCTGTCAAAGAAACTGAGCAGGAGCTGCATTAGAAGCCTGCTGACACAAAGAAAGTGAAAGCAGGGATTATTTCTGTTCCCTCTTTGGGTAGAAAGTGAAACTGGCAGCTGGCATACCCCAAACAAAGCAGCTTCTTGGTGAACTGTGGAACTCTGCACGAGATATTGCAAATATTAACTTCCTATGGCTTCAGTTGGAGGCTGGAGGAAGTAATGGAGGATAAATCCTGAGGCTATGTCAAATTTTTCAGACTCCACCTTTCTTGGGAGGCCTTTGTCATGTGGTTGGGAGGCTGGGGGTTGTGATCTGTGCCTGCCATGGCATTTGGTCCCTGGGAAGAGGTGCTGGCCTGAGTGAGCTTTTTGGTGTGACTGGGGACATCACCAGAAGTGTCACAGGCCAGCAGAAACCTCTGTGATAGTCAGTGTAACAGGGATGTGCCAGGCTTACATCAAGGATGCTCAGCCTTGTGGGAGGTAGAATTTTATAATAAATCCCTAAAACACGCCCCTTGCATTTCCTGAAATACCCCAAGAGCCCTGCCTGGTGAGGCCAGAAGGGTGGTGTGAGGCTGATTCCTGGGAACAGAAATCACCAGTTCCTCTCAGCTAAATAACCTGCTGAATCACAGGGTGTGCTGAGGTGGAAGGGATGGAATTTGTATGGAAAACTGCATGCTTGTACTTGATGCAAAGTATGATTAAGCACCAGTGTGTGGAGTTTTTGCCTTTGGTCAAAAATTAAGGCAGATTTAAATCAATCAATGTTTTTTTCAGTCTTTTCACAGTGTATATTATAAGTTATGAATGGTGACTACTAGAGAGGAAACACAACTTTCTCCTTGAGTCTGCATTGTTACAAAAATACGTCCTGCTATGGTTTCCAATCAGTAAATGCAGGGCAGTAGCAGAAAGTCTGGTGATAACACGGCAGCATGTAGGATCTGAAAGCGAGGGAAGAAAACTGGCAAATGGATGTAAACTTTACTAGAATAGCTCTTACTGTGTGTATTTTGCATCAGCTTACAGACAGCTTTTCATGAATGGGTGAGTGAAGCATTTCAGGTTCCAGGCCACCTGACCCCAAGGATGGCCAGAGGAGGGTCAGGTGGCCAGAGGATGCTCCTGGGCAGCTGGGGGTCCACGCCCTGCCTGACACCCCTCTCTCCCCCAGGTGACCTCTTGAGTAGCCTCTTGCAGAGCCCCAGCGCGGCCAAACTGCTGAACCAGCCCATCCCCATCCTGGACACAGACAGTGAATACATCTGCTCGCTGGCACTGGAGTGCCTGGCACACCTCTTCAGCTGGATCCCTTTGTCCACGAGCATCACCCCCTCCCTGCTCACCACCATCTTCCACTTCGCGCGCTTCGGCTGCGACACGCGCGCCCGCAAGATGTCCTCGGTCAACGGCAGCAGCCAGAACGCGCTGCTGGGCCAGGAGCGGGGCCGCCTGGGCGTGCTGGCCATGGCCTGCATCAACGAACTCATGTCCAAGAACTGCGTGCCCATGGAGTTTGAGGAGTACCTGCTGCGCATGTTCCAGCAGACCTTCTACCTCCTGCAGAAGATCACCAAGGAGAACAATGCGCACACGGTGAAGAGCCGCCTCGAGGAGCTGGATGAGAGGTGGGAGCGGTCGGTTGTGGGGTTTGGTGTGGGGTCCTGCTCGGTGTGCCTGGTGGCCTTTTGTTCAGAGCACCGAGCCAGGGCAGCTGGGCAGAGAGGTAGGTGTGCCCAGGTGAGGGCTCGGTGCTCAGGGAGCTGCTGGCCCAGGCTCGTGTTCCTCGCTGTCCCTTCCCCTTGCTGTTTGGCTGCAGGTCTGAGGTGGCAGCAGAGCTGAAGCTGTTGTCACAGAGCACAGAAAGAGGATCAGTCAGGTAAAGGCACTGCAGTGTCCCCTGCGTCCCCTCTGGTCAGTATCTGCCACTCTGCCCAAAGCACACGGAGTGGGGACACATCCTGCGAGTCATGACTTGGGAGCAGACACTTCCTGCCCTTCACTGAGCCATGGCCATTTCTGATGCTTTTTATTTTCACTTTTTAAATTTATTTTTAAACAGCACCAAACACAGCTTGGGGGAGCTCTGTTCAGTGCTGAATGGCTCCACTTCCAGGGCTCTCCACAAGCTTGGCTGGAGGCAGCAGGGAAGCAGCAGCTCCTTGGGGAGCTGTGTATTCTTTTTCCAGGGTGTTACTGCCACCTTTTGTTCCCTGGGACAGCTCCACTCTCTTATGTCAGATATTCCTACTTGCAGGGGACAAAGTGAGACTCCTCTTGCTGTTGTGTTGAGTGGCTAAGCCTGGGTGTTGGCAGGGTGGTGACTTGGTGCTGCCTCTTGTCACAGGGCTGCTGGCAGTGGCAGAGAGGTTGTAACTGTGTGAAAGTGCTGAGTATCTTACTATGGGTACACAAGGGTGGGATTGAATTTCCACTCAGGAGAAAAAAACATCTAGGAAAAAAGCTGTGGGTCCATTTGGAGAGAGGACTTGCACGTTTCTGCTGCAGAATTCTCCTTTTTCTTATCCTTAGATAAAGGCATAACTTTGGGGTGGCAAATCCAGACTCACAGGGAATTCTACTGCTCATTTCTTGCTAGCTCTGACTTGTGTCACTCTCTGCCTAGAAATGAGACATGTGGGAATGTGACACCTTTGCCTGCAAGGCACAGAGAGCCAGGAGTTCCCCTCTGGATTTCAGAAAAGCTCTCCTGGAAACCCCCAATCCCCTGTTTAACTGTTCTTACTGTTCTTTCTTTTATGGACACTATCAAGCAGCCTTTGGGGCCAGCCTTCAGTGGAGGTGTGCTGGCCTGGGCAGAGGTGGTGTTGCCATTCCATGACATTCCTTAGACCTGTTATCCACAGGAGTTGGGAGAACCCCTTCATTCATTGCTGAGGTCTAAAATGGGGATGGAACCAAGATGTTCTGGAGACTGGAAAAGTCCAGCTGCCTTCTGGGGGAGTGGAGCTTTCTTTTCTCCTTGTCTTCTCTGTGGAAAAGGCCATGAGGATTTTTCTGTTGTCACTTAAGGGCACAACTGTATTTTTGTGTCCAAAACTGAAGGACTTTAGTGCATGGAAGTGTCACCCTGGCTTGGACTAACAAAATCCTGAAGGAAAGGGGCACTGAAGAAACCCCCTTCAGTAGAGGGGTGTGCTCAGAACCTGCAAGCCCTGGAGTCCTTCCTTGCCTTCCTCTTGTGCTGCTGGTTATTTTTGTTCTGTTAAAAGTCAGTCTGAACACTTTGGAATGGCCAGACTAGTCCAGGAAAGAGTAAGTTCAAACTGCCTTTTGCTTCATTTGTGTTTGGCTTTGGAGATCCCAAAAGATGGGAAGTGGCTGGTAAGGATCCAGGCAATGGCTCAGTGGTGGAGAAGGGGACTGGGGGCCAAGGAAGAATTTCACTGGTCTCAGGTCAGAGCCTGTTTAGAAAAGAAAAATTAAAAGGATGAAGATGTTTGAGTCTGGACTTCTTTTTTTAAATTTTTTTCCCCCCTGGCTTTGATTTTGAAGTGTTTGATCTGTGCTCAGGTGTGCTCAGTGATCTCCTGTCAAGCAGGCAGTGCCAAATAAAGAAGGAACTTCATCTTTTTTGCATGTTCAAAGCAGTGTGTGGTTTTGAAGGCTCACAACAACCCCCAGTGCTGCAGCTCTGTCAGCTGGCAGTGCTGCTGGTCGTGAGGGAGTTCTTGTTAGAAAGAGTGGGGATTCCCAAAAAAAACCCCCAAATCCCCAGAGTTTGCAGCAGAGCAGGCAGTAGAGTAAAACCAGGCTGCTCATGCCTGTCTGAAACTCTGCTGAGCCCAAGTTTTTGTTTAAAATACAAACTTGAAGTAGTTTCATGCATTTCAGAGCTCTGGGCATGAGGGAGGGCTGGCACTGCCTGTGTGTGGTGCTGCCATCCCTGCTGTGGCTGATGGAGTGTTTAACCCTTGCTGCACAGAAGGATCTGGAGATGATTTTTAGCCCTGCTGGAGCTCGTGCTGTGCAGGGTGTGTTTGTTCCCCAATAAAAGCTCACCCCACTGGGGGCTTTGCCATTTTTCCCCCAAGAACTCTCCCTGCTGCACTGAGCTGGTGCTCTTGCTGCAGTCCCTGAAGATTTGGTGGCAGACTCCTTTTGGGAACTACACTTTGTACATTCCCTGAGGAGCCCCATGCTTTACAGGAAGATTTCTCTTTCATTTCCCAATTCAGCCCCATGCCTGGGCTCAGCTCAGAAACTCTTGGATGGCTGATCTCCACTGCAGGAGGAATTTTCCTTTCCAGCTCTCAGCTCCCTGGCTCTCCCACCCCCTCCTGTAAACAGAACCCCTCTGTTGCTGATTCCTGCATTAACTTCCTGCTTCCAGCTGAATTCCTCAGGGGTACAGTTCATTTCACTAATCCTGTCTCCATCAGTACAATGACCTTTGCTATCAAATTATTTCTGCAGGGTGGAGGGGGTTGTGTTCATTTGCAGGCCTGGTTGAACTCAGTATTTATCTGAATATTAAAGTTGCTTTTGACTAGGTTGTCTTTTCTGCTGTTTTGGGTGTTAATGGAGTGAAGGGTTGCCCATCCTGTAGGTAATTGTTGCAGGGCTTTAAATTTAATTATTCTACTGATGGTTAATTGTAACTTTGCTTTGAATGAGAAGATTGTGAGTGGCTTCTACCACTATTTCAATGCAGTTGCTTTCCCTTGGGGCACCTTTGCTGTTTTTTCTCAGTGCTCTCTCCTTTCCCTTGCAGCTACATTGAGAAGTTCACAGATTTCCTCCGACTCTTTGTGAGCGTCCACCTGCGAAGGATCGAATCCTACTCCCAGTTCCCTGTGGTTGAATTCCTGGCCCTGTTGTTCAAATACACTTTTCATCAGGTACAGCCCCACATCCTCATCTTTCCCAATCTGTTCTGTTGTCCAGGGCCAGCTTGTTTCCCCCAGTCAACCCAAAAAAAGAGCATTTAACTGGATTTACTGGCACTTCCCAGTGGTGCTGGGGACTTGGAAATGGCTTCATGTGCTCTTGGATTTAGAGGTCACAGGTGGTCACCCTGCAACAACAACTTGTCTGATGTTTAACTTTGCTTCTGCTTTAATTTTTTTCTAGTCTTTGAAATGGACAATGTGTGGAAAAGTCTCTCAGACTTGCTTGTTTTGTGTTTGAGGATTTTGTTCTTTGTCCTCAATCTTGTAGTTTTTAGTTTTTGTATTAAAAACCTCCAAGCCCTGTGGCTTTAGGTTGGTTTTACTTTGCTGTAGAAGCTGTCAGTGCAATTCAGCCCCATTTACACAGGAACAATAACAAGGAAACAGCTTCATAATATCACAGAATCATGGAATGATTTGGGTTGGAAGGGACCTCAAAGCCCATCCAGCCCCACCCCTCCCATGGCAGGGACACCTCCCACTGTCCCAGGCTGCTCCAAGCCCTGACCAACCTGGCCTGGGACCCTGCCAGGGATCCAGGGGCAGCCACAGCTGCTCTGGGCACTCTGTGTCAGGGCCTGCCCACCCTCCCAGGGAACAATTCCCAATCTCCCATCCATCCCTGCCCTCTGGCAGTGGGAGCCATTCCCTGTGTCCTGTCCCTCCATCCCTTGTCCCAAATCCCTCTCCAACTCTCCTGGAGCCCCTTGAGGCCCTGGAATGCTGGAAACTGGTGTAGCAAGCTATGCTTGGGGTTAACACTGAGACCAGCCTTGTAATTCCTGGGTTCCTGCCCTTGTACAAAAGCTCTTGTTCATCTTTTGTCAGCTCTGAATCTCTCCAGTGACATCCTAGAACTGTTTCAGTAAAGCAAGAAGCTCTTCCCATGGATTGAAGTGGATGTTAACTCCTGTTTTTATTCTGTGAAATCCATCTTGCCATAGCTTGTGGTACTCATTGGGAATTTTGGTGTCTTTCAGCCTACACATGAAGGTTACTTTTCTTGCTTGGACATCTGGACACTCTTCTTGGACTATCTGACCAGCAAAATCAAAAGTCGCCTGGCAGACAAAGAAGCAGTGCTCAACAGGTGAGGGCTGGGGCTGCCAGGGTGGGCCAGCCTGGAATCATGGCATGGGTTGGGGTGAGGGACCTTAAAACTCATCTCATTCCACCCCTGCCATGGCAGGGACACCTCCCACTGTCCCAGGCTGCTCCATCCAGCCTGGCCTTGGGCACTGCCAGGGATCCAGGGACAGCCACAGCTGCTCTGGGCACCCTGTGCCAGGGCCTGCCCGCCCTCCCAGGGAAGGATTTTTCCCTAGAGCAGCAGAGAGACTTTGTGGTCGCCATGGAAGAGCTGTGAGAAATAAGCTACTGCTTACAGCAGCCTCCTGTGTGGTTGAGTCCTTTGTTTTTCTAAAATCATGAAGTATAAAAAGCACAAACCTCAGTGTTTCACACTCATTCACAAGAATTCAGGCTGAGCAGGTTTGGGTAGACAAACTGGCACTTACATATGTTATGTGTGAACCTTGCAGGCAGAGGAAGGAAGCTTTGTAGTCTAAAATAGAACTGGAGCACATTTTAGCACAAATTAAAGGAGGAAACTACAACACAAGTTGCTTACTTAGTGTTCACACAGCTCCTACAACTGATTAATGAATTAGAAAACAAATTTTATTTAATTAGGATTTTTAATTTCCACTTTAAATAGAGGATGTGTTTCTGAGAAATACAGATGAGACTGGAAGTCAAAAGTTGCACTTGCTTACTGCTGTGTGTATTAGTTACAACAGTGGCTGGCAGCTGTTCCTTGGCAGATGCTGACCCTGAAAGGGGTTGGTTTTGTTTGAGAAGAGTCTCTTTGCTGTCACTTACAAAATCTGGTGAATATCCTGGTGAGTTGTTTGGGTTTCTGAGGTTTAAAAGCACCATGGTTTGTGCCATGTTTAGTTCTGCTGAGCGCAGAGGGAAGATTCTTTCCCTTGAGCACCCTGAATAGCAGCTGTTGGTTTTTTAAAGCCAAGCTGGCATCATAACCACAAGGAAAAGTGGAACTACTGTAGAGCAGACAGCTCCTCCTTTCAGCATGGGAACTGTGGGGTTTGAATTTCTCAAGAAGTAGATTTTGGGTTGGAACTTGATGTTTTGTTCCTGTACCTACCTAACGTGCGTGTGGTGCGTGTTGTCTTGGTGTCACCCAGCTTGTGATGGAGAAAATTGTAACAAAAAGCTGTCTCTGGGTCTGTCAGACTGCAAAATCCTAAATAAAGCTTGTGAGTGGCTGGGGCTGTGCTGTTTGTCCTCAGTGGCAGCTCTGACATCTCCATGTCCCTGCACACCCTGAGCTGGGCAGTCTGGGAGTGGTGACGCCACAGGGGCACAGAGGACATTTCCTCTTCTGTGCTTCAGAAACTTTGCATTCTGTGCACAGTGCCACTTCCACCGCTGGAGAAGTTGCCAAATCCAAGGTTACACCACCTTGCCCAGAGCTTGCAGCTGCCTGGCTGGTGGCACAGCTGACTGTCACATCTGACACTCGGCTTGCGTCACGCTCTGCGTCTGTTACTCTTTTTTAAGGCCTGTTTTTGCAACCTGATTTTCCCTAGAAAAAAACCAGGATTTTTTAATGAGACCCCAGCTGTTTTGAGAAGGAGGTTTTTCAAGGAAAAATCAGACTAACCCTGCTTGAAATCCCTGAAGTTTGGTGTTGTGGCACCTGGAGTGGTTGCCTGCTGTGCTGGGTTTGCAGCTTGGCATTATTTCCTTGGCTCTCTGGTGTGCTCTGTCCCAGCTCCCTGGCTCCCAGAGGTGCAGGGACATTTCAGGGACATGTTCCAGTGCAAGCAGAAAAGGTGCTGGCTTTGTTTCAGGGGAGAAGGGCCTGAATTTCAGTGTGGGGAAGGAGACAGCAGCACACACAGGCTCAAGGTGCCACCTGAGGCAGCAACAAGTGCCCTGGTTCCTCTGTTCCTCGTTCAGTGCCCAGGGCAGAGCAGCAGAGGCTGCTGAGCACAGCCCAGGCTGCAAGAGGCTCTTGGTGCCTCCTGTTTGTGGACACCTGGTGTTGTTCCTGGCAAGCTGCTCCTGCTTTTCCTGTTTTGAACTCTGGGGCTGTTTCTATTGCTGACAATCCTCCCTTTCCCTTCCAGAGGCAGAGGGATATGGATATAGGGATATTGCCAAGGCTGTTTCCTTACAGGTACCTTGTGACCCGAAATGAGCTGATACCTTGAATCCCAGGAGCTGCTTGGTGTAGCTGTCCTGTTTTAGATTTCCTTTGCTGGAAGGGTTTTACCCAACTCTGTGTGTGTCTCCCTGGTGGCTGCAGGTACGAAGATGCCTTGGTTCTGCTGCTGACAGAGGTGTTGAACCGGATCCAGTTCAGGTATAACCAGGCTCAGCTGGAGGAGCTGGATGACGAGACCCTGGATGATGATGTAAGCTGGACAGGACAGGGCCACCTGTGGACCCTTGCTGCCACCTGCAGTGGCTTTTCCAGAGCTTGCACTTGGGAGTATGGGCTAAACAGCTGCTTCTCCCCTCCCTCCTGTGTGGGGTTTGAGCTGTAAAACAGCTTCAGATGCTTTTCACAAAAAGTCACACTGGAGATGTAACCTTTGGGTTTAACTTGGTTCTTGTTGGGGGAAAACATTAGATCTTTGTGTTCTGATTGTCAGAGGTGTTAGATGTCCGTGTCTAGACACCTTTGGAATTTAAAGTGTTTAATTAGTTTGGGATTAATTTGCTGGTCACTTGGGAATTTAAATGCTAAAATATTTCTGAAGCAAAAGCTTGAAGCTGTGTCTTGTTGGAGCTTGTGTTTAAGCTTATTTCTCCTTAGTTGGTATTGATGAAAATCACCTTGAAGCTGATAAATATCAAAGTGGAGTAGGTGGCCAAAATGAGTGGGGCCAGAGCCCTGGAAGGGCAGGTCAGCTGTCACAAGAAGGCAGGTGAAGGAGCAGAGGGAATTTCATCATAATGGGATCAGACAGATTTTAAAATTCTGGAGTGTTGAGGGCTGGTCACATCACAGCTTCTGAGCTTGATAGCAGCACCATTTCATAAGCAAAATAAATTATTTTCTGGATTCATTTGACACTGGGTCATCTGGATAATTAGCTGTCATACCCCTGTAAAGACCATGTTGGTGTTTGGATGACTTTCATGGTGATCATAATGTCACAAATAAGGGTATAAATTATCTAGAGCAGTCCTGATGAAGTTGTCCTTATGCTTCTGAAACAGGGTGGCAAATGATACTTGCAAGACTTCAAGCTTTTGGTATAAAACTTGAAAAGTTTTAGTTCATTATTTAAGGACAAAATGAAGTCAGGACATGGTGCTATTATTCTGTTGCTCATGTTGCTGTGTGAGTTTCTTGTTCTTGATTTTCACCTTCTCATATGAATGGCAGGTTTGGTCTAGGATGGTAACAGGCAGCTTCTTTCTCTGTCACCTCTGTAGCTGAGCATGGAAAGAGTCTTTAACTGTTAAAATAATTGTTTAATTCACCTTTAAATTTAATTTAATTGTTTAATTCACCTAAGTTCTTGCCACTCTTTCCCCTCCCTTCTCCCGCACTGTCCCCCTGGTTTTATCAATTCTGTATGAAAACAGAACGACTTCTATATGAAAATAAGTTCCAGTGGAGTGTGCAAGTGACAATTCTCTAAGGTGCTGTTTTGAGGGGGTTTCCCCCTCCTGTCCCTCCCTTCCCAGGGGATCACAGAGCTTTTGGGCCACCAGGAAGGGCAGTGCTCACCCCAGTGTCCTTTTGTCTGCAGCAGCAAACGGAGTGGCAGCGGTACTTGCGCCAGAGCTTGGAAGTGGTGGCCAAAGTCATGGAGCTCCTGCCAACTCACGCCTTCTCCACACTCGTAAGTCCTGCCCCAGGCACAAAGTGCCACGTGGAATCAACACCAACTGCTGCAGATTTATTCTTGACAGATGTCTCAGTGCCAAAAAAAAAAAAAAAATAGGGAAATTTGGGGTTGGATGCAAAACTTGGCAAGGGGAGATTAGAAGTTGTAGAGAAGGAATTGTTTCTTTGGCTCTGTTGCATTTCTTGGTGTGTTTGGAAGAGAGTGGTTCAGTGTCTAAGTCCAGCTTGGTGGACACTCTTTAGAAATTCCCACCTCTCAAAGTGTAAACATTTGGCAGCATCTCCTTTGGGCTGTTTATCCTGGCCTTTATCTTGGAGGCAGGGCTGTGAATTGGGCAGATAAGTGTCACTATTAGGGATTGAAAGAGAGTGGAAACTTTATTTTAATTAAAGGCTAGATAAAAATGCTGGAGAGAGGCCTTGGACTATTGGGAAGCAGATCTGATCTGGATAAGTACTTCTGTTCAGCTGCTGTCACTACCTTTGGTGGTGTAAAAGTTGTCTGGGTTTGTAGCATCCTAACAATTTTGAGGAGGAGATCTTGAGGATGGAAGTGTGGCCCAGAATTCAGAGCAGTCCAGGTGGAGTGAGGAGAAAGGGAAATCACAGCAGTGAGATCTCAGCAAATGCATTAATCCTGCTGGGAACACTGCACACCTCGACCTCTGAACTGTATTCCCAAGAAGCAGAGAAAACTGGGCTGCTGCAGAGGCAGGAGATGTCTGTCCTGAAGTGCCTTTGCAATTGCTGTTTTTCTTTAAGCAGGGAAGCAGAAGCCTGTCACTAGAAGGAGGGAACAAAGCAGAGGCTGCTGTGCAGCTTGGTGTGAGTCAGAGGGAGGCACCAAGGAGCAGAGCAGATGGATCAGATGGAGCAGAGCATGTGGCTTCCTTGGAGTAACACATTCACATGAGGAAGGCTCTGTGGTGTTTTAAACTCCCCTCAGGCAGTTATGCAAAGACACTCCACTGTTAATTAGGCACAGCATGTTGGAAGCAGGGTAGGGAGTGCTTTCCTGAGCCCTGCATTGTTGGTTCTGGTGGACTGGGGAATGTGGGAGGTTCTCCAGCAGTTCCCAGTGGCTGCAGGGCTGGTGGGTGCAGTGTTTAGTTCAGGGATTTTAGCAGTGGCAAATAATTAAAGCAGTGGACAGCAGCTGCCATGACTCCATCCCATGCTGGGCAAGAAAAGGCTGCAGCTCCTTCTGCTGATGGGCAAGAGCACTTCCATCAAACCAACCACCAATTCCAGCCATTTTCCCCAACAGAAATTAAATAGAGCTGGGCCAGGCTGAAAGGGTTGAGAAAGATTCTTCAGCTGAATTATGAGCAGGACCTGGCATGTTTGCTGTCACTGCTGAGTGATGGAGCTGGGCTGACACTCTGCTCCCACACCAGGGTGCATGAGGACTGTGGTGTTTATTCCTTTGGCTGTTTTCCCCGTGGAATTTCACTGCTGCAGCCTACAGCTTGCTGGCAGAGTGCTGCACTGCTTCCCTTCTGTACCCTGGTAGAGGCTCTGAACTCAACTTTCTGGTGGCATCATATTTTGGTGAGAGATTTTTAAAGATCACCTTTTGAGAAGGGGATACTTGCAGGTGAGGTGGGTGAGCACAGACCTCCTGCACTTCAGACTCTGCCACTCCTCTGCTCCTTGGCCTCCAGCTGTGTATCCCTGGTGCTGTGCCCTCACTTCCACTGCCAGACCATTATCTTGTCAGGCTGATTGCTGGGGTTAGAGGCAAAGGAGAGCTGCCACAGGGAAGTGCCTTCAGGGGAGTGATCTTTGTTTTCCTGACAGCTGTCAGGACCTGGGAAGCTGTGGGATGCAGGATCAGCCTGGAGCCCATCCTGCCCTTCCTCCAAATGTCTGTCTGAAGGCTCTGGGGAGAGATGAGAGCACTCTGCTCTGGCAGAGCAATCAGTCATTGGGTGTTACTGTCTGCCAAGCCCCAGGATCACAATCAATTCTTCTCTCTTCCAGTTTCCCGTTCTGCAGGATAACCTGGAAGTGTATCTGGGGCTGCAGCAGTTTGTGGTCACTTCAGGAACAGGTAACAACCACCCTCTAACACTGTGCTCCTCCCTCTGTCATCATTGCAAAACCACTCTAGACCTGCTTTGGTGTTGTTTTTCCTATGTTCAGTTGATCCAAACCTGTGTGGTGTCTCATGGCTCAGTAGTTAAACTCCAGCAGCAGACAGAAATCTCATTATATGATTTATTCTTGTTGGCTTGGTTCTTCCCTTGTTCATGTATTTGAAATGAAGATAGTAGAGGTGTTAAGAGCAGGTGTGCAGCACCAAATACTACAGCTCCTTCCTGAGAAACAAGGGAAGCAGCAGTAGTGAGATCTGCCAGAGGGGAGGCTGTATTTTAAGGTAATACTGAAATTCCATGGTGTGACCAGGAAAGGAATCTGTCACATCTGCAATGCTGCTGGTCATGGCAGAATGGTGACTGTTGTATGGCCAGTTCTAGAAAAAATATCCCCAGTTTTAGGATCATTTCAGCCCTAGGATAAGCAATGTGTAGGGGGTTAGTGCTGTGGCACCAGCCTGTGTTAGAAGCTGTCCTGGGGGCTGGATCAGCAGCAGCTTGGATGCAGCTCTGGATTGAGGCCTGGGTGGTGGCACAGAATCCCAGAATGGGTCTGGAAGGGACCAGAGTGAGCCTCTGATCCAACTTCCCTGCCCTCCCAGAGCACGTGGCACAGGATCATTTGTTTGTGTTGATGGCACAAAATGGAGAGGTTGCTGCTGAAAGCCTGATCTGAGATTGAATACAGTCAGTGGAAAGAAAATCTGATTTTCTTCAAAAGGTGGTGTTGCAGAACACTTTTGCTTTTTTAGTAGAAGCTCTGAAAGGTTTGAGCCCAGGTGTCCACAGCTGAGCAGCAGGAGGATTGTGTGGGGCTGGAAAACCTCATGAACAGATTTTCTTGTACCTGAGAAACATGGAAGTGCACAACACACCTCACATGGAGGTGAAGTCACAAATTCTCTGTTCCAAATCTGCTGCTGGATCACTGGAACTGCAGGCAGCAGAGGGAGTGTGGAAAGGCACCTTCTCCAGAGATGGGAATGCTCCTGATGGCAGCAGAAAACAGGCTCCTGTTTGTGGAGGAATTAACACCACACAGAAGGAAATAAAGGTGTAAAAGGCTGAAATAGTCGTTTACATCTTTATCAGCCCTTGAAGTGTTGTCAGAAGAGCTGAGCTTCCTTTCCAGAGTGCTGCAGTGCCTTGGCCAGCGCTGCCATCTGACCTGTGACCCAGTGCTGAGTTAGTTTCACAATGGAATTAGAACAAACTTGGCATTTCCTGTCACTTTGTCACCAGGTTCCCCATCCCCAGGAGCTGCAGGGATCAATCCCAGAGCCGTGGGGCTCTCCCCTTGGCGCGAGCAGGAATTCCCAGCTCTGGGGGCAGCTGTTAGAGCAACTCTGCTCGGTGGCTGTGTTGCTGATGGGCTGTGGTGTCCCTGCAGGTCACAGGCTGAACATCACAGCAGAGAACGACTGCAGGAGGCTGCACTGCTCCCTGAGGGACCTGAGCTCGCTGCTGCAGGCCGTGGGCCGCCTGGCCGAGTACTTCACCGGGGACGTGTTCGCCGCCAGGTTCAACGACGCGCTCACCGTGGTGGAGAGGTGGGTGCAGCTGGGGAAGGGACAGGACCAGGGCCAGACTAAGAAGGGTTTGTTGCTTAGATAACATCATCTCAAAGGCCACGGGGTTTATAAGACAGCAAGCAGTCGGCCATAGTCGAAGCTGGTCACAAGTTCTTGGTTGCAGGGCAGTTTATAACTTCCTAATCCAATGGGCAGTCACCACAGAGTATGTTTGGTTTTCTAACCTGTCACCTTTGCTTCTTTCTACTGCAGTGGATCCACATTATCAATGTGGATACTTTTGCACAATAAGGTCTATTACATGTACACACATGTCTCTATTATAACATCTAAACTCTCAGCTTATTCTATACAATCACATTATTACATTACTGCACTATAAACCCCTTCATTATCTTATCTAATGCACTTTCTTACTTAAGGCATATTCTTACTTGCAACTATAGAAACATAAGTTTGTTTCCTCTGTTCAGTGTCTGTGTGCCTTGCTTTCACATCAATCTAGGCTTCTTTCTAAGGCTGTAAATCAAACCCTCTGGAGTCTGTGAAGATTTCTATCTTTCAGATTCCCACACACAGCCACTGCCACTCTGCAGGCACAGGGACAAACAGGGCTTCTTTCTGCCTCCCCCTGGCCTGAGGAGATGGAGGTGTAAGGGGTTGGATGGGCAGAACATGAATTGTAAAGTGTGTGATGGGCTGAGCTCCCAGTGTGAGCAGCAAGGGTTGGGGTTCTGCCCCTGGCCCTCTGCTCAGGTGAGAGCCCACCTGCAGAGCTGCCTCCAGCCCTGGGGCCCAGCACAGGAAGGATGTGGAGCTGCTGGAGAGAGTCCAGAGGAGGCCACAGTGCTGCTCCAAGGGCTGGAGCCCCTCTGGAGCCAGGCTGAGAGAATTGGGAGTGGTTCAGACTGGAAAAGAAAACAGCTCAGGGGTGACCTGATTACCCCTTCCAGTAACTGAAGGAGCCATCATGGAGAGAGACCATTTACAAGGGCCTGGAGTGCCAGGATGGGGGAATGGCTTCCCACTGTCACAGGACAGGGATGGATGGGATATTGGGAAGGAATTGTTCCCTGGGAGGGTGGGCAGGCCCTGGCACAGGGTGCCCAGAGCAGCTGTGGCTGCCCCTGGATCCCTGGAAGTGTCCAAGGCCAGGCTGGACAGGGCTTGGAGCAGCCTGGGATAGTGGAAGGTGTCTCTGCACATGATAGGGGGTGGAACTCACTTGAAAACATTGAGGGACTTGTGTTGCAGCATCTGCATTTGTGAGGCAATGAAATAATGCATAGAGTTTGATTAGAATTGTGTCTTTCAAAACTAAATCACCAAAACCTTCTTTCATGGTCGGACTTTGTGATCTTTAAGGCCTTTTCCAACCTCGATGATTCCATGATTCTTCTCTTAAATGAAAAGACCTGTGAAAGCTGAAGGGGCAGACATTTTATTCCTCCTCTCCAAGATACTTAATTAGCACATAGCTACAAATGGCAGAATTTCAGGCCTTTGCACAGATTTTGTGTTTTCATTTCTGTGCAGGAGCATCTGACTTGTTCCATTTTACCCCAAACAGTAGGCTCTGAATTATTTCAAGCTAAATGGTGAAAATCTCATTTGCATATTAGCTACATATTGACCCAGACTGGGAAGAGCTGCACTAGCTCAGGTGCTGGAGCAGATTTGTACAATCCCTTTGCACTGCCATGTGTGTTTGCACCTCCAGGTTGGTAAAAGTGACGTTGTATGGATCCCAAATCAAACTGTACAACATCGAGACCGCCGTTCCCTCCGTGCTGAAACCTGACCTCATCGATGTGTGAGTGTGGGCTGCACCCAGACTGGGCACTCACGGGGTGGGCAAGGCTTGGATCTGCTCCTCAGACCCCCATCCTTGGCAGATCCCCTGGGAAACAGCCTCTCCAGCTGCTGGCAGCTCCCCAGGAAAGCACCTTTTACAGCTGATGAAAGTCAAGGCTGCTGCCAGCATTTTGGACAATTCTTTCCTCTAATAGAAGTACCCAGGTCATTTAAGGGAAAACATGTTTGTGCTGAGGAGGAAAAATGTCCCTTAAATCAGCTCTGAAAGCTAACTGGGATTGTGCCCTGTGCTGGTGGCTGTAAAAGCAGAGTAATTAATGAGGAAATAAGTGTTACAACAGTGATATTTTAAAGAAATGGATCCACTGTGTACTGTGTAGTTTATTTATAAATCCAGTTGATGGATTTTTTTTTTGCTACCAAAGTCAGATCTGTGGCTCAGGTAAAGAGGTTTTTTCCCAGTTGAGGGTTTCAAATCCTTGTCTTCCAAGACAAACATAACCCTTGCAGCTGTGCAAGCCATTTCTGGGACAAACAACTGCCTGCCATCCAGGCACTGCCATTCAGTGGGAAATCTTGGTGCTGCTGGTCACAGATCACCTCCCTCTGTGACAGACTTTTAGGGACCCTCCCTTGCTGAGGCTGTGCACACAAACCTGTTCCCTGCCAGCTGGAGCTCTGTGAGCAGAATTTAAGGTCTGAACACTTGTTCTGCTTTGTAATTGCACCTTCAGCAGCTCCTTGAAGACCCCTTCTAGATTTCACCATATCATTGTATAACTGATGGGATTTCTCCTATTAGTCCCAAGTTAGTGCAGTGAAATTAGAGCAGGTGATGTTGTTGTAATGGTTTTTCTGGTTTACAGTAACTGGGGGAGTGTTTCCCACGATCTGTCTGCAAGGGTTCACCCTTTTCCCTGTCCCTGAAGAAACCTGTGATCCATTTCCTAATGCTTGCCTGAGAAAGCAACACTGTCCCACATTTGGGGGACACCTCTCTGAAACACCCAGACTCAATCTTTTATCACACCTGATAAAAGTGTGATTATCAGGTGTGGTTACAGCCAGGTACCAGGTGGTGAGAACTTGGCTTTATCAATTCACACCTTTGCCGTGGTGGGTCCAGAACCAAAACCAAAACAGCAGCAAGGATCTTTTACAAACCCTGCTGCCAGATTTGCCTGAAACACTACTCCTGTGTCCCCTTATGGTGCTCACTGTGTCCCCTGCTGTCCCCAGGCACGCCCAGTCCCTGGCAGCCCTGCAGGCCTACGCTCACTGGCTGGCCCAGTTCTACAGCGAGGTGCACCGGCAGAACCCCGAGCAGTTCATCTCCCTGGTGTCCACAGCACTGGAGGCCATCACCCCCCTCATCAGCTCCAAGGTACTGCCCCCCTGGCTGCCCTGGGGCTGCCCTCTGCTCAGCTGGGGTGGGCTGGGAGCTGGGCTGGGTCCCAGAGCCACGGGAAGTGTCCCAACAGCACTGCGGGTCAGGCTAATACAAGCATAAGCAACTTAAAGGCTTTCAAACAGAGTCATGATTTCATGGCTTGAAAGCAGGGAACTCTCTCTCCCTCCCTCTCTCTCTCTCTCTCTCTCATGGTATTAAGGGAACTCAGCTATCCTCTGGTTGACAAATAAATCATAGAATTGTTTAGGAAAAGCTCTCTAAGATCAAGTTCAGCCATTCCTCCAGTGCTGCCAAGGCCACCACTGACCCGTGTCCCCAAATGTCACATCCACACAGCTCTTAAGTCCCTCCAGGGACGGGGACTCCACCCTATGCCTGACCACGCTTTCCATGAAGAACTTTTCCCAAAATCCAATCTAAACCTTCTCTGGCACAGCTTGAGGCTGTCTCCTCTCATCCTGTCCCTTTTCCCTGGGAGCAGAGCCCGACCCCCCTGGCTGCACCCCCCCAGGTCCTGGCAGCTCAGTGAGCTGAGCCTGGCTGTGTGTGCTGGTGGGCCTGGGCAGCCTGACCACCCCTCTGTCCCTCAGGTGCAGGAGAAGCTGCTGCTCTCTGCGTGCCACCTGCTGGTGTCCCTGGCCACCACGGTGCGCCCGGTGTTCCTGATCAGCATCCCGGCCGTGCAGAAGGTGTTCAACAGGATCACTGACACCTCTGCCCAGCGCCTCCCCGACAAGGTCAGTTGGCCCACAGCTGTCCCACGTGACAATCAGGTGTCCTTGGGAAGATGTGCCTCAGGTGGTGAGGGATAACCTCAAAAATCAGGTGGAGGGGCAGCAGTCATCTCTGTATTGTGGATATCCACAAATTACAGTGATGTTGTATGTAATTAATGATCTATTTCAAGGAGCAGCACAAGGAAGGAACACAATTGCACCTCTTAGATCTGATTCTTTTCTCATTTGTTGATACCATCCCCAGTTCTGCATCATCTTCACAGTACAGACATGTTGATTCTGACCTACACAAAGAGTTTTTTGTGAGACTCAAATATTTATATTGCAGAAGCAATGTAAATAATATAAATGTATTCCATTTATAGCACTGAAAAGCCACAGTGCTGGGATATGGTTGTGTTGTGTGCTGGCAAGGAAGCACGAAGTGCTGCACAAGTGCAGAAGCTCAGCATGTAAACCAGACAAGGAGTAATGAAAGTAAAATCATCTTTGTTTTTATAAACACCAGAGATTTACTGCTGCAGGGAAGGGCTGACAGAGCTGGGAGCTGCTTCCAGGCCTTAAATCCTGCAGCCTTGCTTCCCTGTCTTTGCAGGGCTGGTAGTTTTCACTTGGGCTCGTGTTCTGCTGTTGAACAGTGAGCACTGCTGGTCTCTTGGACAGCCATAAAATATCACTTCACTCCAGGCTTGTGCTCTAGCAAAAATTAACTTGGGAACAAAGTTAAAACTTTGTCTCTTTGATTAATATTGCCCAGAGAAGTTGTGGCTGCCCCATCCCTGGAAGTGTCCAAGGGCAGGCTGGACTTGGAGCAGCCTGGTCTTGTGGAAGGTGTCCCTGCCTAATGGCAGGGGGTTGGAAGTTTGTGACATTTAAGGTCCCTTCAACCCAAACCATTCCATGATTCATTGGTTTTGCCGTCAGTCCAACCCTGGTGCTGTCTGGGCTCTTGTGGGTGGCTTTCTGCTCCCACATCTCATTGTGGGTACCAGGAGCTCAGGGTTGATATCCACCTGTGTGGGTGTTTTGGGAGCTGCAATCCATCCTCGGTGTCCAGGCAGCTCTGCAGAGCTCACCCCACTCATCAGAGATGCACAAAGCAGGGGTGGAACACGTTGAGCTTTACCCTCCCTTCCCACCCAAGCCACCCCACGACTCTTCCCACCCAAACCATTCTGTGGCTGTGATTCCTGTCCCTCCCAGGCCCAGGTGCTGGTGTGCAGGGCTCTGTCCAACGTGCTGCTGCTGCCCTGGCCCAACCTGCCCGAGAGCGAGCAGCAGTGGGCTGTGCGCTCCACCAACCACGCCAGCCTCGTGTCCGCCCTCACCAGGGACTACCGCCAGCTCAAGGCCACGGCCAGCCTGCCCCAGAGGAAGGTGCAGCTGGAGGACAGTAAGTACCAGTGTCCTGCTCACTCCTGCTCCACTGGGCAGTGTCATTCAGCTGATTTGCCAGTGATGATTTTGGCTGAGAAATTGTTTCGCGTATGGGGAGGGCGGGAAAGGAGCAGGTTGGGTTTGGGTTCTGGTTTTAGAGGCTTTTCTGCTCTGTGAACTCTTCCATTAGAGTGCTGTCTTCCTAAGGAAGGTGGGATCAGGGTTGGGATAAAAGTTTAAATAGTAAGGATTGCATTGGGAATACTGAACAGCCTCTTGGTGTAGTATTAGAGATACTGGCTGGAAGCAGCATGAACAAAACTCGTGGTTGTAAAAAGTGAAGTGGGAGAATAAGAATTCCTTCCGGACTTTGGAAGTACTGACAAGGGTTTGTTTAGGTAGGAGGAATGCAAGGAAACTCCTGGCAAGGGTGCAGGGAAACTGCTGTGTATGCTTTGCACCTGGTTTTGGGTGATTTTGGGGTTTTTTCTCATTGAGGATCACTTTAGAAATCATTCAGAAATCTGCAGTGTTGCACGTCAGTTGTTTTAATTACTCTGTGTGTGAGCTTAATTTCTCTTCCTCTTACCTGTGAGCACTTTTGGCACGTGCAAGAAGCATCACTCCTCTTGTTTTGCAGCCAAAGTGATCATCCACCAGACACTGAGCGTTCTGGAAGATATTGTAGAAAGTGTCTCTGGAGAATCCACCAAGTCCCGGCAGATCTGTTATCAGTCGCTGCAAGAATCCGTGCAGGTCTCACTAGCCCTCTTCCCAGCTTTCATTCATCAGTCAGGTATAACCTCAGGCCAGGGGTCATGCTGTGAGTAGCTTTCTGAGCCCCTGGTGACACCCAGAGCAGCAGCACAGAGTTGTGGTGTGGGTGTGGAGTGTGTGGCTTTGCTGTGCCTGGGTGTGCTGGGAGAGCTGGGCTGAAGGGACATCCCTGAGCCAGGATCCAGGCAGGATTGTCACAGTTTCAAAGAGAAGCTGGTTCTGACCAAAAAAAAAAACAACTTTAAAATGCCCTCTGTGGTTGTATTTGCCATTTACATTCTCTGCAGAAGCTTGAAGACTAAGAGGAATAGTTGTCATCAGACTGGGTCAAATGATGTGAGATTTGGGGATTTTTTTCCCCTGAGATGGAACCAGGACTGTCACTTGGCAGCCTGCTGGCCAGCAGCTTGCATTTTGTGTCACATCAGAGTGCTTCCTCCTGTTCCCCTTGGGTGGGATTTTCTCAGTGGTGGGGGTTGAGGGGAGACAAAAGCAGTGAAATGCAGAGGATCCAAGGCAGCAGCAAAGGTGCTGTGACTCCAGGGAGCTGCTGCTGTCTTCAGAACAGGCTGGCAGCCTTATCAATTGCAGTTTATTGCCTATCAAAGGCTGTGTGATGAGGGAGGAGTTGAGCAGCTCCAGCTTGGTTATCCAGCCTTTATTAGGATGGATAAAGGATCAGCTGGGTGCTGATCAGCTCACAGCACCACCATGTGCTCACTTCTGAAGATGGAAGGGTCTTTTCAGTTCCTGCCAAATAAACAAGCTGGATTCTGTCTCCTCCACCCCGAGCTCTGTGGATGTTTTGGATTTCCTGATGTTTCCTGTTAACCCTGTATGAGCAGTGAGAACTGGAGATGGGCCTGGAGCTGCCCCTGAGCTTTGTCCCAGCACTCTGAGCACACTGAGGCCTTGCTGGCAGGGTTGTGGTTGTTCTGAGGGGCTGGATGCTGCCTGTGCTGGTCATCCCTGGCAGGTTTTGGAAGGGGATGAACAATCTTGAAGCCCTGTAGGAACCAGCTGATGGTTTCAGTTTCTCAAACAACCCTGTTGGTAAATTCCCAAGAGTAAATGGGTCTCCCTGAACAGGAGGAGCAAACTTCAGACTTCAACATAAAAGACTTATTGATGCACTTGGATGTTTCCTTAACATGTTCTTGCTGCTTTTCTCTTCTCTTAGATGTGACAGATGAGATGCTGAGCTTCTTCCTCACCCTGTTCCAAGGCCTGAGGGTGCAGATGGGAGTGCCTTTCACTGAGCAGATCATACAGACCTTCCTGAACATGTTCACCAGGTACTGCCCAACCCTGGTCACTTCTTTCTTACCCCTCAGGATGGTTTATCTTAGCAGCTGCTCAGCCAGCTGGTGCCTGTCCCTGAAGTGGGCTGCTTCCAGCCTTTGTGACTTTTGTCACATCCCAGGGCTGAATCTGAGGAAAACACTTCCAAGTCTGGAGAGACCCAGTGCATGCCCATCAGTGCAATCCCAGCTCTCCCACAGATTTTCTGGCTGTGTGGGGTGTTGAACTGGACTCTCACATTCCCTCTTAGCTCCTGCCCAAGGTCTGAGAGTGTCCCCTCACTCATCTTTTGTTGGGGAGGGGGTCTGTCAACCCTCAGGCACAACCTCCCTCCCTTCTGTGGCTTCGTGTACTTGGCCAGTATTGATGGAGCATTTTAGAGGCATCACCTATTTTCCAGTAAACCAGGTGAGCCTCTGGATCTGTGGGAATGTTCCTGATGCCTGTTTGTGTCCCAGGGAGCAGCTGGCAGAGAGCATCCTGCACGAGGGCAGCACGGGCTGCCGGGTGGTGGAGAAGTTCCTGAAGATCCTGCAGGTGGTGGTGCAGGAGCCAGGCCAGGTGTTCAAACCCTTCCTGCCCAGTGTGATCTCCCTGTGCATGGAGCAGGTGTACCCCATCATTGCAGAGGTATTCAGCTCCCAGGGCAGGGGGAGGGGGAGGGAAGGCATTGCTGGGGGGGGTGGTGATGCCTTAAGGAGCTGCAACAGAGGCTAGATGGAGTTAAGAGGAATAAAGTGGGTATTTATTGAAGTGCCTTCAAAGGCACTTTGAAGGCACACCCTGGCAGTACCAGAGCTCAGGTCCTGCCTGAGCCTGTGCTCTCTGGGCATGGGAAGAGGTGGGAGCTGTCCTGGGACTGGTTCTGAACTACTTGGAAGTCCAGGTCAGGATTTGGGGGTTCTGTGCCACAGCCTTTGGGGGTTGGAATGGAGTTAGCACCCCCCTGATGCTGGGAACTGGGAATGGGAGGGATCCCAGCTGCAGTCAGACATAGCCTGGATGTGTCCCCTGCTCTGACAGTGAGGGAGAGCAGAGGACACCCAGTGCCAGTGAGGTGTGGCTGGGCAAGCAGCAGCTGGGACCATCAGTGGGACAGGGAGTGCCCCCAGCATTCCCACCTGGGCAGCTGCAGCTATCTGCTGCTCCCTGCCTCTGGGAGTCTCCATCTCTCTTTGGACCCATCCTCCACAGTCGTGGCTCTGCCCAGGTGGCTCCAAGATGGAAGCAAAAGAGCTTGGGCACAAGATCTCACATTTTTATAAGTTTTAGTCCATTTGCATGCAGGAGTTAATAGCTTCAGATTTGGAAATTTCATCCTCCTTGCTTGCTTGCCCACCCTGCTCTTTTCACATTGTTTATGGTTTGGGCCTGAAGTTTGAAGAGATTGTCCTTGAGTCTCCAGCTAGAATAGGATTGTTTTGTCTTCCTCACCCTGTGAAAAGATCCCAGTAACACTTAATATAAAGCTAAAAGCTGCACACCAAAACAGAACAGAAAAACCTAAACCCCAAGGTATCAGTGGCAGCAGTGAAGCTTTGACTTTCCAAGAGCTGCAAGTGTGGAGGGAAAACACCCCGTGGGGGAGCAGTCAGTGGGATTGGAAACAGGGTGGGTGGAGGATTTTGTCAGGGATTTCAAGAGAAGCTAAAATGAGGGAGGTGGTCAAAGCAGGAGGTACAGCTCAGAGTCAGGGATGTGTTTTCAGCATGATCCTACAGCTGCTGGCTCTGGTGCTCCCTTAGGAGAAGTGCTTTGATGCTTGGCTGCAAAGGAGGGGTGGGATCCCAGCAGAGGAGCCTGCCCTGAGCTCTGTCCCCTCTCTCCTGGCAGCGCTCATCCCCTGATGTGAAGGCAGAGCTGTTTGAGCTGCTCTTCAGGGTGCTGCACCACAACTGGAGGTACTTCTTCAAATCCAGTGTGCTGGCCAGTGTCCAGAGGGGAGTGGCAGAGGAGCAGATGGAGAACGAAGCCCAGTTCAGTGCCATCATGCAGGTAAATCACCTTTCCCACTATTGCCCAGAACCTGTCCTGCAGGGGAGCACTAAACATGGAATCACACCATCATCAAGGCTGGAAAAGCCCTCTGAGATTGAGTCCACTCATTCCCCCAGCACTGCCAAGGCCACCATCAAACATGTCCCCAAGTGCCACATCCACATGGCTTTTAAATCCCTGCAGGGATGGTGACCCACCCCACTGCCCTGGGCAGCTGTGCCAGTGCCTGACCACCCTTCCATGAAGGAATTCTCCCAATATCCAACCTGACCCTCCCCTGGCACAGCTTGGGGCCGTTTCCCCTTGTCCTGTCCCTGTTCCCTGGGAGCAGAGCCCGACCCCCCTGGCTGTCCCCTCCTGTCAGGAGCTGTGCAGAGCCACAAGGTCCCCCCTGAGCCCCCTTTTCTCCAGGCTGAGCCCCTTCCCAGCTCCCTCAGCCCCTCCTGGTGCTCCAGCCCCTTCCCAGCTCAGTTCCCTTCCCTGGACACGCTCCAGCCCCTCCATGTCTTTGTTTTTGTGAGGGGCCCACCTGGGCACATGTGGGTGATGGGTTTAGATGAGCTTGAGTGAGGTTTTGCCTCCCAAAGCTACTGAAAATGAAAGTTGCTGAGGAGTGACCCAGCTGCTGAGCTCACAAGGCACAGAGCCATGCAGGCATGAGGAAGGAATGTTGATTCCTTTGCAAGTCTCATCCTGCAATAAAAATACATTACTGCCACTGCCCCATTGAATCCTGAGTGTTGTGACTGGCACTGGGGGGAGCTGCCAGGGCAGGGAAGTTTTCCTGAGTGTCTTTTGCTTTCCATGGACTTGCTGAGTGCTGTACCATGGGCCCTGATGGGGAAGGGTCAGGGGTGACACCTGACAGGCCTTGGCCTGGGGAATAGAGAATTATGGAATGCTTTGGGTTGAAGGGACCTGAAAACCCATCCAGTGTCACCCTCTGCCACAGGCAAGGACACCTCCCACTGTCCCAGGCTGCTCCCAGCCCTGTCCAACCTGGCCTTGGTCACTGCCAGGGATCCAGGGGCAGCCACAGCTGCTCTGGGCACCCTGTGCCAGGGCCTGCCCACCCTCCCAGGGAACAATTCCCAATTCCCAATCTCCCATCCATCCCTGTCCTCTGGCAGTGGGAGCCATTCCCTGTGTCCTGTCCCTCCATGCCTTGTCCCCAGTCCCTCTGCAGCTCTCTTGGAGCCCCTTGAGGCCCTGGAAGGCAGGGACAGAATGTGCACAGAGCCAACTCCAACCTTCTCAGGCTGGGATATTGGAATTTTTAAGAATAACAGACTGTGTTCCATGTGTTACTTCAGTCAGAGCTGGCCAGATGAGTTCCCTTGCAATTCCTGCATCACCTTAGTCTGCAGGTGGGAGGACTTTGGGAGAGTTTCCCCATGGTGGAGTGCCTGGAGAAACTGGGGCAGGTTCTCTCTGGCCTTCCCTTCTCCTGCCACCTTTTGGTGTGAATGAAGCCCAGGCTGGTTGCTGTGCAGGGCTGTGCAAGCATCTCTTTCACCTGTAGCTGTGTAACACTTCCAAATTCTCTTGAATGCCTCCTTCTGGAAGATATTTATATAATAATCTCAGTTCAGGCTGGGTGACAATACTGCACTGCTTGTTTTACTCCTTGGCTCTTGTTGCTCTGATACAAAACTCTTATTTCATGCCCTGTAAGTGTTCCCACAGCCAGGGCTTTGTGTGGGGGATATTAATAGCTTGTATGCTGATTTCCACCTGAGATCTAAGGCCAGAACTGGCTCAGTCTTGATGGGATCTGGGTCATTTTTGTCCATTTGACAATAAATGGGTCATGTGGGAGAAGAAACTCTTCTGTTCACAATGCCTTGAAGAGGAACTGCTAAAATCCTGCTGCCTGTCTCTGTACAGAGCTGACCTCATCCACCTTCATCCCCTGTACAGTGTTTTGGAGGTGTTCAGGGTGGAAAAGATGTTTGATCACACACTGTGCAGCCCTGCCAGACCAGCTCAGGCTCCAGCAGGGTTTGTTCTGGGCTCCTCACTGCACAGGCTCCCAGGGCCCATCTCCAGATCCTAAATCAGGGCAGTGACATCTGCTTGGGCTCCTGGCTGAGACTGAGGGCCCACCCTGGGCTGTGTCCTGGTCTGTTCCCCCTGCTGTGGTGCCTTAGGTGACATCCCTGAGGAGCAGCCCTGCCCTTCCTGAGCAGCCTGCCTGCCCAGGGAGCTGGGCTCAGCATCCCTGGCCCTCTCCAGAGCCAGCTTAGCAGCTGCTCTGCAGGGATGTGCCCATGTTCCCACCAAAATGTCATCCCCATGGATCTGCTGGCAGCACAGGTGATCTGAACAGCTGCCTGTCTCTGGTTAGCTTGCTGCACTGAGGCTGCCAGGGGTTTGTCCTGGTGTCAGGGTGAAAATGCTGTTGTTTTGCCTGGCAGCTCTGATGTTTGTGGTGCTCTCCATCCCCTTCCACCCACTGTGCTTTGTTCCCAGGCATTTGGCCAGTCTTTCCTGCAGCCTGACATTCACCTGTTCAAGCAGAACCTCTTCTACCTGGAGACACTCAACACGAAGCAGAAGCTGTACCACAAGGTGGGTCCTGCCTGGGCCTGTGCTCTCTGGGCATGGGAAGAGGTGGGAGCTGTCCTGGGACTGGTTCTGAACTACTTGGAAGTCCAGGTCAGGATTTGGGGGTTCTGTGCCACAGCCTTTGGGGGTTGGAATGGAGTTAGCACCCCCCTGATGCTGGGAACTGGGAATGGGAGGGATCCCAGCTGCAGTCAGACATAGCCTGGATGTGTCCCCTGCTCTGACAGTGAGGGAGAGCAGAGGACACCCAGTGCCAGTGAGGTGTGGCTGGGCAAGCAGCAGCTGGGACCATCAGTGGGACAGGGAGTGCCCCCAGCATTCCCACCTGGGCAGCTGCAGCTATCTGCTGCTCCCTGCCTCTGGGAGTCTCCATCTCTCTTTGGACCCATCCTCCAGGCCCTGTAACCTACCCTTAGATGCTGCCATGGGGGATTAAACCAGGAATCCAGGGTATCTGGTCAGCCTGGGAAAGCAGAGATTGCAGTTTCTAGTCTGTGGTCACAGCTGAAGGGCAGCCCTTTGTGTTCACAGGTGCCTGGGGCAGATTTCAGGCCTCTGGCCACATTCCCTGGCTCCCAAGAGCACTGTGCAGGGAACACTTGGCTGGAATTGGGGTGGACTTGATGCTGGTGGCTTTGCCAGTGCTCAAAATTTGGGTCAGAGCATGGAATCATTGCATGGTTTGGGCTGGGTGGGACTGTAAAGCTGATTTATTTTTAACCCCCCTGCCATGGCAGGGACACCTTCCACTGTCCCAGGCTGCTCCAAGCCCCATCCAGCCTGGCCTTGGGCACTGCCAGGGATCCAGGGGCAGCCACAGCTGCTCTGGGCACCCTGTGCCAGGGCCTGCCCACCCTCCCAGGGAAGAATTCCTTCCCAACCTCCCTGCCATCCCTGCCCTCTGGCAGTGGAAGCCATTCCCTGTGTCCTGTCCCTCTATCCCTTGTCCCCAGTCCCTCTGCAGCTCTCCTGGAGCCCCTTGAGGCCCTGGCAGGGGCTCTGAGCTCTCCCTGATGTCCCAAACCATGAGGTAAGTGTGGCCAAATTCAACTTAACTTTCAAGCTGATACTAATTGATCATATTTTAGCAATTTTTGATCTGGCTTGGCTTAGAAAATCATCTCAGTGCTCACCAGAGTTTGCAGATGCCGCTGGAGCCGCGGCGGCTCTTCCTTGCTGGATTTGTCCTCCTGTGGGAGGAGTGAAGTCCCCTAACCCTGTTCCCCTCTCCCTGTGCAGAAGATCTTCAGGACCACGATGCTGTTCCAGTTTGTGAACGTGCTGCTGCAGGTGCTGGTGCACAAATCCCACGACCTGCTGCAGGAGGAGATCGGCATCGCCACCTACAACATGGCCTCCGTGGACTTCGATGGCTTCTACTCCGCCTTCCTGCCCGAGTTCCTGGCCAGCTGTGACGGCGTGGACTCCAACCAGAAGAACGTGCTGGGGAGGAATTTCAAAATGGACAGGGTAAGGAGGGGCCTGCAGCACTGGGTGCTCCCCCAGAGCAGTGCTTTTTGTCCCCAGCACGTCCATGCTCGGCCATCCCCAGCCAGGGAGTTCTCAGTGCAGGCAGCAGAGCTGCCATCACCCCCCAGGCTGCAGGGTGCTGTGGGAGTCAGGGGATGGTTTTCCTGGAGGAAATGTTCACTGGAGTAGGCTGGAGTGTTCCCAAGTGGGGCGCTCAGGTCCTTGCCTAAATCTCGCTCCAGCTGCTGGCCAGATGTTTGGGGGTTACAGTAAGGACAGCTGAGTACCTGCACAGGCTCACAGGTCCTGCAAACCCCTGGAGTGTGGGAAGGAAACGTGTGGAGTATCATGGCAGAGCTGCAGGTTCTGGCTTCCATCTACTGAGGGCTGTCCATTGAGTGCTCCCTGTCCTGAGGGAGGGGATGGGACTTTGAGACCAAGGGTGAGGATAGGAATGGAACCCTGGGGGAATTGCTTGGCTCTGGAAGATACCTGTTCTTCAGGAATACCTGCCCTTGGTAGGGAGTGTGTGACACCAGGAGCCTTGGCAGGAGGGCAGCAAGGGATTAGTGCTGCATCTGGCCATGGAGGCAGGCTGGGAGAGCTGGGGCAGAGAGGGATCCAGGGAGAGCTCAGAGCCCCTGCCAGGGCCTAAAGGGGCTCCAGGAGAGCTGCAGAGGGACTGGGGACAAGGAATAGAGGGACAGGACACAGGGAATGGCTTCCACTGCCAGAGGGCAGGGATGGATGGGATATGGGGATGGGATTTTTCCCTGGCAGGGTGGGCAGGCCCTGGCACAGGGTGCCCAGAGCAGCTGGGGCTGCCCCTGGATCCCTGGCAGTGCCCAAGGCCAGGCTGGACAGGGCTTGGACAGTGGAAGGTGTCCCTGCCCGTGGCAGGGGTGGCACTGGATGGGCTTTAAGGCCCTTCCCAGCCCAGACCATTCCATGATTCCATGACCATTCCTCTGGGGCTTCGCTGCACAGAGAGAAGCTGAAGATGAGAGCAGAGCCCAGATCCCTGCAGTCAGCTCTGAAACCATCTCTGCCCCAGACCCTGGAGTTCCCCGGGCTCAGGCTGAGTCAGGGTGGATCTGTTCCCCTGTGAGCACCCACCGGGTGCCTGCCCCCCTCGGTGCCTCCCTGCTGCCCACCCCGAGTCCGTTCCCAGCTGTGTTGTTCTCTCCCTTGCAGGACCTGCCCTCCTTCACACAGAACGTGCACAGGCTGGTGAACGACCTGCGCTATTACAGACTGTGCAACGACAGCCTGCCCCCGGGCACTGTGAAGTTATAGTGACTGCACTGGACCTGCCCGGGGCACAGCCCCGTGTCCCGGCTCTCACCGCCCCTCTCCCCCGGGCCGTGCCGGCGCTGCGGGCCGGGCTCCCTCCCGCGGCCGCGCCCGGGGCTCACCGCGCTCACCGGCGCTCCACCGCTTCCTTTGAGTTCTCCCTGCCCACCCGAGGCCGCAGCTGGAGCCGGCAGGATGTGTCTTAATGCCCACCCCCGGGGCATCCCGGCTGTCGGGAAATCTCTCTCTCCCGGGGCTTTCCCTCTGCTCCTGTAGCACTTTGTTGCATCTGGAGGTGTCTGGAGAGATCATGTCCGTATCAAACACGAGGCAGAAGCGCCAAAGACCACTTCAGACATTCGTACCTTCGTGTCATTCCACCTTCCTGCCCCGCCCAGCTCTCGGAGGAGGAGTCTCCTGACGTTGGGACTGGTTTGGCACTTCTGTCACTCCCTTTGTTTTTAAATTGCCTTGAAAACCTCCCCGATGTTGGCGGGGATTTAGAGACTTTTTTTGGGTTTTTTTTTAAACGTTTTCTCATCATTCCATTGTGATACTAAAACAACATGCTTAATGGGAATAAAGTGCTTACTTTGTTGTTTTAAATAACTTGGGGCTGGGTTAGTTTCCCTCTAGGTCATTTTGCAAAAGAACACGAAGTGATCCACGGCTTTTCCCAGGCTCGGGAATGAGGAGCAGCCAGCAAAGATCCCAACAAATCCAGCAGCTCCTGGAAGGTGCAGATCAGTGGTGGCTTCTTCTGCTGTCTCCTCATTGTCCTCCTCCTGTGTTTCCTGTCACGTGTTGTGGTGATCCATTCATTCCATCGTGAAGTGCCTGCAGGAAGAAATCCCCCATTCCCAGGGAGCCTGGAGCTGAAGTTCACCCTCTGACCTGTGACCCAGCAGTGGCATCAGTCTGGTAAAATCCCAGCCACCAGCCAGGCAGGAGCAGATTGTGTGGGGGCTGTGGATCTCTGATCATGCAGCTGGGAATGATTTATTTTCCCTGATGTCTCTGGTCAGCAAGCAGTATTATATCAGTCCTGATTTTTATACTTAATAGATTAAATTTGAGAGGAACTTCTCCTAAGGGCATGTCCAGAGCTGGCCCTGCAGCCTGGCCCTGCTGCTGAGCTCTTCTGGGCACTCTCAGCAGCTCTGCCCTGCCCTGGGGGACACGGGCAGCTGGCAGCCACCTCCTCCACCACTTCCTGGCTGTGGCTCCCTTTGGAGCGGGGCTGAAGGGATTTCATCCCAGCACAGCTCTCCAGCCTCATGCTGCTTCTCTTTCTTGGCTTGACAGAGAGTGACCAAGGGAAAATCTTGTACTTTCAATGCCAGCAGCTGCCAGGTGGCCAAAGCCCAGGCTCCAATCTGCCACTCCTTGTCCTAAAACCTCTTCCCCTTTGCCACCTTTCTGTCCTGTTCCCCCAGCCTGGCAGACCCTGGAGAGGGGCCTTCCCCCAGCCCCTTGTTTGGGGCCAGAAAAGTCTCTTTTCCACATCCATTTGCCCATGGGAAGCCACTGGGGTGTTTTTTGCCACGGTGCTGAGCACAGCAGGTGCCCAGAGCCCCCCAGGCTGTGGCAGGGGTTCTGTCCCCCACTCCCTGTGCCTTGGGAAGGCAGGGTGGTAACAGGGACAGGGGGATTGAGCCCAGCCCTCAGCTTCTTTCTTCAGAATACTCCTCAGTCCTTCAAATCAGCCCAGATTTGGGAAGCAGGCTCCAAGCAGCCAGGCTTTTCCATGAGCCTGTCAGGCTGCTCTCCCATGAGGAGTCTGAGTGCAGGGATGATTTCCCAGTACAGAGTGATTTCCCAGACTGGGATCTGGTATGGAGCTTGGAGAAGTGATCAGAGGGGCTCCCACCTGGGCAGCTCCTCTGCCCCCAGGGCCTTGCCCCCCTTCCCCAGCACCCCCTGTGTCCAGGGCAGGTCTGTGCCCCTCAGGGGGACGCTGCCCTGGCTGCTCCGGGGCTGGGGGCTCCCCTGTGCCCCAGCCCAGCCTGGCACGGCTGACCCGGCCTCTCCCTGCCTGCTGAACCGAGGGCAAACCGCGAGGCAGGTTTGGGTCCTGGCAGGGTCTGGCCCCCCTCGGGATGGGCGTGAGCTGTGCTCCCACCCCGGCAGAGCTTGGGGTTCCAAACCGGGCTGTTCCGTGCCAGGATGCTCCGTGCTGGAATGCTCTGCACGGGGAGGATGCTCCGTCCCGGGATGTCCCGAGCAGGCGCGGCGGCCTTTAAGGGGAGGGACGGAAGCCTGACCCGTCCCCGGGCTCGGCCGGGCCCTTAAAGCCTCCGCAGACCGACCGAGCCCGGTCCGAGCCGCCGGGGCCGCCATGGGCTCCCTGGGGCGCTGCCTGGCCCGGAGCCTCCCGCGGGGGCAGCCGGGCCTGAGCCCCCCCGGGCCCCGCTGCTACGGCTCCGGTGAGACACGGCCCCGTCCCTGTCCTGCCCCTGGGGACCCTGTCCCCACCCTCATCCTACCCCTGGGGACCCTGTCCCCACCCTCGTCCTGCTCCTGGGGACCCTGTCCCCACCCTCGTCCTGCCCCTGGGAACCCCGTCCCCATCCTCATCCTACCCCTGGGGACCCTGTCCCCATCCCCGGGGG
>VZRH01007074.1:59725-71531 GCA_013397555.1 Urocynchramus pylzowi | reverse complement strand
GGACCCTTTCCTCATCCCTGTCCCTGCCCTTGGGGACCCTTTCCTCATCCCTGTCCCTGCCCTTGGGGACCCTTTCCTCATCTCTGTCCCTGGGGATCCTTTCCTCATCCCCGTCCTGTCCCCGGTCCCCTGCTTGTGCTGTCCCTCAGAGCTCCTGTTCCCACCCTGTCCCCTCGGTGTCCCATCCCCTCGCAGTGTCCCCGGTCCCTCCGTGCCGGGCGGGTGGTGGCTCTCGGGCTCTTGTCACCCCTTTGGGGGCGGTCGGTGCCAGGCTCTGCTGTCCCCAGCCCCGTGAGCTGGGATGGGGCAGAGGCCGGAGCTGGCGCTCCCTGAAGGTGCCAAGGGGTTCAGTGTCCCCAGGGCTGTGCTGGGGGGACCCCGGGGACGGGGACAGGGCAGGACCCTGGCAGAGCCAGCCGTGCTCAGCAGTGCCCGGGTGAGCTCATGGGCTCGGTTTGTCCGGCTCTGTCCCCGCCAGCACCGGGGCCACCGGCCTCGAAGGCCGGGACTGGCAGTGAAGTGTCCTCTCTCCCCTCCCCTCCTTCCTGTCCCCTCTGTCCCTCCAGCGGACGGGATGCACTGTCCCCTGGGGCTTCTGTCCCCTCCTGCGGCGCAGCTGCGGCGGGGGGAGACCCTGCTGTCCCCCGGGTGACAGCGGGGGGAGACCCTGCCGTCCCACGGGTGGCAGCGGGGCCGGACCCTGCCGTCCCACGGGTGGCAGCGGGGCCGGACCCTGCCGTCCCTCGGTCACCGATTTTCCCCTCCAGCAGCGGAGCGCTGTGACCGGGCAGGGGGAAGGCCCCGGGGCCAGGCAGGGGACAGTCCTCAGCACGGGGACACGGCACAGACGTGGCTTTATGGCTATTTCCTGGCCGTGGACATGTCCCCAGCACCCGCCAGGGCTTTGTGGCACGTCCCCTGGAACCCCAGCAGCCTGAGAGGCACAGCTTGGCATGGGGACACGCCCCGGGATGGGATGGGGACAGGGGTGGGGACAGCGATGGGGATAGGGATGGAAACAGGGATGGGGACAGGGATGGAAGCAGGGATGAGGACAGCGATGGGGACAGGGATGGGGATAGGGATGGAAACAGGGATGGGGACAGGGATGGAAGCAGGGATGAGGACAGCGATGGGGACAGGGATGGGGATAGGGATGGAAACAGGGATGGGGACAGGGATGGAAGCNGCAGCCTCGGGGCCGAGTACACCCCGCGGTGCGGCGGGGACAGCTCGGGGCCCTGCTGCCACCGCGGCCGTGGCCGGTGGGGCCCCGTGTCCCGCGGTGGTGACAGTGACCCGCGGGCCCCGCGCAGCCCCCGCGGCGCTGCAGGAGAGGACGCTGCTGGTGGCCAAGCCGGACGCGCTGCAGCGGCGGCTGCTCGGCGACATCATCCAGCACTTCGAGCGCCGCGGCTTCCAGNNNCGCCGCGGCTTCAAGCTGGTGGCCATGAAGCTGCTCCAGGTAGCCGGGCCCGCCGGGGACGCCGCTCCGGAGGAGGGAGCGGGGGTGGCGGGGACACCGCCCGGGTGTCACCGTCACCGCCGCTGTCCCAGGCGGAGCGGGGGCTCGTGGAGCAGCACTACGAGCAGCTGCGGCTGAAGCCCTTCTACCCCGCGCTCGTCGCCTACATGACCTCGGGGCCGGTGGTGGCCATGGTGAGGGGACAGCCCGGGGGTCTCGGGGGGCGCGGGGGACTCAGCTGTCCCCGTCCCTGTCCCTGTCCCTGTCCCGCAGGTGTGGGAGGGCTACGACGTGGTGCGGTGCACGCGGGCCATGGTTGGGGACAGCAGCGCCGTGGGGACAATCCGGGGGGACCTCAGCGTGCACGTCACCAGGTAGGGCCGCGGGGGCGGGACCCCAGGGCCGTGGCACTGTCCCCATCGCTGTCCCCTCGCAGGAACGTGGTCCACGCCAGCGACTCCGTGCAGACGGCCCAGAGGGAGATCGGCTTCTGGTTCCAGCGGGACGAGCTGGTGGCCTGGGACAGCAGGGACAGGGACAACATCTACGGGCTCTAGGGTTGGGCACCCCCGCCCCCAATAAACCCCCGTGCCCCCAGCCCTGACTCCGGTCACCTCCCTCGGATGTCACTGGGGAGCTCTGGGAGGCACTGGGACTGTACTGGGAGGCACTGGGATAGCACTGGGAAGCTCTGGGAAGCACTGGGATGTCCCCAGAGGGATGGCACTGGGAAGCTCTGTGAGGCACTGGGGCTGTACTGGGAAGCTCTGGGAGGCACTGGGGCTGTACTGGGAAGCTCTGGGATGTCACTGGTACATCCGTGGAAGGTACTGGTTGGTACTGGAAAGCTTTGGGAGGCACTGGGATGTCCCTGGGAGCACTGGAGTGGTACTGGGAAGCTCTGTGAGGCACTGGGGTGGTACTGGGAGGCACTGGGATAGCACTGGGAAGCTCTGGGAGGCACTGGGATGTCCCCAGAGGGCACTGGGATGGCACTGGGAAGCTCTGTGAGGCACTGGGGCTGTACTGGGAAGCTCTGGGAGGCACTGGGGCTGTACTGGGAAGCTCTGGGATGTCACTGGTACATCCGTGGAAGGTACTGGTTGGTACTGGAAAGCTTTGGGAGGCACTGGGATGTCCCTGGGAGCACTGGAGTGGTACTGGGAAGCTCTGTGAGGCACTGGGGTGGTACTGGGAGGCACTGGGATAGCACTGGGAAGCTCTGGGAGGCACTGGGATGTCCCCAGAGGGCACTGGGATGGCACTGGGAAGCTCTGTGAGGCACTGGGGCTGTACTGGGAAGCTCTGGGAGGCACTGGGGCTGTACTGGGAAGCTCTGGGATGTCACTGGTACATCCGTGGAAGGTACTGGTTGGTACTGGAAAGCTTTGGGAGGCACTGGGATGTCCCTGGGAGCACTGGAGTGGTACTGGGAAGTTCTGGGATGTGCTGAGGTAACACTGGAGGGCACTGGGATGGTACTGGGAAGCTCTGGGAGGCACTGGGATGGTACTGGGAAGCTCTGGGAGGCACTGGGATGGTACTGGGAAGCTCTGCGAGGCACTGGATCGGTACTGGGAAGCTCGGTGGGAAACTGGGATAGTGCTGGGAAGCTCTGGGATGAACTGGGATGGCTCTGGGAGAACTGAGGCTGTACTGGGAAGCTCGGGAAGCCCCTGGGGTGTCCCTGGGAGCACTGGAACTGTACTGGGAGGGCTGGTGAAGAAGTGGGCTGTGCCCGGGGGGCTGCAGGGGCTCTGCGGGGGACGGGAAGAGATGGGGTGGGGTCTGAGCTGTAAAACTGGGGGCTCCGTGCGACACTGGGAACCGCTGGGACACCACTGGGACACCGCTGGGTGGCACTGGGACGCCGCAGAGAGGCACTGGGATGCCACTGTGAAGCACTGAGACGCCACTGGGTGGCACTGGGGCCACTGGGACCCTACGGAAAGCACTGGGACACCGCTGTGAGGTACTGGGACATCACTGGCACAGTGGGTATCACTGGGAGCACTGGGACAGCTGTGGGATGTCACTGGGATGTCACTGGGATGGCAATGGTGTATTTCTGGGATGTCACTGGGACATCCCCGGAATGTCAGTGGTATATTTCTGGGCTATCTCTGGGATGTCACTGGGATGTCACTGGGATGGCAATGGTGTATTTCTGGGATGTCACTGGGACATCCCCGGAATGTCAGTGGTATATTTCTGGGCTATCTCTGGGATGTCACTGGGATGTCACCGGTATATCTATCTATCTATATCTATATCCATCCATCTATCATCTCTGCAGTGTCCCCGGTATATTTCGGGATGTCCCCGATATGTTTCGGGATGTCCCCGATATGTTTCGGGATGTCCCCGATATGTTTCGGGATGTCCCCGATATGTTTCGGGATGTCCCCGATATGTTTCGGGATGTCCCCGATATGTTTCGGGATGTCCCCGATATGTTTCGGGATGTCCCCGATATGTTTCGGGATGTCCCCGGTATATCCATCCATCCACCATCTCTCCGGTGTCCCCGGTGTCCCTGGGACGGCCCCGGTCTCCCCGCGCTGCAGTTCCCGCCGTGGCCGCTCGGTGTCGCTGTGTCCCGGAGCGCTCCCCNGGTGCCCCCGGACGAGGACGGGGACGAGTGTCTGCCGCAGTACCGGCACCTGCTCAGCCCCGACCTGCTCGCGTGAGTCCCGGCGCTCCGGGGGGCCCGGGGGGCCGCCTCCCCGCGGCCCGGCTCTGACCGTGCCTCTGTCCCGCAGGGGCCAGGTGGCCTTCATCACCGGCGGCGGCTCCGGCATCGGCTTCCGCATCGCCGAGATCTTCATGAGGTGCGGGAGCCCCTGCGGTGGCACGGCCCCCTCCTCTCCTTCTTTCCCTCGTTCCCTTCTTCTCTTCCCCCCTCTTCCCTTCTTTCCCCTCGCTTTCCTCCTCTTCACTCCCCTTCTCTTCTCTTTCCCCCGCCCCATCCCCGTCCCCGCTGCGCTGCCAGGCCCTGGAAGAGCCGGGATGTGCCGCCGAGGGCGGCGGAGCCCTCAGGAAGGCTCCGGGGACAGGGCCCCGGCTCTCCCCGTCCCTTGGAGCGGCAGCAGTCCCTGCAGGGAGCACCGAGGTGATGCCGAGGAGCCCGGCCCGTCTCACCTGGCCCTTCCCTGCAGGCACGGCTGCCGCACCGTCATTGCCAGCAGGAACCTGCAGCGGGTGGCCGAGGTGAGTCCGGGCTCCCCGGGACACCTGCGAGCCCCCGAAATCCTTCTGCTCTCTGCCGGTGGAGCCGGGAGCCCGGGGAATCGTGCACTAGGAGGAATGGCTTCCCGGTGCTTCCCGGTGCTTCCCAGGCTGCCAGCCCCTGGGCAGGGGGTGGGTGCGGCTTTGGGGCTCCAGCACAGCTCCGTTAGCCTGGAACCTTCTTTGTGGGGGCTGTTCCATGATCGTGATGGCTTCTGGTGGGGGGGAGAGACACAAGTGAGCTGTGGGGGAGGTTTGTCAGCAGGGCAGAGCCCAAGGCTGGACTGAAAGCTCAGCGTGGAGTTGGAGCAGAGACCAGGGGCTGTGTCCCTGTGTTTTGGGGCAGAGGGGAGGGTGCAGGTGTGGCTGGCTGTCATTCCTCACCTCCTCATGCTCACGTGCCAGAAGAAGCTGGCTCAGCAGGTTTTTAGTCCTCAGGGGCCAGAGTCTGCTGAGGCCACCGGATCTGCAGTCCAGGACTCCAGCTGCTCGTGCAGCCATGTGTTGTTGGGGCTCAAGTCCTCTCACAGAGTCCAAAACAGAAGTTGGAGCAGCTCTGGGTGTTGTGTGGAGTTGCTGCAGAGCTTGTGCTTAATTTGCTGGGGAAAATCACACTCTTAATGAGCCATAGGGGTGGCTTGTGACAAACCCTGAGCTGCAGAGCTGCTCTGTCCCACAGCCTGACACCTGGCTGCTCTGTCTCTGCCCTTTTGCCCACTGACTTTTTGGATCAAAAGGGCGATTATGCCTGGGCTCATGCCAGAAATGCCTTGCTGGGGTCCAACCTTTGTACTTGCCCTGCAGAGATGTTGCCTGGGCTGTGCTGTGCCCATGGCAGCCCACGCAGGTACCTGGGCTTAGCCAGCCCAGCGTGCAGTGTGGCTGGGATACACCGTGCAGGAGCTTTCCCTGGCTACCCCAGGGCTAGCAGGGTGCAGCCAGGCTCTCTCAAGGGTCTTTTTGTTCTTTCAGGCCTCCAAGAAGCTGGTGGCAGCCACAGGGCAGCAGTGCCTGCCCCTGTCCATGGATGTCCGGCAGCCCCAGACCATCGTGGCAGCGGTGGACCAGGCCCTGCAGGAGTTCAAGAGGATTGACATCCTCATTAATGGTGAGGCTGCAGAGGGCAGGGACTGGCCTCACTGCTGGGCAGGGTGTTTTCCTGGGAGCACAGAGGAAGCAGAGATCTGTGTGTGCTGCATGGCCATCCCTGTTTGTCCAGGTGTGGCTCATCCCTGCTCCCCTCGTGCTGGCTGTGCTGCTGGGCACCCAGAGCCACCATTTTATCCCTTCCTGGGCTGTCTCCAGCATGCAGACACTGTTCCTCACCCTTCCTGTCACAGAAGGGCCCTGACATCTGTCCCAGCCCTATCTTGCCTGTCCCTGTGGTTCAGGTGCTGCAGGGAATTTCCTGTGCCCAGCCAGTGCCCTGTCCTTCAACGCCTTCAAGACAGTGATAGACATCGACACCATGGGCACCTTCAACACCTCCAAAGTGCTCTTTGAGAAGTATTTCCGGGTAAGTGGCACAGGCCAGGGGATTCTGAGGAGAGGCTCTGGTAGGCAGGGGGTAGTGTCAAACCACACTGTGCTCCTGGGGGAATCAGGGAGGTGCAGGGACCCAGAGCCTCCCTGCACAGATCTGCTCTGTTCCCCTCCTGGGATCCCAGCCCTGAACTGGGGCTCCTCCTGTCTCTTGCCCTGGGGCTTTGTGCTGTTGCAGCACCTTTCCATGCTCTGGCACCCAGAGAAGCTGTGACCTCCTTCTCCCTTTCCAGCTCTGCCACTTCCCCTTGGCCTTTCCTTCTACCCTGCATGTCCCACCTCTCCAGCAGGGCCCTGCTGGCTGCCCCACCCTGAGATTCAGTGGGTAGAGCTGCCCCAGTGATGGCTTGGCAGTGCCCGTGGGTGACTGTCCCTCCAAGCCCAGCTCTCCTGTGCCCCTTTGAGCTGCTCCCTGCCTAACTCCCCATCTCCTTCCCTTCCCAGGACCACGGCGGGGTCATCGTTAACATCACGGCGACCCTGAGCTACCGAGGCCAGGCCCTGCAGGTGCATGCTGGGGCTGCCAAGGCTGCCATAGGTACCTCAACACACCCTGCTGGGGCTCTGAGCCACCTGGGGCCAGGAAGGAACACAGTTCTTCCTGAATACTGGGATGGAAGACACCTTGGGAAGGGGCAAGCATGAATTGGTGTGGTTACTGCATGCCTGGGTTTGGGATGAGGCTCTTCTCCCCTCCAGGGCCCTTTGCTCTCAGCCAGACTCCTCTGTTGCTTTTTTGTCCCCCCTCTGAAGAAGTTTCTGGCGTGGCTCTGCTCCCCATTTCTCAGTGCTGTTCAATCCCTCCCCAGATGCCATGACCCGTCACCTTGCAGTGGAGTGGGGACCCAGCAACATCCGTGTGAACAGCCTGGCCCCCGGCCCCATCTCGGGCACCGAGGGCTTCCGACGCCTGGGTGAGGCAGCCTGGGCTCACAGCCCTGCCCTGGCACTGCCCTGCTGCCAGGGGACTGCTGGGAGGGGACTGGGAGGGACCCCCAGGGCCACACAGCTCGTGGGGGGTTGCTGCTGGGCACAGCTCTGTGGGAACAGCCCTCCCCACATGCCTGGTTCCTCCCAGGGCACTGGTTTGGCAGCAGTTTGGGCTCTCTGATGCCATGATGGAATGTGCTGCCCCAAAACTCATCTCTCCCTGAGGGGTTGGCTCTTGTAGTCCATCAGTAGGGTGCTGGTGTAGCCCCAGAGGATGGGAAAGACCTGGAGCTCTTAGAGTGAGTCCAGAGGCCATGGAGATGCTCCAAGGGCTGGAGCCCCTCTGCTCTGGAGCCATGGAGAGCTCAGAATCCCTTCCAGGGCCTAAAAGGACTCCAGGAGTACTGTGCAGGGCTACCACTGCCAGAGGGCAGGGATGGATGGCATGTTGGGAATTAGGAATTGTTCCCTGGGAGGGTGGGCAGGCCCTGGCACAGGGTGCCCAGAGCAGCTGTGGCTGCCCCTGGATCCCTGGCAGTGCCCAAGGCCAGGCTGGACAGGGCTTGGAGCAGCCTGGGACAGTGGAAGGTGTCCCTGCCATGGCAGGGGAGGAGAAGGAGAGATTCCTCCCAACCATTCCATGGTTCTAAAGCTTTCTGAGGCCCTTGAGCTCGCTGTCAGCACAAAATCCCTGCTGGGCTTGGGCTCCCCTCCTTTAAATCTTCCCGGGTTTTTATCCCAGGGCTGTGCCAGGATCTCATCCCAGTTCCCTGGAGCACTCAGCCAGCCCCCTGGGCAGTGCTGCAGTGCCTGGCCAGCCATGGTGGTGGGCAGTCCTCCCACGGTCCAAAGTGACTTTTTCCTGCTCCTTTTAGGTGGGAAATTTGCTGAGAAATCCAACCAGTTCTCGGTGATCCCGCTGCAGCGCGCGGGGAACAAGACGGAGATCGCGCACAGCGCCCTGTTCCTGGCCAGCCCCCTCTCGTCCTACGTCACCGGCACCACCCTGGTCGTGGATGGGGGGAGCTGGCTCACCTCCCCCAACAGCTTCTCTGCCTTGCTGGGTATTGCCTCCTCCTCTGCTAAACTCTAGGTGACTGCATTTCCCCCTCGTGGGATTGGAGCAGGGCTCCTCAGGGAAAGGCTGCTTTTCCCTGGGGCACAGGGCACAGGTCCTGTGAGGAGCGGCTGAGGGAGCTGGGAAGGGGCTCAGCCTGGAGAAGAGGAGGCTCAGGGGGGACCTTGTGGCCCTGCACAGCTTCTGACAGGAGGGGACAGCCAGGGGGGTCGGGCTGTGCTCCAGGGAACAGGGGCAGGACAAGGGGAAACGGCCCCAAGCTGTGCCAGGGGAGGTTTAGGTTGGGTATTAAGAGAAAATTTCTTTGTGGAAGGGGTGGTCAGGCACTGGCACAGCTGCCCAGGGCAGTGGAGGAGTCCCCATCCCTGGGGGGGATTCAAAAACCGTGTGGATGTGGCACCTGGGGACATGGGTCAGTGGTGGCCTTNACAAGGGGAAACGGCCCCAAGCTGTGCCAGGGGAGGTTTAGGTTGGGTATTAAGAGAAAATTTCTTTGTGGAAGGGGTGGTCAGGCACTGGCACAGCTGCCCAGGGCAGTGGAGGAGTCCCCATCCCTGGGGGGGATTCAAAAACCGTGTGGATGTGGCACCTGGGGACATGGGTCAGTGGTGGCCTTGGCAGTGCTGGGGGAACAGTTGGTCTAGAGGGCTTTTCCAACTTAAATGATGATTCTTAAGCATGATTCTCCCGGGGCATGGATACAGTGTCCTCATGGACAGTCCTAGGGATGACATGGGACAAGCAGAACCTGCTGGATTTTCCCTTTGAGCCTGGCTTGTGACATGGTGTCTTTTGGACGCTTGTCCAGACACCTCTGAGATTCCCCCAAAGCAACATGATGCCCATTTTCTGTGCCCCGGCAGCAGGACTGAGCACAGAGAATCCCAAGAGCCTCTTCCTTTCATGGGTTCCTGCAGCCTGGCAGGGGAAGGGGTCTCCTGCCTTCCTGTCCTCCCTGCCTGTGTCCCACCTGGCAGCCTCCGTGGGCTGGGCAGGCCCCAGCAGGGCTCTGTCCCCACCTCCACCCTCTCTTGCAGATGTCTGGGCTGCAGGAGCAAACCAACCCCACTGATGGACAGCCTGGGACTGACCAACAGACAGATGTGACCTGGGACAGCGTGTGGGGACATCTCCCAGAGCCACTGCTGACAGCCACAGCCTCTCCTCGGCCACTGGTGGCAGTGGTGACACTGCCAGTCCCGTGTGGGGTGCTGGGTGGGGACCAAGCCCACCCTGTGCCATTGCTGCCTTCTCAGCTGGTGTGGCTGTGGGTGCACAGACAGCTTGGAGGGCTGACATGGCCACTGGCCCTTTGTGGCTCCCTCCAAGCTGCTCTTGTGGCCTTTCCCAAGCCCCAAGCAGTGCCACCCATGGGTACCCATCCTCTTACTCCCCTGTCCCTTATCTTAGCCTGAGAACTGCACAAGACCCCAGCAGCAGCTCCTGTTTGGGAGGGGGAGCAGCTCAGCGTGGTGGGCTCAGTTCTGCCTTGACAACTCTTGGAGGGGAAACCCTGGCAGGGGGAGGTGGCTGTGTCCCCTAGGGGCCCTGGGTGGGACAGTGTCCTGGGAGGCTGCCAGGGATGCAGCTGGGATGCCCCTCTCCCGGGAGCAGAGTGGTGTGAGGGCAGATCCCCCAGGTCCAGCTCTGCAGGTGTCCAGCGGTCTGTCCACACCCATCTGTCTGTCAGGCTGTCTCCTGCCACACACTCAGGCTGAGGCTAGGTGAAGGGCTGGAACTGGAATGCAGTCCTTTGCTCCTGCTGGGCTGCAGGAGCCACAGCAGGGCTGCAGGGGTGGCACAGCTGGAGCCAGCCCTGTCCCTGCTGCCCCGGGGGACACACGCTGCTCGTGTGCACCCTCCTGCTGCTGCTGCTAGTTTTTAGGCTCACCCTGGATTCCATGAAGCTTGTTCTCCCACTTAATTGTATTTCCTACTCGATTGTAGATCTGCCAGGTTTTACTCTTTCCTCCAGGCCACAAATAAAGAACTTGCCCCCTGAAGCAGTGATGCTTCTCTCTGCTGCATGAGCACCAGTGCCCTGCCCAGCTGACTGGTCCAAACTGGGCACTAAGGGAGGGGAAGAGCCACTGCCCCCACTGCCAGGGCCCTGTGGGCCTCCAGTCCTGGCTCTGTGGTGCCCCAGTGCTCCAGGCCATGGGGCTTGGGGACCTGCCAGCTGCTCAGCCCCAGGGCTCTGGGAAGGTGGTTCCAAAGCAGAGGTGGTGGGAGGTGCTGAGGGCTTTGGTGAGAGGCTCAGCCCTTGGGGGGGGATGGGGATGCAGTGCTTGGGCTGGGGTCTGTGTGGATCCTTTGCCTGGGCTCTTGGGGTTTGGCTCCAGCTGCTGGATCTCAGGATGTTTTCTCCTGGAGAAGGTACTTGTGTGGTGTGTGTTGGCCCTTCTGCCAGCTGCAGCCTTGTCTCTGACCCGCAGCCTTGTTCTGGGAGGCTCCGTGGATTTCACAGTTCCTCCATGCCCAGGTGACTTGGGCACTGTCAGGGCTGTCCTGGCTCCGTGGCCACCCCAGGAACAGGGAGCTGAGGTTGGCCACGTGTCACCAGCACCAGGGGCAGGACAGAGCTCCAGCCTTGGCATGGCCTGGAGCTGCAGGAACCCATCCAGGGCTGCAGAGCTGCCACTCCCAGCATCGGGCTGTCACCTTCAGCCCTGCCAGCCCCATCCACGCAGGAACCCTGGCTGCTCGAGCTGTCTGGAAACTGGGAATTGTACTGCCCAGGGGATTTTGCAGGGGATGGCTGAGGCAGCTGTGCTTCCCCCGTGGGACTGACCAAGGAGCCCCCTCCTGCTCTGCTCCCCTTTAGGAATGGCTGTGCTGAGGAAGAGGATTTGGAGTGGGGGTTCCCATCCTTCCAGAGCTGCACAGGAGTGACATCCTCCCTGGGGATGCTGCTGAGCTCTGGCTCTCGGGGCTGAGTGTGCTGGGGGACACACTGTGGCCCAACCGGGCTGCTCCTGAGATGTCACACACATCCGTGGCCTGGGCAGGGTCGCTGGGGCCAGGGATGCTCTTGCTCATCAAGTTTGCTGCTAATTATACCCAGGGGCTGTAATTCCACCTGCTGGGCCAGCTCAGGGGTGTGTTAGTGGGGTCATCCCGGGAAACTGCAGCTGCACCGAGCCTGCAGGCTGTGAGCCCTAAATTAATTAATCAATTCATGGGCATTAATTAACCCATGGACATGGTCCCGGGGTGTCCCGGTGCTCAGTACCCCCTGGAGCAGCTCTGGCATCCCGGGGCACGGGGCTGCCCCACTGGGCTTGGGGGTCCCGGGGCACAGGGCTGCCCCACTGGGCTTGGGGGTCCCGGGGCACAGGGCTGCCCCACTGGGCTTGGGGGTCCCGGGGCACAGGGCTGCCCCACTGGGCTTGGGGGTCCCAGGGCACGGCTCATCTCCCCGCGGGGGTCTGGGGTTCACACCTGGAGCAGCTGGGCAGTGCTGCTGCAGTCCTGGTTCCCCCCACAGGGGTTTGGGGTCCCGCAGCACAGTTTGGGGTTGGGGTCCTGGAGCGTGGTTTGGCTTTGGGGTCCCGCAGCAGGGT
>VZRH01007074.1:0-57022 GCA_013397555.1 Urocynchramus pylzowi | reverse complement strand
GGGCCCGGAGGGCCCCGCCGAGCCCCCGCCGGAGGAGGAGCCGCGCCTCCGCCCGGTCTTCGACGCCCTGGACCGCGACGGCGACGGCTTCGTGCGCGTGGAGGAGTTCGTGCAGTTCGCCACGGCCTACGGCGCCGAGCAGGTGAGCGCCGGGCACCGCACCTGCCCGCCCGGGGCACCGGGGGTGGCGGCACCGCCGCCCGAGGTGAGGGTGATGGTGATGGTGGCGGTGATGGTGGCGGTGATGGTGGCTTCTGTCCGGGCTGCGCGCTGGAGAGCGTCACTGTCGCCAAGGACAGCGCTGGCACCGCCGTCGCCCCGGGTGAAGGGCACGCGTGGCCCGGGAGGAGCCGGAGCTGCGGGGAACGGGGGAACGGGGGAGCGGCCCCGCGGCAGCGCCGCCGGCAGCCCGCAGCTCTTTGTTCTCCAGCGCTGCCGCCTCGGGGCTCGGCCGGGCACGGGCACGGGCACGGGCACATCCCGGCCGTGGGGCCCCCCTGGGCACCTCGGCAGCGGGGAGCATCCCTGCCCGTGGCACGGGGCTGGAAGGAGGGGATCCTCCGGGGCCTTCCCATGCCAGCCCGTTCCCTCGCTCCTTGGCTGGTGGCGCCTTTGACAGCCCGACCGCGTCTTCTCGCCCCCCTTGTGCTGCTCTGTGCCCCGGCGAGCCGGTGTTCCGCCGCAGCAGATCGCAGGCGATGTAATTTGAAGCTGCCTGGGCTGACCCAAAATGGAGCAAGCTCCGGCAGCGCTCACCAGGGCACGGAGATGGATTTGTTGGTGTTTCATGCGCTGCCCTGGGCTGGCATCGCTACCGGGAAAAGGAGATTGATTTTTTTTAAGGAACGCAGGTATTGCTGTGAAGTTTCCCCGTGCCTGCCCGGATCTGCCGTCGTTCTCCATGCGCGGGTATTTAAGTGCCATGACAAAGCAAATCATGTGTGAAGGAGGCTTTTGGTGGAGGAAGGCTTTTCATCCCGGTCCTCGTGCCAGAAACACCTCTCAGAGATAAAACAAAGGTATTTATTTCAGAAAAATAGCCCTGCAAAGTGGAGACAGGGAACTTCTTTGTGTTCTGAGGGGGGCACTGTGTGTGCAGAGGGTCTCAAGGTGTGAGCTCAGGTACCTCTCTCCTGCCTGTGCCAGGAGAGAGGCTTTGTTCCTAAATCCTCTCTTCTGCCCTGTCCTGCCGTGGGCCAGGCTCCCTGTGCCACCGCCGTGTCCCACTGCTGTCCCCAGCAGAGGAGGCGGGAGCAGACGATCCATGGATGCTCCTGCACACCCCTGTGGGATGTGCCACCTCCCCGGGGGACTGTGTGCCCTCGTGTCCCTGGGCGTGGAGCAGCCCAAGGACGTGGGAAATGGGGACAGGAGGTGGCAGGGAGGTGGCAGGTGGCTCTGGGGGGCAGCTCAGCCCGGCAGCGCCCGGTGCCGGCGTGGGGACGGTGCCAGAGCTCCAGAGGGGCCTCACTGAGCCTGGAAAACCCCCTCAGAGCACGGCCTGGGGAGTGGCTGTGGGCTGCCAAGGTCACTCCGAAGCCCAGGGGGGTGTCCCCGGAGCTTTTGTGCCAGTGGACAGTGTCTGTCCTCACGGATCCACCTGGGAAGGGGCTCTCTGCAGGCCCCCTGTTCCATCCTGCTGAGCACAGCTAATGCTGCCTGTGCTGCCGTAAATGAGGCTTTGAAAACACATTTCTCTTCAGCAAGAGACTGCTGCAGGCAGCTCCTGGCATGCAGGACAGCTGGGTGCTGCTACAGAGGGTGCTGAGCACCTTGGGGAGGTTGGTGTGGCAGTGCCAGGGCCAGCAGGTCCTGGGCACTGCAGGGGACTGGCAGAGCAGGAAAGGTGATGCCTGTGTGTGCAGCAGGACTTGGTGTGAGTCTGCAGCTTAGAGGGGACCAGGGCACGCTGAGGGAGGATGAGGAGGGGTTGCTGGTTGGCTCTGTAAGCTCCCAGCAGATCAGACTTGTTCCTCATGAGGTGCCCTCTGGTTTCCCAGGCAGCCATCACACCCCAGCCCCTCTCTCACACCATCCCGCTTCTGGTTGTGGCACAGCCTCTATTCACACCCTCAGGGTCCCATTTAGTGGGAAGGGTCCCACGGGAATCGCTGATCCAGCTCCAGGCCCTGCCCAGACCCCCAGCAATCCCACCCTGGGCATCCCTGGCAGCTCTGTCCAAAGGCTCCTGGAGCTCTGGCAGCCCCGGGGCCGTGCCCATTCCCTGGGGAGCCTGGGCAGTGCCTGCACCCTCTGGGGGAAGAACCTTTCCTGATCTCCACCTGAGCCCCCTGATGTGTGGAGAGATGAAGGGAGGAGTTCTGGGGGAGTTCCTTGACCTATTTTTTGTGAAGCAGCTGCAACCTGGACCCAAAGAGGGGCTTCTGGAAAACGGAGATCCAGCTCAGGGGGGAGTTAAAGGGCAGGAACATCCCCGGTGGGTCAAACAGTGTTCAGGTGACTAAACAAGACCCTCAAGGTGTGAATAAAGGCTGTGCCACAGCCAGGAGTGGGATGCTGTGGGAGAGGGGTCGGGGTGGATGGATAATCACAGAGTTCATGAGGACCAAATTGCAGCCCCTCGCTGGAGGTACCTGCTTCCTTTTTTCCCTGCTGCCCACAGGGGTGGAACAAATGGCTAAATGGAAGCACGACAAGCAGCTGATTCCCGGGGCTGGAGAGGGCTGAAGGAGAGCCTGTGTGTGTGTGCATCCTCATGCATGAGGAGCTGGAGAGCAGCAAGTGTTGTCTTTAGCGCTCAGTCAAACACCAGAGGCATTCATGGGCTGCTGAGTGAGCACTGTCAGCTCGTTTGGCTGCAACAATTATTAGCTAAATGTCAAAGGGAAGGCACCAGCTGGCGTTTGTTCCATAAACACCACGGCTTTGTGGGTTTCTGGTTGGATGGATTGGGTGTTTTTCTCTCCATGGGGATAAAAAATGGGATTGGGATGGGGTTTTGCTGAAGGTGTTGGAGGGCTGCCTGGGAGAAGAGCTCTGTGGCTGTGCTGCTGGCATGGGGAGAGATGAAGGCAAAGATAAAGGCACTTGGTTTTGATCTGCAGTGATAACAGCTGATGGGGATTGAGCTCCTGCCGGTGCCTTCAGAGGGGTGATGGCAGGGTGGTGCTGGGGGTGACACCTGAGCCCAGGGTGGCCTGAGCAGGGAGGGGACAGCCTGGGGATGGTCCCCCCACAGCCTCTCCCAGGAGGGTGTTTGTCCAGCATGGATTGTTTTGCCACTTGGAAGGCTCCCTGGACCCCTGATACGCCCCATGGATTTACAAACAAGATGTGGGACAGAAGGGTCTTGAGGACAACTTAACTTTCCTTGAGAACCACTTGATTTTTCATCCAAAACCCCTGGACCGCTCCCAAACCACCTGGGAGGCAGCTGCCAGTGGTGCTGTGTTTTTATTGTCTCCTTCCTCCCCCTTTTCCCTGCATTTCTCTGGGATCTGCTGCTCCCTGGAGCCACTGGGGCAGAAGGATGGAGTAAGATTGGCTTAAACAGCGAGCAGGGAGGTGGGGACACACTTGATGTCACTTTTATGTCACCTTGTAAAGCAGGAGGGGCTGTGTCTTCCACTTTTAGGGGTTGCACAGAGCCTAAGGCCATTGTGCAACCACTTTTGGTTTAAATTTTTATTCCAAAATTACATTTTCCATGTCTTGCCACCGTAGCCTTGCACTGTGTGTGGCTGGCTGAGGTGACAGAGCCCAAGGTTTTTCTCCCTGGATTTATTTCCAGCAGGCTCAGAGGAGAATGGATTTGTTTGTAAGGCTGAGGACAAGCGTCCTGCTGGCACCTTGGGTTGTTTTTCCTTTTCTGTTTTGATCTAACAGACAATTGGAGAAGGAAAAGCCTCTTGCACCACATGATCTCACTGCCTTGGCTCAATTAAGAAAAATCCCAGAGTTTGTCTAACTCACTTCCAAAGGCTCCTGTTCTGAGGGATCTTCAGCCTTTTTTTTTCTTTTTAAATTATTTTTTCCTGTTGATGATCAGTTTGAGCTTCATTTCAGTGTGATTTGTTTTGCTTTCTTTAACATTTCCATCCCTCAATACCTGTCCTGCCACCACACCAGCTCATCCTCAGCTGAGCTCTCCATATTCAGCTTTTCACTTTCCCTCTGGGGATGGTTTCTGAGGGGTTTTATCAGGTTTTTTGTACTTTTCCCAGCACTTTCTCAGCCTCCTGGAATGGGGTGCCCAGCCTGAGCTGAGAGCTGTGGAACAAATCCCATTTTGGGGCTGGCAGGGATCACTCCAGACAGCAGCTGCAAAGAATCCTGGAGTTGGTTTTTATTTTTGAATAAAAACAATCTGAAAACCTGGCAGTTATTTCCTGTGATGGAGTCTGGACAGTGTCAAACTGCAGCTTTTTAGAGGTTTTCCCCCTGTGGTGATGCCAGGCTGGCTGTTCCTGTCCCCTCTGGTGGATCCCTGGGGAATTGGGTGCCTGGATCCAGGGTTTCCTCCTTCCATCTCCCCTGGCCTTGCTGGCCTTGCAGCTGATTTGGGATGTCCTCCCTCTTCCCCTTGGTTTTCTCCCACTTCCCTGTGGAATCTAATGATCTCTGTATGAGAAAAACCTTTTGCAGTTTTTGTTTGTTTGGGGGGTTTTTTGGTGGGGTTTTTTTGTTTTTTGTTTTTTGTTTGTTTGTTTATTTGTTTGGATTTTTTGGTTTTTTTTTTTTTTTTTTTTTGGTTTTTTTGGGGGTTTTTTTTTGGTTTTTTGGGGGGTTTTTTTGGTTTTTTTTTTTCCATTTTCTCACGGTTTTTACCCAGTTTGAGCAGAGGAAATGCTGGTTTTATGAAGAGATTTCTAAAACTACTTCTCACAGTTTCACAGGCTTAAATTGCCTCCAACTGTGCTGCTGCTGCTGTACCTTGCAGAGGCTTTAATTGCTCTGTAACTACATGGAATATCCTGGCCTGGAAGCACCATCAAGCCCAGCTCCTGGAATTTGCTTCCTGCTGTGGAGAGGGGCTGGGGTGGCAGGGGGGATGCTCTGGGTGTGCAGGAGGTGCCTGTGGACACCCCTGTGTGCTTTGGAACAGCAACAAATCTGAAATATTTTGCTTGCTTTGACCAAGGGCCCAGTTTTTTTCCCCCCAAAGAAAATTCATGGCAGGGCATTTGTGGGTTTTGGGAGATTGGGTGGGAGCCCTTTCCTCTCCTCCTCCCTCTTCAAAGGGCTTTTACCACCATCAATAAATAACAGGTCTGTGTGCTCCAGGAGCTCCAAGACAGGAGTTTTTCTTTCTCCCTCAGAGAGGAAAACGCTTCCAAGCCAACATATTTTGTGTAATTTTGGGCGAGGTGGTGGCTGGTTTGCAAATTCCATTTTCAGCTCACTTGATTCACTTATAAATATCCCAAAAGGCTCCGAGGAAGAGATGATTCCTGTGCTCCTGGGTTTTTTTAGCTGCTCCTGCCTGGGTTTGGCTTTAAGCCCCTGGGAGTGGTGGGGAGGGAGGGCTGGGAGCAGATCAGAGCTGGGCAGAGCTCTCTGGTGATGTGTTTGTGGCTGGAATCTGATGGATGGATGGCTTATCCTGGAGGGATGGAGCCTGTGAATGCTCAAAGGCTGGGTTTGTCTGAGTGGGCTGGGAGGAGGGTGCTGGTGGTAATTTTATCCCAGCTCCCAGTTTATGAAATCAACCTTTTTATTCTGCCTTGCTCCTGCAGGTTGAGAGTGCAGCAAACGTGGAGTGGGGTGTGGATTGGGGACAAGGCATGGAGGGACAGGACACAGGGAATGGCTCCCACTGCCAGAGGGCAGGGATGGATGGGAGATTGGGAATTAGGAATTGTTCCCTGGGAGGGTGGGCAGGCCCTGGCACAGGGTGCCCAGAGCAGCTGTGGCTGCCCCTGGATCCCTGGCAGTGCCCAAGGCCAGGCTGGACAGGGCTGGGAGCAGCCTGGGACAGTGGGAGGTGTCCCTGCCATGGCAGGGGTGGCACTGGAGGGGATTTAGGGCTCATTCCAACCCAACCATGCTGTGATTTGGTTTGATCAGTTTGTTAGCTGTGTTCCTCTGGAGTTTGAGTTCATTCCTGCAAATGAAGAAACACTGGTTATCCAGAAGGAGGAGGAGCACCAGCCCCACCTTTGCAGAGCTGGCACGGGCTGTGGCTGAGGGAGCAGACAGGAGCCCCAGCAGCAGCAAAGGGACCAGCTGAGGGTTCTCAGGTTGGGCTGGAAAGATCTTAAAGCCCATCCCACCCCACCCCTGCCATGGCAGGGACACCTTCCACTGTCCCAGGCTGCTCCCAGCCCTGTCCAGCCTGGCCTTGGGCACTGCCAGGGATCCAGGGGCAGCCACAGCTGCTCTGGGCACCCTGTGCCAGGGCCTGCCCACCCTCCAGGGGAGAATCTCTCTGTAATATCCAAGGTAAAGCTCTCAGTTCAAACCCTTTCCCCCTTGTCCTGCCACTGTCTGCCTGTGTAAAATTCCTTCTCCCTTTTTTTTTTTATAAACCCCCTTTAAATACTGAGAGAGTTCTGAATCAGAAATACTGAGGTGGATTCACAGGAAGCTTCCTCTCAGGAGCAGAGTATTTCCTGAGGCTGTGATTGATTAAAATGGGATTAGGGTCACCATAATTATCTGGAATATGATAGTGCACCACAGCACAGGGCTCATTTTGAGCTGCTCTTGCCCACAGAGCCCTCTCCCAAAGCATTCCCAAGCTGCTGATAGCATTATGTAACTCAGCCCAGACAATAATTGATAATCATTACAATTGCCCACAGAATTCCTCTGCACTTTATTCCTGTTTGAATTTTCTTTGCTGCTCTTCATCAGAGGAATGATCTGCTTGGAACCCAGGGGCTTTTTTTTTTTTTTTTTTTTTTTTAATTCCTGGGTTTGGAATTTTGCAAAACAAATTACTTCCCTTTTCCCTCAGCCTGCCTGGGTAGGGAGAGCAGCTTCTGCTGGGCCACCTCCAGTGTCCTCTCTGCCATGGCACCAACATTTTTCCTAGGAGTGGAACCTGAACAGCAATGAACCACCATTGTGCCAGCTCTAGGAATCTGCTGGCAGTGGGTGGCAGTGAACCATGGCTTGCTTCTCCCTGTTCCTCATGCCTGGCTCCATCTTTCCACAATTCCTGTGTGGCTTCCTGGCCTGGTGTTGGAATCCAAGCCATCCCTCTCCGTGCCCCAACCCCAGACAGGGGTCTGGGCAGCCCTGGCAGGAACCCAAAAACACTTGGGGCTTTGATTTCAGCCCATGGGACAAATTACCAACCTTATATGAGGAGTCACAAGTCACAAAAGTTTAGACAGCACAGTAGCAGTAGTTAGAGGGTGAAAGGAGAAAATTTGGGATTTGGTACAGGGGGGTTTAAAACCCTAAGATGGAGGGATTGGGGCGTGCCCTGTCCTTCTTCCTTCTTCTTCCTGACATCCATCTTTTAGGTGATGCTGGCATTTTTAGATTGGTTCAGAGTAGAAAGTCACTGTCTGACACAGGTGTTAGGGGTTGGCACACAATTGTAAATATCTAATAGGTAGTTCATGGTATAAAAGCATTTTTAGATTGGTTCAGAGTAGAAAGTCACTGTCTGACACAGGTGTTAGGGGTTGGCACACAATTGTAAATATCTAATAGGTAGTTCATGGTATAAAAGCATTTTTAGATTGGTTCAGAGTAGAAAGTCACTGTCTAACACAGGTGTTAGGGATTGGCACACAATTGTAAATATCTAATACGTAGTTCATAGTATAAAAGATAGCACCAGCCCCCGTGGGAGGGCAGTGTGCCTTGGACTGACCTGCTAGCCAGAGCTCGGCGGGTCAGACAGAAAATATTTTAGATAAGAAACAAAAAACATCACTGAGAACACGAGCAGGAGACTCCTGACTCCTTCTTGGACAGCTGGGCTGGGAAAAGCAGCTTCCACCAACACCTGGGGCCATCCCAGCAGAGCAGAGCCCGACAGCCTGGCACCCTGGGCTGGCCCTGCTGAGCCCTGGGGAGCAGTGTGAGCCCTCCCCTCTGTGGCTGTGTGAATTCAGGCCCCTGTGGAGAATGGAGGTACAAAACTGCCAGACTGGGAGTCAGGGGGGCACTGGGGAGCTCTGGGCTCCTGGAGTCTCCAGCTGCTCCAGCACTGCCAAGGCCACCACTGAGATGTGTCCCCAGTGCCACATCCACACATTTTAACTCTTCCAGGGATGGGGACCCCCCCACTGCCCTGGCAGCTGTGCCAGGGCCTGACCACCCTTCCATGAAGGAATTCTCCCAATATCCAGCCTGACCCTCCCCTGGCACAGCTTGGGGCTGTTCCCTCTCCTCCTGTCCCTGTTCCCTGGGAGCAGAGCCCGACCCCCCTGGCTGTCCCCTCCTGTCAGGAGCTGTGCAGAGCCACAAGGTCCCCCCTGAGCCCCCTTTTCTCCAGGCTGAGCCCCTTCCCAGCTCCCTCAGCCCCTCCTGGTGCTCCAGCCCCTTCCCAGCTCCGTTCCCTTCCCTGGACCCCTCCAGGTGTGTTTTGTCACGAGGGCCCAGAGCTGACCCTGGAATAACAGTTCTTTACTAGGAAAATTAAAAATACAAATGTAATAGTACAAACAAGAAAAAAATTGAGCACCCCAATTTATTTATTTTTAATAACATATTGCAGTTTTCCAGAGGAAAGAGCTCCTGTTCCCCCTGTGCAGTGTCCCGTGGTGAAATGCCAGTGCTGTTACGTGGTGTTTGAGTCACTCTGCTGCTGGAAGGGCTTTTCAGCCTGTTCCTGCTTCCTCCTGTTCCCTGAGGAGGAGGAGGAGGAGGAGGAAAGGCAGAGGGAGAGGAGCTGCTGTGGGAGCTGTGTCATCTGGCAGGGCCTGGCTGTGGAAAATCCATTTGCCAGAGTCCAGTGGGAAGCTGGGCTCCAGCAGGATGAGCAGAAGTCCAAGGAGCCCAAACCAAGAGGTTTTAGGGAGAGGAAGCTGCTGGGGGCAGGAAGCAAAGGGTGAGGCTGCTGTGGGCACGGGGCTGCTCTGGGGTCCCACAGGCCCAAACAAACCCAGCACAAAATCCCCAAGCAGGTACAGAAACAGAAGGTGTGGCTTGCAGAAGGTGTGTCTGCTCTGAAAGCTCCTGATGGGGAAATATCCAGTCCCAGCTTGGCTGAAGAAGCTGCTGGGGCCATGGAGGCTGCCTTTGGCTGGGCAGGGATGAAGGGAAGCTGTTGCCTCCCTTTTGCCTGGCCACATTCCTTGTTTTTTTCCAGGGGAGTGGCTGTTCTTCACCCTGCTCACGGGGTGTGGGGGTGTGTGTGAGGAGCTTACAACTTGGTGGGGGGGGGAGAAACCCAAAATTTGGCCATCCTTGTGGAATTTTTTTCCCCTGTGCTTGCTAAATGGATGCAGCAAGCAGCTAATCCTCTCCTGGCTGCTTGGAACTCCAGGACTACTGTCCTGGCAGGGAGGATGCAAAGAGCACAGGAAGGTTTGTGGAGCCTTCCCTGAAAGGGAATTCTGGAAGCTTTGGTTTTGAACAGGATGGAGGGACAGGACACAGGGAATGGCTCCCACTGCCAGAGGGCAGGGATGGATGGAGGTCTGGGTGTGGAATTCTGGAGACCCTGGTTTGGAGCAGGAGGGTCCTTGGTGTGCAGCAGGGAATTCTCTCCTGCTCTGAGCTGCACCTCCAGGCTGTGTGAGCATCCATGCCAGGGTGGCACCGTGGGGAGGGTGAAGCAGGGCTGCTGGGGCAGCCCAGGCCTTGGCTGCCAGCCTGGCACACACCTGCAGAGCCATGGAGCAGATTCCAGGCCTCTGGCTGCTCCCCTGCTTGGGGTTGGTGCCTTGGGGCTGTTTGCTTGCTGTGGTGATGCCTTCATGCCCAGTGCTTGCAATCCCTGAGATCCTGGGCTCCCCAAACTGTGCATGGCATCTCAGCCTCTTCTGCCTAGCTCCAGGAATCTTCCTCTGAGCCTTTCTGGGCTCTTTTTCCCCCTCTGGCAGGCCTGCTGGGTGTCCTTCACACAAACAGCCCTTTCTGGAGCTGCCTGAGGGGTGCCAAAAGGAGGGGAATGACCTGAAGCAGCTCTGATGAAGAAATGAGCCTTTATGCTGTGCTGCTCCCTGCTTCAGGCTCGTTTGTGGTACCATGAGCTCAGTTTTGCCAGGGTGGCAGGCACAGCAGGGCTGGGCCACGCAGGTTCCTTCTCTCCTGCTCAGCTGCTCCTGTTTGTAGTTTCACCTCTGCTGCCCCAGAGGCTCCTTGTGTCCCCCAGAATCCCAGAATTTACAGAATTTACAAGCTGAGAGGAGCAGCTCTCTGCCCCCAGCTCAGGAGGGACCTGGAGCTGCTGGGGAGAGTCCAGGGGAGCCCCAGGGCTGGAGCCCCTCTGGAGCCAGGCTGGGAGAGCTGGGGGTGCTCACCTGGACAGGAGAAGGCTCCAGGGACACCTCAGAGCCCCTGCCAGGGCCTGAAGGGGCTCCAGGAGAGCTGGAGAGGGACTGGGGACAAGGGATGGAGGGACAGGACACAGGGAATGGCTTCCACTGCCAGAGGGCAGGGCTGGATGGGATATTGGGAATTGGGAATTGTTCCCTGTGAGGGTGGGCAGGCCCTGGCACAGGGTGCCCAGAGCAGCTGGGGCTGCCCCTGGATCCCTGGCAGTGCCCAAGGCCAGGCTGGACAGGGCTTGGAGCAGCCTGGGACAGTGGAAGGTGTCCCTGCCATGGCAGGGGTGGCACTGGAGGGGCTTTAAGGTCCCTTCCAACCCAAATAATTCAGTGATTCTGTGACTGTAATGAGTTTCAGCCTGTACATTGTGCTTTGGGGAGGGTGATTGTGCCAGGATCTGTCTGGCATGTGCCATGGGTGTTTTGTGCTGCTTTCCAACCTGGAGGGGAGCACAGGGAAGCAAACCCCAAAAATCCTGGATCCACACACTTGGAAATCCTGGGTTTCTGAGCCTGGGCAGCCTCTGGAAGCAAACAAACCCATCACACAAACACCTGGGTTTGCTGCAGGCAGCTTTGCCACACCAGGCAAAACATTCAGCATCTGAAAATGATCACAGATAGCATCTCCTTGCTATGTGACCTCCTGGTGTGTTTGGTTGTGTTGGGGTTTTTTTTTTTGCTCAGATCAGCTCCAAACCCTGGGGAGGCTCCCTGTGTGTCCCAGTTGTGCAGGACAGCCCTGGGTGGCTCCAGGGTGGCACTGGGCTCTGCCCCCAGCCTAGCTCCACCCAGGTGTGTGATTTATCTCAGCAGTAACCAGGCTCCAAACCTTTTTTTCTTTCTTGATTTAACCCAGCCTCCTGCCCCTGTGTTTGGAAGGGTGAGAACAGGTTTCTCTTGTCATCAGAGGAACAAAAGCTAGAAACAAAGGCTTGGAGGGTGGAGGAAGAGCCCTCTTCAAGTTCATTAAACAAATAAATGTTTAGAGTAGAGCATGGTGGCTGCTGAAGCCTTTGAGCACTTAGGGAGCAACAGGAAATCTGGAACACTTGAGACAAACAATTCAATTTGGATTAAAACCATCTCAGCGTAACTTATATTCCTGGTAATGTTTCCAAACCATCCTTGAAGTTGTTTGTTTAAATACATTTTTACGCTTCAGTGGCAACAATTGAGGGATAATTTGGAAATGGCACACTTGGCATTTGAGCACACACTTAAATACCACACACTGAGGCTCCTGAAGCCCTGCTGAGCACAGAGGTGTTCCTGCCTCCAGATATCCCTGGAGCTGGTGGGGTTAGTCCACAAAGGTCCTGTGCAGACCAGAGGAATTTCTACCAGCAGGGAAAATACCCCAAAATTGAGGATGTGAGTGCTGCAGGTGGTGGAGATCCACAGCTGAGCTCCAGGCTCTGCACTGGGGCCTGGCTGGATGTGTTTGTCCTGGTTTCTCGTGGGTGTGGGCAGGAAGGATGTGGGTCCTCAAGCTTTTTTTTGGCTGCCAGCTCTTTAAAACATATTCTGGGTTTTTTTTCCCTGCTTCCTGGTGAATTTTGAAGGAAAGTCCTCTCCTCTGCAGGCTCCTGATGCATGGAGGGGATCTGGTGCTCAGCACCAGCTTTGGGCTGGTTCTTGGCTCACAGCTGGCTTGGAGAGCTCTTCCTCCTCCTTCCAAAAGGGGAAAATAGGAGCTTGGAGGGGAGGGAATTCTCTCCTGTCCATTCTGTGTTTGCATCTCTCCACTCTGGCATTTCCTGCAGAAGGAGCCTGGGAGAGGCTTTGGGGCAAGACTGGGGGAGAAGCTGCCCCAAGGAGGTGATGAAAAAGCAAAAGCTGTGGCAGGAGCTTGTCTCTTGGGTTCTCCTGGATTCCTGGGAAAAGGAGGATTTGTTAGGCAAGGGGGTGTATTAAATGACAAGGATCTGGTCTTCCTGGGAAGGGGATCTGTCTTCCCCTTGGGAACTTGCTTTGTTCCTCCTCTGTCTTGGTTTGTGGGTGATCTCTCTCCCATTCCTCTGCTTTTAATACTTACAGGCTTATCCTTGCCATCATTATTCCCCTCCTAAATACAGGAGGTTTATTCCCCTCCTACCTTAAATAGTAGCTTTGATTATTTCTTCTGTGGCAGGAAAAGATGAGAGCAAACCAGGCTGAGGCCTCCTTTGTCTCCTTCTCTGGAAAGTGTCTGGACCCTGCAGTGCAGAGCCTCGGGATGAAGGGATGGGAGGAATGAGCTGATCTCTGGGCAAGATTAGGGAGGGATGTTGCAGAAAACACCTTCACCAGGGTTGCTTGTGGTGGACCTTTAAATAGAGACCTGGATCTGCCTGCTGAGCTCCTCCTGGAGCTTTGGGAAAGGCTGGGAGAGCAAAATCCTGGCAGCAGCCCTGGGTCAGCGCTGCCATTTGTGAAATAAATAATGCAGTTCCTGCACTGCTTACTCACAATTGGCCAGGGCTGCTCCCTGTAATGAGATCCTCCCCTCGGGGGTGTTTTAAAGGTTACTTAATTAGGTGTAATTGCAACAGAATAGAAACCTGCTTTGAGGTTCTGAGTGCTTTGTGGAGCTCCTTCAGCAAGTTAGGGAGTGAGATCCTGTGAACAGGGCTGCAGCCAGAGCTGTCACCCTCTCCCTGGGCCTGGCTGTTTGTGGTGATGAAGCACAGGAGTGAAGGGCTGGGAGGGTGTTCCTGCCTTGGGGAATGGCAAATTTTTTTTTTTTGTTTTGCTTTTTTTTTGTTTGTTTGGGTTTTTTTTTTTTTTTTGTTTTTTTTTGGTTTTTTGGGGGTTTTTTTTGCTTTTTTGGTTTTTTTTTTTTTTGAAAGGATTGGCTTAGCCCTGAGAGGCAAGGTGGGTTTTTAGGGACAAATGAGTGCTTTGGCTCATCCCCTTGTGTTAAACACAGAGGGTGGAGGTGCTGCATCCACCTTTGTGCAACCATGAGAGGTTTTATGCAGCCTGTTCTCAACTCAGGTGAGTTCCTGTGGGCCACTCCAGGCCACACACCTGGCTAAACACAGAGGAGAGCAGCTGCTGTGAGCCCTCCCTCCTTTTTATAGCTAAAAATCCCTCAGTTTGGCACTTCTGCCAGTCTGCTGCTCGTCCTTCTCTGTGCTTGAGTTCAGGGATTGTCTCACAATACAAAGATACAGGATGTTCAGAGCAGATCTGGGCTTCTGGCAGTTAGAGGAGAATAATTAAAGTTACATGAGAAGTACTTGGATTTTCATGTCCTGTCTCAGCCAAGCAGGACATCAGGACTTCCCTTCCCCTTCCCCTGGTCCTGGTGGGAGCTGCAGCCCATTTGCTTGGGTATTTTGGGGTCTTTATCAGGAATCTGTCAGTACTCATTCCCCCTCTTTGGATTTGCTTCCAGACTCTGTGCAGATTAAAGCAGCCCTGAGAGTTGATTTTATTCCCAGGGCAGCCCATGGAAGCCCCATCCCTGTGAGACACCACAGGATTTGATGCTCTGAGCTCCACCAGCTCTTCTTGGGGGGTGCCTGGCTGCTGTGGCCACTCTCCCAGCCTCCTTCACCCTCCAAAGAATGCAGACCTTTTTGGGGTCTGGTTCAGCCCTGACCTCTGCCAGGGTGTGAGGGAAAGCTGCAGGCAGGCTCAGGGGTTGCAGGGGGTGTTGGCTGCCCAGCACAGCCCTGAATTCCCTCAGGGATCACACCTAAAACAAGCACAGTGGATATTCTGTCCTGCTGAATCCATCTGCTGTGTGCTGGAGACACAGAGCATCCATAAGGATAAGGAGGAGAGGCCTAGAGCTTCCTTTTCCTTTTCTAAACAGGGAATTCACAGCTGGGGAATCCTTCACCTCCGTGGGAAACTTCCACTGCCAAGCCTTTGTGTGTGAATTGGAATGTGGAGTTGTCGCTGTTGGAGGCTCGGGGTCATTTGCTGAGCTGAGCTCAGTGCATCAAAGCAAGGAAATTCTCTTTGTGCTCTGAGGGGCCCCTGTGGCATCACAGCGAGGGCTCTGAGGGCTTCTGGAGCAGGGCTGTCCTTGGCAGCAGAATCCTTGGGGTTTGGAGGGTGAAGCAGCCTGGAGGATACAGGGGATGTGGGATGGGGGTGCTGCAAGGAGTCCTTGTTGTGTTGTGGAGGGGCCAGGCTGTCGGGGCCTTCTCTGCTGGGATGGCCCCAGGTGTTGGTGGAAGCTGCTTTTCCCAGCCCAGCTGTCCAAGAAGGAGTCAGGAGTCTTCTGCTCGTGTTCTCAGGGATGTTTTTTGTCTCTTATCTAAAATATTTTCTGTCTGACCCCCGAGCTCTGGCCAGCAGGTCAGTCCAAGGCTCACACCTCCCACGGGGCTGGTGCTGTCTTTTATACCATGAACTACCTATTGGATATTTACAATTGTGTGCCCATCCCTAACACCTCTGTCAGACAGTGACTTTCTACTCTGAACCAATCTAAAAATGCTTTTATACCATGAACTACATATTAGATATTTACAATTGTGTGCCCATCCCTAACAGCTCTGCTAGACAGTGACTTTCTACTCTGAACCAATCTAAAAATGCCAGCATCACCTAAAAGATGGATGTCAGGAAGAAGAAGGAAGAAGGACAGGGCACGCCCCAATCCCTCCATCTTAGAGTTTTAGACCCCCCTGTACCAAATCCCAAATTTTTCCTTTCACCCTCTAACTACTGCTACTGTGTTGTCCAAACTTTTGTGACTTGTGACTCCTCATATAAGGTTGGTAATTTGTCCCATGGGCTGAAATCAAAGCCCCAAGTGTTTTTGTGTTCCTGCCAGGGCTGCCCAGACCCCTGTCTGGGGTTGGGGCACGGAGAGGAATGTCTTGGATTCTGACACCAAGTGACCCCCTCTCCTTGTCCCCATCTGCTCCATGTCCTTTTCCAGGAGGAATGCCTTGCTCTGGGCCGTGTCCCTGGCACAGGGGTGACCAGAGCCCCCTTGGCACATGCCAGCCCCAGCTGTGCTCCTGCTGCCTGAGGCTGTGCTCGGCTCCAGGCAGCCTGGCTGGCTCCAAGCAGTTTAAACCTCTCACTTTCCAGCAGGATTTAAATCAGCTACTTAAACCACCTCATCCTCTTTCACTCTTTAATGCTCTGTGTTTCAGCTGCTCGGGCTCCAAGGAGGCTTTGTAACCAGCCACAGACACACACAGGAAGCAGAACCTTTATTTGAAGTATTTCTTGCTGGCCAAAAGCAGGACTGTGGCTTCTGTCTCGTGGGTTTTGCTGGGTGTTCAGTTTGGGGGAGTGTTCCTGCTTGGTGGTGTGCCAGTAGGAGTGTGGTGGGAGCTGCTGCACTCAGCTGAAACCCTCAAATCTGTGAGCTCACAACTGCTCACATTTACTGCATGGATCTAAAGCAGTTTGAGCCTCAGTGCTCGTGGTTTTCCCAAGGTGCTGGGTTTAGCCCAGTCATCAAAATGAAGAAATGAAGAAAGCTTTTTTGGTCTGCTCCCAGCCCTGCCCAGCCTGGCCTTGGGCACTGCCAGGGATCCAGGGGCAGCCACAGCTGCTCTGGGCACCCTGTGCCAGGGCCTGCCCACCCTCACAGGGAACAATTCCCAATTCCCAATCTCCCATCCATCCCTGCCCTCTGGCAGTGGAAGCCATTCCCTGTGTCCTGTCCCTCCATGCCTTGTCCCCAGTCCCTCTCCAGCTCTCCTGGAGCCCCTTTAGGCCCTGGCAGGGGCTCTGAGCTCTCCCTGGAGCCTTCTCCTCTCCAGGTGAGCACCCCCAGCTCTCCCAGCCTGGCTCCAGAGCAGAGGGGCTCCAGCTCCATTGCTGGGTGATGCTTGGTGAGGAGTCCAGGGGCTGTGGGGGCCAGACAGGCACAGCAAATATTCTTGTTTTCTGGACTGTGGGTTCTTTGGAGTGTCAGCAGCCACTCTCCTCAGCCTGATGGAGGTGTCTCAAGTGGTGATTTTAAGCCTGGCCAGCAAATACAGGCAGATTTGGATCAGCACAGACTGATCCAGCTTCTTCACCGTGTGCCTTTTGTTGTTTGCATCCATAATGCCTGGGTTGGGAAGTTTTCAGAACCATTCTTCCTCATTTCCCCCTGCCCACAGCCCAATTTAAATACCTTTTTATTTTTTCTCTTTTGCATAAAGCAGATAGCTCCCTGTGTGCCCTGCCTGAGCTCTGGGTGGGTGAGGTGCCCTGCTGTGGCATTGCCATGAGGGTCTGAAGCCTCTGTGGTCCTGAGGAGCTGAAAACCACAGAAACTGTAATTTAGAGTGTGTCATGCTAATCCCTTATAGGCTTATCAAGTCTGATTAAATGTCACTTGCCTTTCTGTTATCTCTGTACACAGATAACAAATTAAGTGACAGCTTAATCCAGGCAGCTGCCAGATGCATTAACTGGAAGCGACACATTCCTACCAGTTGTTTTTATTAGTCTAAAATACCTTTGTTTAACATACAAGAAACCTGACTCACCCAAGATGATGAGTGCCACGTGAGTTTAGGAGGTCTGTCTGCCAAAAACAGTGCTCTAGAAAACTGGAGAAGGTGCTTGTGTTGTCTTCTCCCATTCACAGAACCTCAGGTTAGCTTGGAAAGAGCTCTGAGATCATCGAGTCCAACCTGTGACCCATCCCTGTCCCCAGCCCAGAGCCCTGAGTGCCACTTCCAGGCTTTCCTTGGACACCTGCAGGGATGGGGACTCCAAACCCCCCTGGACAGCCCCTTCCAGTGCCTGAGCAGCCTTTCTGGGAAGAAATCCCTCCTGATGTCCAGCTTGAGCTGGAGCCAGCTGGCAGGTGGGCCTGGCTGTGCCCTGGGGGATTTGGGGTTCCTCTCGTGGCACTCCCACAGAGGCACAGCCTGGAATTCAGTGACAGGACCCAGGGAACAGCTGGAGCTGGGCCAGGGCAGGGGCAGGCTGGATTTTGGGAAAGGTTCTTCCCTCAGAGGGTGCTGGGCACTGCCCAGGCTCCCCAGGGAATGGGCACGGCCCTGAGGCTGCCAGAGCTCCAGGAGTGCTTGGACAGAGCTGCCAGGGATGCCCAGGGTGGGATTGTTGGGGGTCTGTGCCAGGGGTGAGACTGGGTGATCCTGGGGGACCCTTCCCACTCAGGATCTTCTGTGACTCCAGGGTTTTATGGTCTCAGCCCTGTGGGTTCCTCCATGCCAGCAGAATTTTTGCTGCTCCCGTGGGAACGTGGGATGACCAAAGCATGTGGACACGTGGGTGAAGAGCTCTGAGTGTGCTGTAGATGTGATTTTCCTGTAGAAACACATACCTGGCTTTGAGAAAACCAAAAAGAGCTCAAACCAACCCCCCCAGTGCTGCTGCAGGGTGAGCTCCATGGGCTGGGGGCTGAGTCTCCTCTGAGACCTTTGTGAAAGGAGAGCTTTGGTGATTCACCAGCTCCTTCCCCAGGAACAAACTGAAACCCCAGTGAGGGAAAAGGTTGTGCTCAGGAGAGCTGCACAAATGCAGCCCTGGAGAGTCCCTCCTGTGCATGAGGAAGAGGAGGAGGAGGAGGATGTGTGGGGCAGGTGAGGGCAGCTCTGGAGTATGGAGCTCACCTCTCTCCCCTCACCAGCTTCCTCCTGGGATTGTTCCTCAGCTGAAGGATGTGGGGCTGTGGAAAAATCCACAAAGGTGCCTCAAAAGCTCTTAAAATGAGGGATAAATGTCTGCTTGAGCTTGAGAAGCATCTGGTGTAAAGGATTTTCTGCTCGAGGCAGATTGGAAGGAAGGAACCAAATGCACCTTTTTGAGACCCTTTTTGGGCCCTGTGCTTTTGCCCTTTTCCCTTTCTCTTTGAGCAGCCCAGACCATCCTCAGCAGGTCTCAGAGTGCCCCTTGCTGCAGCACCCCCATCCCAACCCTGACGTGGTTCCCCTCCCCTCAGGCATTGTCTAATTGGGAAAATGTTTCAATTATACGGCCTAAATTTGTAACATGGAGCAGTTCATTATCACTGAATCCCCTTAATTGGGCCCTCCTACCAGGCAGCCTATTACAGAGTTTCCCAATTAAGACAGGACCTCTTTAAAAGCCATAAAAATAAACAAATCCCTGCCAAAGCAGGCCCATGTTACAGGAGACACTGCCCAAAGTGCTGCTGCAAGGCTGAGCAACAGTTTCAACACCAACCAAGTCCTAATTGACCCCTTTGCACTGATTACTTATGTTCCCTTCAAAGAGAACAGACACAATTTGGGGTCAGCTCAAGAAATTCACTGTCATTTTCTCAAATTTTTCTTATAAAGAGGAAAAAGTTGGTTACAAGGTGTTTCTGTGCTGGAAGCTGCTGTTTCCTGCAAGGATTCCATAGGTAACTCTGCTTTTTTTTTTGGTGGCAGGTAAAGGACCTGACAAAATACCTGGATCCCAGTGGATTGGGAGTTATCAGCTTTGAAGATTTCCATCGGGGTATCAGAGCCATCAAAAATGGAGGTGAGTTTCCTGCTGTGCTGTGGGTGAGGGTGGGAACTGGTCAGGTTGAACACTGTGACTGAGCTGAGAAGATTGTTCAAAGAGAGGGAAAAGCTTGGGGAAAACCATCTGGGTTTGGTTTTCTGAGAGTTCCTGCTCTGTGCTGGGTGGAGGGGAAGGGGGAGAGGTTGGGGACATTTAATAGGGGTTTAAAAAGGTGGTACAGCAGTGGTGGTGGTGGTTCCATGTTTTGTTGTTTATCAGGAAAGTTCCTTCCTGCAAAGAAACATCACTGGGAGATCCCTCCTGGCTTGGGGTCTCTCACCTGTGGTTTTGGGGGGTTGTTGGCTCTGGTGGAGTGGCTGCCATGCTGCTGGAGGTGTCTCTGTGCTGCTGGCTGTGACATTTTCCAAACACTGGCACTGAATCCTGGAATGGTTTGGGTTGGGAAGGGGCCTTAACACTCATCTCATGCCACCCCCTGCCACGGGCAGGGACACCTTCCACTGGAATGGAAATTACCATGCATTTACCAATTTATTGATGAATTTACCAGTGCATTTATAACCTTCTCTCCAATTGTTTGGAGGATCAGCGTGCTCAGATGGTTTTTAGCAAGCAGCACATGAAACCAGAACTTTGAAAACTCCCTGGCTGGAGTCAGGATGATCTTCCAACAGGCCACTGCCAATCCCCACGTGGCTCCTGAGGGCTTCCTGCAATTGATTCCAGAGCAGTAGCTTGGTGAAATGTGAAGCATCTTTCTGGCTGGTTGCCTTTTGAACCCCTTTGCTGCAGAAAAGGTGTTTTTTTCAGTTGTTTTTTTTCAGTTTGGGATTTCTCTCAGAGCGTCAGAGGGTCATTTTGGGCCAGGCATCTTGTTATGGGCAGGGTGTGAGAAATCTGGGAATCTCCCTTCTGAGCAGCTGGAGTTCTGAGTGTGCAAATGTCAATTATCATCCTTGCACAATAGTCAGCTCTGCTCAGAGATGCTTATCTGGGATTGCAGCCCTGCTGCCAGCCCTGCCCCTGGAGTGTGCTGCAAGGATGGGATAGAGCCATCCTTCCCCTGCAAGCTGGGCTGTTCCAGGAGTAAAAACCCCTCAAAGCAAAGGTTTCTCCTGTTCTTCTGTCAGTTGTCTATCCATCCTCCTTCTCCCCACTTCCACCCCCACTTTATTTATTTATTTATTTATCATTTATATATTTATTTATATATTTATTTATTTATTGCAAGGGTAAATATTTATTTATTTACTGCAAGGGTGCTGAGGTCCTGGCACAGGTGGCCCAGAGCAGCTGTGGCTGCCCCTGGATCCCTGGCAGTGTCCAAGGGCAGGTTGGACAGGGCTTGGAGCAGCCTGGGATAGGGGAAGGTGTTGGAATTGGAATGGGATTCAAAAGTTACCCAAAATGGAGTAAGGGGTGCCCAAATGAAGCTGCATAAAAGGTGATTGTGGGATTGGGGCTCTCCAGACCTTGAGCTCCTCTTAGAATCCTGGAAGCACAGAATATCCTGAGCTGGAAAGGCCTGAGGGGATCATCCAGTCCCACTCCTGTCCCTGCACAGACACCCCAGCAATCCCACCCTGTGCCCCCCTGACAGTGCTGTCCAAACACTTGGAGCTCTGAGCTCCCTTGCCAGCCAAGCCCCTGCAGGATGATTTGAGCTCAGGACTGCAGTGTTTTATGGCAGCTCCCAAGTTTCCTGTGCAGCCTGACCAATTCCCAGCTGCCAGGGAGCAGGAGGAAGTGCAGCCCACTATTAATTTGTAATAAATTGCCATTGGAGTAGAGCGTTTGTGAAAGCCCAGGCTCGTGTTTCTCCTCAATAATTCATCACTTTGGTGTTGTGTTCTATTAATTGAAGGGGGAAAGCAGATCCAGGCAAAGCTTTTAGGGGCTCTATTTATTAAATTTGAAAGAGATTGATATGTGTTTATTACAGTGGTTAGGAAGGGCTGAGCTCTCTAACAACACATGGCATTAAATGGTTATAAAAGAAGCCCAGGGCAGGGAGCAGAGGAGGTTCTTTGAGTCTCACAGCTCAGCATTGCTCACATTGAAGCCATCTGAAGGATTTGCTGCTGCTCTTGAGACAGTCAGTATTGATCATCCCTTTGTAACCAAAGCAGAGGTCGTGCTGCTGCTGGGTGTCCCTTTTAACAAGGTTTGTTAATTAGCTGGGCCTATTTTTACTCAGGGAATGCTCTGCTGGATTTCTTGGTGCTCTGAAATTCTTGGGTCAATCATAGAAGTGAGAGCTGGTGTCAGCTTGGACCTTTTGGTGTCTGTGTTAGTGCAGGGTTGATTTCTGAGGATGTCCCACTCTTCTCTCCCTCTCCTCTCTCTGGAGAGCAGCTGGGATTTGCCTGGAGCCTGGCAAACCGAAGGTGCAGTCACAAACCCAGCCAAATTCCCTCTGTCAGCTGCATTTCTCACAACTGCTTCGTGTCCCCTTGGCCTTTCCATGCAGGATGCTGAGCTCCCTGTCCTGTCCCTGTGCCAGAGGCATGTCCCACTGCCTGAGGAGCAGGCTGATCCAGGGCTCCTGCTGCTTGCTCTGCCTCTTCAGTGGAGCAGGAACCACTGAAGCCCTCACACAAAGCCCCAGGGCCACCTCTGCTCTGCCATGGGCCAGCTGTGTCTCTGTCTGGCCAGGAAATGCTGACTGTGAGGGGGCAGAGCAAAGGGACTGGCATTTGGGCCTTTAGGGAGAGATTTCAGCCCCTTGGGGCTGCCTCCTGCCCTCCCCTCAGTGAAGGCTGGATGGGAGAGCGTGCTGCTCATGGGTGTATTTCTTGTAGGTTCTCATGGGTGTAGTTTCTTGTAGGTTCTCATGGGTGTAGTTGTGTAGTTTCTTGTAGGTTCTCATGGGTGTAGTTGTGTAGTTTCTTGTAGGTTCTCATGGGTGTAGTTTCTTGTAGGTTCTTATGGGTGTAGTTTCTTGTAGGTTCTCATGGGTGTAGTTTCTTATGGGTGTAGTTTCTTGTAGGTTCTCATGGGTGTAGTTGTGTAGCTTCTTGTAGGTTCTCATGGGTGTAGTTCTTATAGGTTCTCATGGGTGTAGGGGTGTAGTTTTTTGTAGGTTCTCATGGGTGTAGCTTCTTGTAGGCTCTCATGGATGTAGTTTCTTGTAGGTTGTCATGGGTGTTGTTTTGGTTTTTTTTTTTATACCTGCAGTGTGGGTAGCCAAGGAGGGCTTCCAGAGGGTTTCCCTGCTGGTGGCTGCTGGGGTCCCCTTGTCCTTCCCTGCTAGCCTTAGACAGCCCTACAGAAAAGGCTAGGCCAAAGAATAGGCCAAGAAACACTTAGAGTGAATTGTAATTCAGAAATAGTTGGCTTCTGATTGTGATGGCGTGAATTACAACATCTGTATTACCTCACCCTTCACATGAGACTAAAAATGGAATAAAAGGTTTTAAACCACCTCTCAGTTACCCCATGTCTGGGTCAGAAAAAGGCTTAGTCTGACAGGATGCCCTTGTCCTTCCCTGCTCCACAAGGAGTGGCTTGCCTGCTTTTAAAATCTGTGTGGATGGTGCCTGAGGGCCTGGCCAGTGTGCACAGCAGAGGGGAAATGTGGATCCAGCACTGGCAGCCTGTCAGGGGCGAGAAATAACTCTGAGAAGGGGAATTTTACAGCCTTGGATTGTAAAACTTGAGAAACTGATAATGGAGGGAAGGCAGTAATGAAGGAGAGTATCAGGCTTAAAAAAGGTGGGGTTTGAGGCCTGGAGAATTCTCAGCCAGAGGAAAACCTGGTGCATCTGGCTACCATGCTGGATTAATTTTTTTTTTTTAACTTAGAGATGGGGTAACTGAGAGTTTTATTTTATTTTCAGTCTTACGTGAAGGGTGAGACAACACAGATGTTATAATTTATGCTATTATAATCAGAAGGTAATTATTTCTTAATTATAATACATTATAAGCATTTCTTGGTCTATCAGGTTTTGTTACACTGTACTGTAAATGTCTTAAAACTCATCATTTAAAATTGCTATTCATGGGTCTTACTACAATGTATCTTTTCTAGTTCTATTTCTCTAAAGTATCTAGTTTTGTTTGTAAGGTTATTTTTTGAAACTTGTTTCTAGTTCTTTTTCTCTCTTAATAATGTCTGTCTTATTCTATGGTATTTCTAAGTTAGTATTTTTTATTTCAATGTTTGTATACAGATATATGCTATGTGAGCCTTCTTGTCAGGCTTTGAGAATTCTCAACAAATTCATTTCCCACATTTCCCTCTTTTTCTTGAATGGAAAAAAAAATATTTCCCACAACCATAAGTGAGATCTGAGGGAAAAGAAACAGGGAGGGAACCAGAGTGACTGCTGCAGTCATCACAGAGGGGAGCTCCAGCTCAGGGAGGATCTCCTCAGGGAGAAGCAGGAACCAGGGCTCACATCCTAGCCCCTTGGGAAACTCAGCCTGGCAGGAAGGAGCCTGTTTGTGTGGCAAGGAGCTGCCCTGGGATGGGGCAGGGAGATTCCAGGGGGCTGGAATCACAAGCTGGGCTGCCTGGATCAAGGAGCAGCTCTGCTCCTCTGGGTCCTGGATGCAGGAGCAGCTGGAGGAGGAGTTTGGTGGCAAACATCAAGGATGGGCTGGATGCAGGGCCCACCAGCAGAGTCCTTCCCTTGGCCAGGTGTTAAAAACTTTTTAGGCTTCAGACAGCTGGTTTTTCTGCAGGGGTCTCTCAGCACTCAGCAGGACAAGCTGAACACCTCTGTGGTCCCACTGCAGCTCACAAGGGTAAGGAGCAAGCTGTGTCATTCACATCCTTGGAGCTGAAACATCTGTAACATCTGGCTTCCAGGGAGCAGCCCTCAGGGAAGGGGCCATGGGAGGTGCCCCTGCACGCTGCTGGAGGTGCCAGCCAGCTTGGGGAGCTCTGTGCCAGGCAGGGCAAGGTGCATTCCTGGAGCTCCCAGCCTCATCCAGCCCTTCTGCCTTGGCTTCTGATCCCTGAACAAAGGGGCCCCTGTGCTCTGAGAACACACAGTGCATCCACAGGGGGATGGATGTGTCCAGGAGCTCAGGATGTCCAGGCCTGAGGATGGAAATAGTCACATCTCTTTTTTAAAATATTGTTTATTTTTTAAGTGCTTCAACTGAAAGCCCGTTGGATTTGGGGAGATGGAAAATCCAGCTCGAGAACCAGCACCCAAACCTGGAAGCTCTAAGAGTTCTTGGTTGCAAGGAGGAAAATCTGGGAGACCCTTTGCAGTGCCAGCCTTGGAGGAGCTGGAGCACAAATCCACTGTGCCAAAGGAAAGGTGCTCCAGGGGCTGAGTGAGAGGCTTGGAGCAGGAGGAGCACCTTCAGCTCTCCAGAGGCACTTCCAAAGGCTGCCTGGAGGGAAAAGCCTGGAGCTGGGAAGCTGGAGCAGGCAGGGCAGGATGCTGAGTAGCAGATACAGGGCTGGGGGGTCAGGCTGTGGCTCTGCCCGGGTGGGAAAACCACACTGTTCCTAATTGGAGCTGGCAGAGCCTTTGTGGGGCTGCAGCTCTGCAGTCCCCATCCTGGGGCATCCCTGGGAGGATCCCAGGGGTGTTTCCAGGGTTTCTGCTCTCCCATCCTGGAGCATCCCTGGGAGGATCCCAGGGGGCATTTCCAGGATGTCTGATCTCCACTCCTGGAGCATCCCTGGGAGGATCCCAGGGGTGTTTCCAGGGTCTCTGCTCTCCACTCCTGGAGCATCCCTGGGAGGATATCAGGGGGCATTTCCAGNGGCAGAGCCTTTGTGGGGCTGCAGCTCTGCAGTCCCCATCCTGGGGCATCCCTGGGAGGATCCCAGGGGTGTTTCCAGGGTTTCTGCTCTCCCATCCTGGAGCATCCCTGGGAGGATCCCAGGGGGCATTTCCAGGATGTCTGATCTCCAATCCTGGAGCATCCCTGGGAGGATATCAGGGGGCATTTCCAGGGTCTCTGGTCTCCCATCCTGGATCATCCCTGGGAGGATCCCAGGGGGCATTTCCAGGATCTCTGCTCTCCAATCCTGGAGCATCCCTGGGAGGATCCCAGGGGTGTTTCCAGGGTCTCTGCTCTCCAATCCTGGAGCATCCCTGGGAGGATCTTAGAGAGCATTTCCAGTGTTTCTTCTCTCTGATCCTGGAGCATCCCTGGGAGGATCTCAGGGGGCATTTCCAGGGTTTCTGCTCTCCCCATCCTGGAGGATCCCAGGGGCATTTCCAGGGTTTCTGCAGCTGTGTCCAGGAAGGTTGGTGAGCTCCTGTCAGCTGGGAATTTCCTGAGAGGAAAGCCCACATGCAGCCCTTCTCCAAATGAAGGATGTGATTCTTGTACCTTGTGGGAAAAATAATAAAGGTAAGAAGAGGCAGAACCCGATCCACCAATTTTTAGGCATTTTTCAAATAACACACAGGCAAAACTGAAAGAAAATCCCTGTTTTAATGAGAAGCCCTGAGCTTCTCACCTTTACTATTTTCCCCACAGCACCTTAAAGGCTTAGAGCCAGGAGGGAGCTGCACATCAGCTGCCCAAACCAGATCCACGGAGTCACCCCACGTGCAGGCTGTGTTCCACATTCCCTGCTCCCACTGGGAGGCTGTGCCAGTGCTCAGATGCCACCTCGGAGCCCAGCGTGCCCAGAAGCCACTCAGTGCCACTCAGAGCCACTACAGGGCAGCCACTACAGTGGTGGCTCGGGATGGGCCCGGGGGAGCCGGGCTGGCTGTCCTGGTGCCCCGGATCCCGCTGGCTCCTGGGGGCATTCCCAGGTGCTGGATACCCAGTAAGGTAACCCCTGTCTGCTTTGTGTGGAGGCTTTTTTTCCCCCCTCTGTAGGATCTGCATTGCAGATGGGTTTTGCTACGCAAAAGGAAAGCTTCCCTTGCCCAGGGATAATTCCAGAAGCCAAAGCTTGCCTTCCCTTCCACTCCCAAGCCCGCAGTTATTTCTGTCTGTGTGCATCCCCAGCGCTCCCTGCCCCACCTGGCTGCTGCAGGTGCACTGGATTTGCAACAGGGGGTGGCCAGGCCCAGGTGAATATTGCAGGAGTTTGCTTTTGGGAAGGAAAGCCTTGCCCAAGGCTCAGCAGATGGAAGCAGAGCTCCTGTGCACGTTTGACTAAACTCGGTGAGTTTCTGGCAGCGCTTTGAGCACTTCCTACGTTCCCCTGGGATCTGCTGATCCCTGGATTCGTGCAGCACTGCTGCAGTGGAGACCTCCCCGCTGCTCCTGCCTGCTCCTAACCCTGGCTGAAGCCTCATCCCCAGGGACACAGCTCCTTTGATGGCTGAAGGTAGGACAGATGCCTCTTTGTGTACAGCTGGCGTGCAGGGAACGGGGGCTGCTGTGAATGGGAAATCAAGATTGATTCATGAGTGAGAATAAAACCCAAATTGCTCTCATTATGTCTTCTGCTTTTTTTTTTTTTTTTTTTTTTTTTTTTTCTTTTTTCTTTGTTTNTTTTTTTTTTTTTTGCCTTTGCATCTTGCTGTGCTCTGGCAGATCCATATGGATGTGCTATACATACTGCTGGTGGGGATAAGGGCTTTAGGAAGATGAGTGTTAATTCTGCCCCTGAAAGGAGTGGAGATTTAAATGGCTCTTTAAATTTTATATGGATACTTGAAAAAAATATAATCCCTGGGCTGTTCTTGGGAGCTCAGGATTCTGCTCATCTCTGTGGTGCAGGAGGATGATTGTAGCACCAGGATTGTGCTTGTCAGGTTTGGGGTCCATGTGCTTGTCTGTGCCCCCTTCTGCCAGGGACAGGAGCAGCCAAGCCTTTCTCAAAAAATAATTTGGATTTTTTCCCTTGAAAAAGAAAGGGTTGTGTTGGAAACCACTGGGCCTGCCCATAAAAATCTGTGAGGGCTTCACTGGGGTTCTTTAGCCCAGAGAAAAGGGGGCTCAGGGAGGACCTTCTGGCTCTGCACAACTCTGTGACAGGAGGGTGGACACAGGTGGGGGTCAGGCTCTGCTCCCAGGGAGCAGCCTCAAGCTGTGCTAGGAGGGGGTCAGGTTGGACATCAGGAGGAATCTCCTCGTGGAAAGGGTGGTCAGGCCTTGGCAGGGGCTGCCCAGGTGGGGGTTGTAGTCCCCATCCCTGGAGGCATCCAAGGAAAGCCTGGATGTGGCACTCAGTGCTCTGGGCTGGTGACAGGGTGAGCACCGGGCACAGATTGGACCTGATGATCTCAGAGGTCTTTCCAGACTCAATGATTCTGGGATTCTGTTGAGTCTGTAGCTCTGTGCTCACAGGGAATGGGGAATTAGGAGCGTGAGGGATGGAGCTGAGCTGCTTTGGGGGTGCACTGTGGTCCCAAGGACCTGGGGTCTGTCTCCATCCCACTCCTGGCAGGAGGGTTGGGTGCACCCAGGGCACAGAGACCCCTCTGTGAGGGGCTGATCCTCTGTGGAGATGCAAACAGCAGGAGAACCAAGCAGGTGTGAATCCAGCCCAGCTGGAGGCTGGGAAGATTCCAGGGAAGAGCAGGACACAGGTACAGCCCCAGGGGTTGTAGCACTCACTGAGCTGAGTGCTCATTTCCTCCAGCCCCAGTGTCCTTGGGGAAGAAAAGTCCCTCTTCTGCTCCCAGGAGCCCCAAAATGCTCCTGTGTGTGTGGAGAGCTTCCTCTCCAGCTGTGCAGCCCCCAGGATCCAGCAGATCCTGGCTGCAGGCCCGTTCCCCATGGCAGTGTGAGCAGGGAGGCTTGGATGAGCAGGGGGCATTTTCTGTTCCCTTGGAAGCTGGGGCAATTGTGGGAGAGAGGAGCCGTGGAGCAGCTGGGAGTGGAACCACAATCACCATTCTCCAGCTCTTTTAAATCACTATTTCTGCTGTAATACAGACATCAAATCATTTAGGGTGGAAAAGTGCTTTAGAATCATTGAATCCAACCATGAATGGGTTTGATCTAATAACAATATAGCAGGGCAAAGACTCTGCTGCTGCTGGGGGGGGCACTTCTGGCTCAGCAGAGCAGTTTCTTCACTTGCATTTCTCTTTTGATTTCCATAAACACTTGTTTGTAGTGAATTCATCAGTGTGGCAGCTGGGTGAAGGGTGGCACGGGGGGGAGAGGCTGCTGTGCTCCGGGTGCTCCGTGGCTCAGAGGGAGCTGTGCTTCCCAAAAGCAGCCTGGCAGATGACATGCTGCATTGACCTACTTTCAGGAGAGGAGCAGAAGTGTTGGGAGAGCTGTGTCCGTAGGCAGCTCCAGGATGAGAGCAGCAAGGAATGGCTCAAACACTGCTGGAAAATGCTGTGGAGGCTCTGGGGGGCCAGAGAATGGGAGATTGGTGTGAGAATGTCTTGGTTTGAAAAGCCAGGTGTCTGCTAAGGAAGGCAGGAGCCTTCCTTGATGTGGAAAATGTAACCCCCTCTCCCTCTGAATTATTATAATTTTGAAATTAAGGGGCTCCCAGGCAAAGATATGGGAATAGGAATAACAGTTCTTCACTAGGAAAACTAAAAATACAAATGCAATAGTAGAAAAAAAAAACCAAACAAAAACAACAAAAAAAAACCACTGCCAGAATCAGAACAGGGGCTGACACGCTGTGGGTCAGGGTGGTGGCAGCAGGGCCATCCCAGGGTGGCTCAGCCCTCCTGCAGTGCCAGCTGTGGGTCAGGGTGGTGGCAGCAGGGCCATCCCAGGGTGGCTCAGCCCTCCTGCAGTGCCAGCTGTGGGTCAGGGTGGTGGCAGCAGGGCCATCCCAGGGTGGCTCAGCCCTCCTGCAGTGCCAGCTGTGGCTCTGCTGGAGCAGGGATCCTGGACAAGGGGGGAGTTTTCCTCTGGAGCTCCAGGGCTGCTGGAGATGGGCCTGGGCTCCCTCTGGGAATGCAGGGGAGAGGAAAGCTGCTTCTCTGGGAATGCAGGGGGCAAAGGCTGCTGGGGTGTTCCCAAAGTCAGATTGGATCCAGGTAGGAATGCTTGGCTCCTCCCCTGGGCAAGCAATGGGATGATGGAATTTTATCAGCCTTGCAGGGACACTCACTGGCCAGGAACAGGAGATAATTAATAATTAATGGCCCATGAACAGAGGAGATCTTCTGGAGGGAGGGTTGGTTGTGGCAGAGATAAAGAAAACTGCCCAGTGAACAGCAGAGAACTGCCCCACCTGTGACAGATGGGAATTGAACACACACCCCCATCTACAGCTTCCAATTTAAGACAGAATTTCTGCCCCTCTGAGAATTCCTTCTTCAGGAATCTCTCCCCTTTTATGAATTCCTGCTTTGGAGCATATGCCTGAGAAATCTGGCTGTGTCCAGTCACCATCATGGAGTGTAACAGGTCCAAAATACACCCTCAGTTCTGAGGGAATTCTGGTTCAAAGCTGGGATTAAAGATGGGATTAAATCCCCAAAGAATCACTGTTGGTTCAGCATTCCTTGGGAGGGGGAAGCATTGCTGTGTAGCCAGGTTTCCTGGGAATCATAACTAATTCCAGAGGGGAGAGACTTCCATGTGTCCTGAAGTGAAGGAAACCTGTGGTGGTGTTTTGACCCACAGACCATAACCCAACCTGATAAAGGCAAATCTGATGCCCAAAAAAAAGCAAATTTTTCTGGGAAAGGAGGATAAAACCCACTGCAGGGACTGCCTGTTTTCCCAAGAAGATGAAAATAGGGAGCAGTGCTTTATTGGAGCTTTGGAGCAGTTCTTAGTGTGAAAAACACGTCCACTCTCCTGTGAAAATTTAAGAAGTTTAATAAAGGACAATAGGAGACAAGGCCCATAGAGCAAAAGTTACTGTGGCTGGTTGCATTTGGGGATACCCCTTAAATGCCTTTTCCCTTACATCAGCCTGTTGCATATTCATAGACCCTCATGCATAGTAAACTTTCCCCCAAACTAGTTTACATATTCCAGGAACTGTTTAGCATATCTCCTCCTTGGATCCACCTTTTTAGAGCATGCACATCCCTTGGTTGTGGTTTTAGTCCATTCTCATCCCCTCCAGTTTTGGGCCCCAGTCCTCACTGCCTTCAGACAGTGAGTGCTGATGGTTGGCAGATGTGTACAGGTGTCCTCATCCTGTGTTCAGGGGGTGTTGTCCCATCCAAGCAGGCATTTTAACACAAGCATAACTTATATCAGCTATTTCACTAAGCTTAATTAGCAACAGAAATAAAAACTATATCTTTATAACAAAGTTACTTTAACATTACACGTATAAAATCCATTTTGATATTTGCAAAAAGCCAATATTATAATCTGTACCTATAACATTATCATGCTCTTCTCTGGAGGTGATGACTAAAGACAAAAAAGAGGCAGGTTCTGTTAAATAACATTTCTCCTCTTGCATCTGCTGCCTGTGTTTCTCCATTGCAGGATTCCCTTTCTGGGCTGTGCTGTTTTCCTCCACATCTGGTGCTGGGAATGTTTTTGGGAGCTGGGTTTGCTTGTGGTTTGGGGAGTGTGTGGGAGGAGGCTGGGCTGGGCTGAATTGAACTGGGCTGGGCTGGGCTGAACTGAACTGGGCTGGGCTGAACTGGTGGCTCCACGTGGGTGTGGGGGGTGGTTTCTGTCCTGCCGGTTCTGCTGTCTCAGGTTTGGATGTCAGGCCAGAGTGAGGGGTTGTCAATGCTTGCATCAGCCCTGAAGGTGGGGAATGTGTCCTTGCTCCTGAGCAGGAGCACCTGGACAGGGCTCAGGAGATCCCTGCCCCAGCTTGGGGGAAGGAAAGGAGCCCTGCAGAGCTGCCAGATCCTTTCTCCTGAGGAATGCAGTCAGTCTGGAGTTATTAACAAAGGGATAATTACTCACCCAGGACTTCTGCTCCTCCCTGCCTGGCTCTGTCAGAGCCTGGGTGACTTGGCACCCCTGTGACACCCTGACAGCTTGATGTGGCAAAAGCTGTTTTCTCCAAAGCTTTTCCTTGGACAGGAGAGGCTGCATGTGATGTGGATTTCCTGGGAAATCAGAGCTGATTGGGAAGCAGCTGGGTGGGTGAGCAGCAGGTGGGATGGTTCCAGTGGGCGTCCACACATTGGGAAAAAGCAATTTTCCCAATTCTCTGTGTTCTGGCTGAGCACAGCTCACATTATCTCACTCCCATTCTGCCCATCCCAGGCTGTGTCCCCTCCTGGGCTGGTCCCTGTGTCCCTCAATGTCTTTCTCCTTCATGATCCTCTTTTCCAAGCTCTTACAGTCCAAACTGCTCCTGTAAATCACTGGGCAGTTTATTCCTCTTTAGAACAGGAAGGACTTCTGCTAACGAGGCAATAGGAATTTTTATTAATGTAGTGAATAATTCCAGAGAGCTCAGCAGAGATGATGTGACAGCTTTTAATAAAAACACCCCTGATGAGGAACTGGGCAATGGCTTGTTTGGATCCTGTTTCCATGTTTGGAATCGATCCTGGAGGTCTTCTCCAACCTGAGCAATTCTGTTTGTCACCTCTCAGCCCCTCAGTGCCTTCCTGGAGCCCTCATACTCTGAAAAGGTCCAACTCCTCCCTGTGCTCCTTCCCCTGCAGGGGAGGGGTCAGGCACAGATAATGGCTGGAAAAAGGATCAAACCCCAATTTTTCTGGACCTCCCCTCCGTGATTTTGTTTTCTTTTGGGTGATGTTTCCTATACAGAAACCACTTGGAGCAAAAGAATGCATCTCCCCTCTCCTTCAGTGACAGGTGGCACATGGTTTGCCTCTGTTTCCACAGGATTTTCTGGCAGTGTTGGAGTTAGGGGTTCAAACAGGGAAGGTGATTCAAACATGCACCTTCAGGAGCATTTTCCTGTTACTCTGCATAGCTTTTAGGGGATTTTGGAGGACTGGGACTCCAAACTGGCACAGGGGCTGCTCAACCCTCCCTGTAACACACAGGACATTTTTGAGCTGCACAGTCATCATTTCCAAGAGATGGCTCAGAGCTGTGGAGCACCACCTTGGGGAGTATTCTTCCTGCAGGTCTAGTTTAGTGCCTCTCCTCTTATGTATTTTCTGTCCCCAATTTCCCCTGGGTTCTGATCAGGACATAGAGGGTGAATCTGAAATCAGAGGCTTTATAAATAACTTTATAAATAATTTTCATTGGTGATTTTGCAGCTCTGTTGTTGAGGTTGGAGCCTAGGCTGGAGCAGGGGGTGTCTGTAGTGCCTGCCCAGGCTCCCAGCTCTCCTGTCCATCACATCTTCTCCAGAGGCACGTGGGTGGTTCTGATCCAAACCAGGGCTCAGTAACACCTTTGGAGAGGCTTGGCTTTAATTGTGGTCAATTTTTGGTGTGGCTAGTGGAGGGCAGAAATGGCAAGTGAGACCTGACTGACAAATACTAATGCCTGAATATCCCAATATTCAATATTCATGATCCTCTTTTCCCAAGCTCTATCAGCTTGAAAAACTTCCATCATCCAAGCTGATGGAAGTGCTGTAGGGGTTGAAATTAAGGGGTTGAAAGTGTTCCCTTTAATCCTTGTGGGTCTGGAAGCTGTGCTGGACCCACTCAGGCATTGCTCTGAAAATGAAATTGAGCCATGCTTGGAGGTAAGAACATTGTGAGCATTTCCTGGTTGGAAGCTCTGAGCTGGGGAGGATTGAAGTGGGTTTAACTCTTATCCTCATTTCTCCATGTGGGAGCTTTGAGCTGAAGGATGGAATGGGGGCACCCAGTCAGTCCCAGCCTGTGGAACTGCCTGGTTTCTGCCTGTGTTGGTTGGGGTGTCACAACCTCTGCTCCATTTGAGTTCCTGAGTCAGGGTTCTCTTTCATTTTATTTTGCTTGTGGGACAATCTTATGTAAAGATAAGATAAAATATAAATTAAAATATAAAGATAAAATATATAAAAGAATATGTAAAAATACAAAATTTAAAATATTTTTATATTTATATAAATATAAAATGAATATAAAATAGAAAATATATTTATATAAAATATATAAAAGAAAATATATAAAGATGAAGATATCTAAAGATAAGATTGTCTCCTGTGAGCTCCCACATATGGAGCATCTCAAGGAGTTTCTGCTTCAGGGTTCTCAAACCCTGGACAGGAGAGTGGCCCCTGGGTGTCCCCAAGGTTGTGTCAGCACTGAGGTGCTCCTGGAAGCTGATTTGGAATGTTCTGGTTCCATGAGCTCCTTCAAGAGGCCCTTCCTCAGCCTCTTCAGAGAGCAGGGAGTGCAGGGCCGTGGGGCTGTGGTGAGCTTTGCAGTGCTGGGTCAATGGTTGGACTCGATGGTCTTGGAGCTTTTCCAGCCTTAATGATTCTGTGATCTCTGTCAAAAAATCCAGCTTAGTTTCCAGCAGTGTGGAGATTTGGAAGTAGAAGGAGTGAAGGAGGGGGGGACATCAGGAGGTCTCCTCACCAGCAGCAAGTGTTGTTTTGGAGGATCAGTCTCTCCATCAGAAAGTGGCTCTAAGCCACTTTCTGGGGGCCCCTGCCAGCACCTCATTTTCCACATCTCCAGCAGTGAGCCTTTGTTCCTGCACAAGCCTGCAGGAGTCTGAGCTGGGCTTGGTAACTGGCAGGCCCTGAAAAAAACATTCAGGTTGCTGGGAATTAAAAATGAGATCCCGTGTTTTAAACTCAGCACAAATTCCAGCTGTTAAACTCAACTCAGCACAGATTCCAGGTGTTAAACTCAGCACAGATTCCAGGGGTTCAACTCAACTCAGCACAAATTCCAGGTGTTAAACTCAGCACAAATTCCAGGTATTAAACTCAGCACAAATTCCAGGTGTTAAACTCAACTGAGCACAAATTACTGGTGTTAAATTCAACTCAGCAGAAATTCCAGGTATTAAACTCAGCACCCAATTCTGGGTGTTAAACTCAACTCAGCAGAAATTCCAGGTGTTAAACTCAGCACAGATTCCAGGTGTTAAACTCAACTCAGCTGAAATTTCAGGTGTTAAACNTCAACTCAGCAGAAATTCCAGGTATTAAACTCAGCACCCAATTCTGGGTGTTAAACTCAACTCAGTAGAAATTCCAGGTATTAAACTCAGTAGAAATTCCAGGTGTTAAACTCAGGACCCAATTCCAGGTGTTAAACTCAACTGAGCACAAATTCCTGGTGTTAAATTCAACTCAGCAGAAATTCCAGGTATTAAACTCAGCACCCAATTCTGGGTGTTAAACTCAACTCAGCAGAAATTCCAGGTATTAAACTCAGCACCCAATTCTGGGTGTTAAACTCAACTCAGTAGAAATTCCAGGTATTAAACTCAGTAGAAATTCCAGGTGTTAAACTCAGGACCCAATTCCAGGTGTTAAACTCAACTGAGCACAAATTCCTGGTGTTAAATTCAACTCAGCAGAAATTCCAGGTATTAAACTCAGCACCCAATTCTGGGTGTTAAACTCAACTCAGCAGAAATTCCAGGTGTTAAATTCAGCACAAATTCCTGGTGTTAAACTCAGCACAGATTCCAGGTGTTAAACTCAGCACCCAATTCCAGGTGCCAGGGGTGGCCTCCTGCTCTGTCTCTGGGGCAGATGCTGGCCTGGCCTCTGGGATGAAGGGAGGGCAGCTGGATTGGTGCCTCCAAAGGGCCTCCATGCCATGAAGGGAATTCCTTTCCATGCTGAGTCTGGAGGAGCTGCAGGGCCTGTGCCATAGGAAGGGGATCAAAGGGAATGTGTGATGAGCCCTGGTCAGTGAGAGTGGTGCTCAGGAAATGAGGAATTGCTGAAGAGCATTAGCCAGGCTTGTGTAAGCAGCCTTCTTCTGCCACTGCCTCCCTGGGAGCCTGGGCTGCTGTTTGCTCCCTCCCCTGGGGCATTTTTGGGCAAGGATAGTTTGCAGTAAGTGCTGGCACATCTCTGGGGCAAGCTACAGGGAAAGCAGGGAGCAGAAAGCTGCTCTTTGATGGGAGCACCAGATTATAAATGTTAATTGATAACATTTATAGTGTTATATAAATGCTCCTGGGCCACTCTGGGGAAGGAAAAGGTGGGTGGGTGGGATTGGTGCTGGCTTTATCCCACAGGGATCACACCACAGGGGTGCTTAAGTACAAGACCCTGAGCTGCCTCTGGAAATACTGGATAGTGGCTTCTCCTGCAACTTTTAAATCCTTGGCTGTCTCTTGTTTGCCAGCAGCATTCCCAGTAAGGGAGCTGGATTTATATCATCTGTTCTCATTTATATCATTTGTTCTCCCTTAAGCCAGCCAGAACTTCGTCCTGCTCCTTTTTGGGGTCTGTTTTGTTCTTCTCCATTCAGGCAGGTTCCAAGCCTTATTCCCACACTGAACAATGCAGGTTTGTGGGCTCACAAAATCCATCTTGTTGGAGTCACTTGGAGTTAGAGGCTCTGTGGCTTGCAGCAGTGTGTACAGTGTGTTGGTAGATGACTTAAATGCTCCTGAAAGGCTCTTTTTCTAGGTCACTCCTATATGAAGCTGATGAAACTGGCTCTGTGTGACCCATGTGTCACTGCTGTACCCACAGCCCTTCACTCAAGGTGCCTTTCCACTGCAATCCTGCCTTCTGGAAGCAGTTTTTAGAATCTATTTCAGGAGCTTTATCCCAGAACTGCTGTTCCTGAGGGTTCCTGGGAGAGCCCAGGTGACTCTGGCACAGCTGAGAGCTCTGAAGCTCAACAAAACATGGGAAGAGGTCTCATCCACCCCCATGGAGAGCCTATGGAATTATTTAGGTTGGGAAATCCCTCTGAGATCATTGAGACCAACCAAGGCCACCACTGACACATGTCCTGAAGTGCCATATCCATCCACATGGCTTTTAAATGGTGGCTTCCAGTGACAGGACAAGAGGAAACAGCTTCAAGTTGTGCCAGGGGAGGTTTAGTTTGGATATTGGGAATATTCCTTCATGGAAGGGATGCTCAGGCACTGGCACAGCCCAGAGCAGTGGTGGATTCACCATCCCTGGAGGGAGTTAGAAGCTGTGTGGATGTGGCACTTGGGGACATGTTTCAGTGGTGGCCTTGGCAGTGCTGGGAGAGCAGTTGGACTCGATGACCTTAGAGGGCTTTTCCAACCTGAGTGATTCCATGATTCTGTGGTGGTTTAGCAGTTAAGCTGTCTGGGAGGTCTCTCAGAGCATGATTTTTACCTTTCAGGCTTTTGGATGTTTATGGATGAGACTGGCCTGGCAGTGGGAGTGATGGGTAGAGCTGGAGGTGCAGGAGAAGCTGGTCCTGGACACTCAGAGGACAAAAGGCAGTCCCTGATGCCACCCCCAGCCCTGGGCAAACGCTTGGGTTTGAGCAGAGTAAGGCAGAGGTGACCCCAGGTGTTGTGACCACATCAGCTCTCAGTGAGGAAGGATAAAGAGAAATCAGGGATGGGTGTAAGCAAGGAGAAGCTGCTTTGTGGTGTGAGGGGCAGGGAGAAGGGCATTGAAGGAGAGCAGGGGTCACCTGGGACTCGACTTTGATCGAGGGTGGAGAGCAAAGGGAACGTGAGGGTCTGAGCTCAGCCTGTGCCACAGACTGGGGCTACTGAGTGTTGCTGCTGGTGGCCCACAGCCATCCCTGGCTCTGTTCCTGGTGTGGGGGGAGCAAACCCCTCCAGCTCTCACCACGTGGCTCCCTCTGCACCTGGGGACAGTGCTCTCCCCCTGGGGAGTGCCACTCCACACCGAAGGTCTCCGGTTTTTTGGCTCCCGGGGTTTTTTGGCTCTTTTGGGCAGGAATTTGTGAGCTGCATGCAGGCTGTTGTGCTGGCAGACTTGCAGGCTCTCCATGGCAACTCTCCCTATACACAAAGCACCATATGGCTTTTTTTTGGAGGGGGAGGGAATGAATCCAGCAGAAAAGTCAACCTTTGTTTGTGGTGCTGTTTGTCTTTGCTCTCTGTGCCACGTGGGGAGGTGGAAACACGGAATGCTGGCTCCTGGGCATGGCTTGTGCTGGCCATGCCACCACCAGGGTGCAGGTGACCTCTCAGGTGGCCTTTCCTGGATTTTTCCACTGGAATTTGCTGTGAAAATAAACCCATGGTACACAGAGACCCCCTCTTTGGGCCGGGCCCTCTGCACACAGATGGAGCAACAAGGATCCTGTTCATGCCCAGCATGTTCATTCCCTGAAGGGCTGGGAAGGTTCCAGAGCCCCTGGTTTGGGCAGGAGCTGGGCAGGAGGCAGGTGATGGATGGCAGGAGCTGCCTGTGCCTGTGCTCTGCCCACGCTTCAAACCCCTGATTCCAAAGGGAAGCTTTCACTTGCCTGCTTTTCCAGCCCCTCTGGAAGGAATGAGGAGAATAAATATCTTTATCTGTGTCTGTAGAAGAGTAGGAAGTGTTTGTGTGTCTGCTTGGAGGGGGAGGAAAAGAAATGATGAGGGAATAAGGAGAAGGGAGCAGCCTGTGCCTTTGGGATGTGGTTCCTGGGGCTGCTGTGGGGTGCAGCAGGATCTCTGGAGATGGCCTGGAGCTGACCACTGCCTGTGTGTGCTGTGGGCAGGAGAGGTGCCAGCCTGTCCCCTCTGGGTGCTGTGACACAACTTGCCTTCCAGGAGCACTGATGGGTTTTGGTTTTGCCCCCAGACGTGGGCAAAGGCTCCTCTTGGTGGCACCCACTGAGGTGAGCAGGTCACTGTCCCCATCCCCTCCCTGCTGTCAGCCACCAGGCTCAAATCCCAGGATAGCACCAGGGATAATTAATGGGAAAACTGCTGCAGATTGTAGGCTCAGGCTCGCTGGGGGAGCTGTGCAGGTGGGGACAGAGGGACATTTGGGGAGAGGGACAACGCCATCTTCAGATTGTAAAATCATTAAGGTTGGAGAAGACCTCCAAGGTCATCAAGTCCAAGATCCTCCTGTGCTACCCCAGCAGTCAGGGCAGGAGGTGGCCTTGCCCTGAGCAGGGTGCAGGCAGCAGCAGCATTTCCAGCTATATCCCAGGGCCCTGCTCTGGCTTAGCAGCTGGAGGAGGGCTCAGAGCAGCACCACTGCTGCTGCCACAGTGGGACAGCAGTGGCATTTTGAAGTGACCAAGAGCAGCTTTCCCCTGCTGCAGCCCTGACCCTGTGGAGCACAGTGTTGTGCCTGGTGCTGGAAAAGCAATTTGGGTTATTCCTGAAGTGGATTCACAGCCTGACCTTGGGAGTCAGGCCCAGGTGAGGGGAGGAATCATTTCTTGGTGCCATGTGTTCAGCTTCTCCCACCCCAGGGAACTCCTCAGGTTGGTGGCTCCAGTATCTCCTGGTGGCTCCAGTATCTCCTTGTGGTTCCAGTATCTCCTGGGTGCCCACCTGAGTGTGCATTTAATGGTCATCTATGAGGCCTTGGGGAGGGTGTTTGGGTGGGAGGTGTTGCTGCAGGCCTGTGCCCTAATCAGAGATTCTCAGAATGCTTTGGGTTGGAAGAGACTGTAAAATTCATCTCATTCCATGGGCAGGGACACCTTCCACTGTCCCAGGCTGCTCCAAGCCCTGCCCAGCCTGGCCTTGGGCACTGCCAGGGATCCAGGGGCAGCCACAGCTGCTCTGGGCACCCTGTGCCAGGGCCTGCCCACCCTCCCAGGGAACAATTCCTCATTCCCAATCTCCCATCCATCCCTGCCCTCTGGCAGTGGAAGCCATTCCCTGTGTCCTGTCCCTCCATCCCTTGTCCCCAGTCCCTCTCCAGCTCTCCTGGAGCCCCTTTGGGCCCTGGAAGGTGTCCCTGGATCCTTCTCTTCTCCAGGCTGAGCACCCCCAGTGCCTTGACAACCCCCAATCCCTTCAACTTTTACCAGATGTATGAAATGACCACAATGTGATTCCTTAATGAAAAATGGCCTTTCTTGATACCTGGAGAGGGGCCCAGAGCAGGAGCTGTGATGTGCCCCTGGATGAGGCTGGCACTGTCCCATCCGGGTGGCCACAGCAGGACAACCTTTGTGCCCCTTTGGGGGGCTGGGGAGGGGGCTCTGAGGGGCACAGAAAGGTGACCCCCGTCCTTCCCCAAATCCTTGTGCATTCCTTGGGAGCACAGCCAGGTGCCTGTTCCTCCTCCTCCTGCCGGCCCGGTTCCTCGGCAGCAGGCAGGCCCGGTGCCGCAGCCATGGCGGCTCTGAGGCGTGTGGGCTCCAGCCTGCTGTTTATTTTGGGACTGCAGCACTGCTCCCATTCGGTGCCTGCAGCCGGGGATCTAGGCCGCCTGCCGGATCGGGATCGCATTCGCCGGGGCTTGAGGGAGCACGGGGAATTCTCGCTCCTTTCCCGGCCGGAAGGGCCGGCAGCAATGCTGTGGGCTGGGAGGAGGAGTTCGTGCTGAGGCTCTCTCGCTGCAAAGCTCCTGTTTTTGTGCGGATGCTCCTGATGAGGGTGGCCACGGGAGGAGCAGGCGCCGAGGAGCTGCAGCCTGCCTTCCCCGCCGTTCCCATGGCACTTGGCTGTCACACACACATCCCAGGCATTCCCTGCCCACAGCGGGATTAAAGCCTTCTGGGAGAGGAATAAGAGGATGCAGAGGATAGGGAAGGGAAGGGAGGGCACGGAGGGGTAGGGATGAATCCAGGAGCCGGCCCCACTGCAGCAGCAAGGGGCCTTGCAGGATCTGTGGCAGGGAGAAGCCCGGCCATTGCCCTCAGCCCGGGTGCAGGTGGGATGCCCGGGAGCAGAGGCCCTTCCTGAGGGCTGGAGGCGCCGGTGTGTGCACACAGAAGTTCCTGTCCCTCTGCTGTCATGTCTCCCAAACCCACCCTGGGTGTGAGGGTGCAGATTTCTCTCTCTGGGTGATTTGCAGCTGTGTGTTTTTTTCCCTGTGCAGACCCTGACAGCCAGCTGTATGATATGGGATATACCCCCGAGGAGGAAGCCCCGGCCTGCCCCGATGAGTTTGATGACTTCGTCACGTTTGAGGCAAGTATGAGCTCTGTTTGTTCCCATAAATGTTGGCTGCACGTGGAGTGGGATTTGGGCATGGAGGTTCTGCCTGGGGAGAGGGCAGTTCGCTGTGATGGGGCTCAGGGATGTTTAAATGTAAAGATAAATTTATCTCTGGGTGACAGAGAACCTGCACCAAGAATTTGGTGCTGTTTAAGTTAAAATTGGTGTTGATAAAACTGAAAGAGCAGAGCACGGTGCTCTGGGTGGAAAGGGAGCCCCTTTCTGTGGTGAAACCCTGGTGACACAGGAAGGGGACCTCCTGCTCTTGTGTTTGTCTTCCTGCTGGAGNGCACGGTGCTCTGGGTGGAAAGGGAGCCCCTTTCTGTGGTGAAACCCTGGGGACACAGGAAGGGGACCTGCTGCTCTTGGGTTTGTCTTCCTGCTGGAAACCTTTCTGAGCCTGGAAAACCTGAGCTTGGTTTTGAGATGTACCAGCCAGGAGCCTACCTGAGAGGCACAGCAGAGCAGTGGGATGTTGACATTTGGTGCTGTTTGGCCAGTAAAAGGCAAAGCAGAGGACAAAAATCCACATTTGCTCTCTATTCTAGGGCTTGATGAAGGCTGTTTCTCTGATTTGGGTTGTTTTCCTCTAGTTAAAGCCTCCATGCCTTGGTTCCCTCTTGCATTCCTTACTACAGGGGCACATTGCAGCAGTGATCCTGCTGTTCCCAGCTGGAAAGGACAGACCTCTTGTCTGTGCCTGGGGGTTTTGGGCTTGGCTTGGAAGGCTTCACCCATTCCTGCTCTGTGCCTTCCAGCCTGGAGCAGGAGGTGCTGCAGGAGCCTTGGGAGCAAAGGGATGGCTGGGTCCCTGTCCCACGTGGGGACTGAATCACTCCCCTCTGCTTTTCTTTTTCCAAACTTGCCTCTTCAGGGGTGTGGCACCTGTGTCGTGGTAGCCTGGATGTTTTTGGGGTTGTCCTGTGCAGAACACCAGGAGTTGGGCTCTGATCCTTGTGGACCCCTTTCCACTCAGGATATTTTATGATTCTTTGTGATTTTTATCACACTACTTGTTGCTGGCAATCAGACTCCCGACCTGCTTTGTATTTGCATGCAAATATATTTATTTATATTTGTGTGTATTTTTGCTTGGTACAGTCTGTAGCACATAATTTTGGACTTGTGATTTCTTGATAAAAGGTTAGTGATAGCCTGGGTGTTGGGCAGCTGGTCCTAAAGTCCTGGAATGATTTGGGTTGAAGGGACCTTAAAGCTCATCCAGTGCCACCCCCTGCCATGGGGAGGGACACCTTCCACTATGCCACATCACTCCAAGCCCTGTCCAACCTGACCTTGGGCACTTCCAGGTGGATCCAGGGGCAGCCACAGCTTCTCCAGGCAAGGTTGAATATTGGTTTATTTTTCCTTTCTGAAAGGAAGTTCCAAGCCCCAGGAACAGCTGAGGAGAAGTGGGACAGGAAGGCAGGCAGGGAGATGGATTTCCATGTTTTAGGTGGTGCAGGGTCACAAATGTGCCTTTTAACGCTGGACTGAGCAGTGTGGAGGCTGTGACAGGAAAAGGCTTTCACTTTCTGCTCCTCAGACCTGTGTCAAGGGACCATCTTGCCTGAGATTCTGAGCAGGGATGTTTTCCAAGGGCTAATTTAACATAGATGAGCTCTGTCAGCGCTGGGAGCTATTCTGGGCAGCAATACCAACAAGGCAGGTGTGTGCCCCACTGGGATGAAATACTTCTGCTGCTGGGCCAGCCTTTCCTTGTAAAGACAAGGTGACCCAAAGGAAAAAGGTGCTGAGTCCTGAAATCTCCTTTTCCAAAAGATCTGAGTGGATTTTTATACTGAATTCAGTGTAGTCGTCTAAAGGACAGCTCTGCGTTTAACATGCCGGGGAAGAATTATCCTTGTTGTCTTGGATACATGATTCGAAATCATTTCCAGCCTGCCAGGATTTCATAGAGGTTCAGCAAATGAGAACATGCTGGAGAAATACCACTCAGCCTTGGGAGTGTAAAAATAAACTGGAGTCTTGGGGCGAGGGGGTTTTTGTTCTCTTCTGGCTGAGCCGTGAGCTCCCAACGTGCCTTTTATCCCACACGTCCTGGAGTGCTGTGCCTTGGAAAGCTGGAGCTGGCCCAGGGAGGGAGAAGCTGTGGCACAAAGCATCCTGCTGGGAGCAGCAAAGGTGTGTTCCTCTTTTTCCTCTCTGGGAAAAGAGCTGGAGAGGGCTCCAGCAGACCTTTCTTCCTTAGGTGCAGCAGGGTATCAGCCAGGCAGAGAACAGAATAAACAGCTGTTCCCAATACCTGTAGTCCATCTGGCTTGGATTCTCCAGAAGAGATGAGGGGGGAAAACATCACCTTTCAAAGTGAAAGCATCACCTTTCCTCAGAGTAAACTTCCCACTGCACCAAGCAGCAGTTTGGGCTCTGGGGTATCCCCATGTCAGCCCTGGGAAGATGCTGCACTGGGACACACAGCTAAGCACACCCCAAAACACACCTGGGACACCTCAGGCTGTGGCAGGGCCCTGGGGGGAAGTGGCACAGCTGGGATTTCTCCTCCCCTGTCACATCAGAGCTGAAGGAGTTGCTGGATTTGCAGAAGTGCTGGGAGCAGTTGTGGTTATTGAGTGGAGCACTGGCTGTGGTCCCTCTTAAAGAGCCCAAAATCCCAGTGGCTGGATTGCTCAGCTCTTCCAAGGGCTGGGTTTGACAGGAGCTTTTCTCCTCAGTGTTGGTTCAAACAAGTGTAAACAAGTGCTTTAAGCAGTCTCCAGGAAAATGTTTTCTCTTTGTTAATAAGGTTGCTGTGCTTGATGACTCATGTCCTTTTCTGGTGGCTGTCATCAGGAGAGCTCAGCATCCATGGAAAGCCCTGAGGGCCCAGAGCTGGGGACTTTCACCCAGTATTTGCTCTCCAGAGAGAACCACCAACACCTGCTTCCTCCAGAAGAAGACTTTTGAAGGGGACAAGGTGTAAACTCAGGAATTTGTAATGTTGGGTACTGCCCCAGTTCAGCCACTGGTGTGGCTCTGGGTGTGCCATGGATCTCCTGGCTCCTCTTGCACCATTCCAGGAGTGTCCAGCAGACAGGGCTGTCTGTTGAGGTGCTTCCAAAGAGGATTTCTGCTCCCATGGCTCCACTGAGACAGCAGCTCCTGCAGCCACATGGCTTCTCGTGCCTCCAGCTGGGCTTGCAGGAGGCTCATCCCAATCCCTGCAGCTCTTCTGTGGCACATTCAAGAGGAACCTCATCCCTGTGCACCCAGCTGGGAGCAGGCAGAGCATCACCTGGCTGGGATCACCTCCCAGTGTGTTCCTCCTGCCTCAGGTGGTTGCTGGGTGAGAAACCACCAAAAACTAATGACAGCCTTCCAGCTTTGTCAAAGCCACGTTGAAGGGAGCTTGGAGCTTTTCCATCTGGACACCTGAGGCCTGTTTTCCCCCAGGCTGGGCTGGCACAGCTTGGCTGCTGACTGCCTGGAAGGTGGGAGTTCTCCTTGCCTGCCTTGAGAGCTCCTGTGGTGCTCATGACTCAGTGCTGAGGCACACGACTCGTTTGGAATGCTCTGGGGGACATGGAGGGGAATTTGGAGTTAGTTTTCTTGGGATCATGGAAACATTAAGGCTGGAAAAGACCTCCAAGCTCAACCATCAGCCCAGCACTCTCTGTGCCTTGCCCTAGGGTGAGGGCTCTGTCCCTCTGCTCTGCTCCTGGGGCAGGTGAGCTCCCTTGGGCAGAGCAGAGTGGGAAGGATGACTCTGGAAAAAGGAAAACGAGGCATGAAAATGGGATTGGGCTGGGATGGGCATGGAGATGTAGAACTTTAGGTGGGCTGGAGGAGAGGTGGAGCCAGTGCTCTGCAAAGTCTGCCTGGGAGCACCATAAATACCCCAAGTGGAGCTTTTTAGCTCTGGAACTCTTGTTTTGTGCCAGCAGGGTCAGAGGAAGGCTCTGGCTGGGCTCTGCAGGACAGGGCAGCCGTGAATCCTGCAGATGCAGTGCCTTGTGCAGGACTGTTGCCATCTGCTGGGCAGCTGCTGTGGCTCCTGCTGGAAGCAGCCAGGAAAACACATTCTGCACAGCCTCCAGAGGGGAATTTGGCTTTCCCTAGAAGCCTTCATCTGCCCAGTCACGTCCCCTCTGGCTATTTGTCTAGCAGGGAGTTGTACAGCAGTGGATCTGGGGGGGAAAATGGGAAAACTTGGGTAGGTCCCAAGTTCTGTGTATTTTGGGAGTAGGAGCTACTCCTGGCTCTCCCAGCCTGCCTGCCTACAGGTGCAGCTGGGAGAACTCCAGCTCAGAATATTCTGTGACATTCTGTGCAACACTGAGCAGCAGCTTTAAGGCCAACACATCAACTCTGTGAAACTTTAACTCCGTTAAAGCCAGGATTTTTTTTTTTTTCCATGTTGAGCAATTCAATTTAAGGCTTCTTTGAGGGCAAAAATCCACATTGCTGGGTTTCTCCAGCTGCTCAGAGCTTCTGCAGAGGGACCAGGGACTTGCAGGGCCCCAGCTGTGTGTTGTAACACAGAAGCTGTTGTGGGAGCACGTGGGGACCTGCTCCCAGAGGCGTCACTGTCATTCCTGGTGCCTTGTGTTTTGCAGGGAGCCCATGTTGGTGGCTGTAGGAGGCTGCTGCAGGTTCCTTGTAGCCCTGTGGACCTTCTGAGCCCTCCTTTCCTAGTGCAGAATTCCCAGGAAGATAATCTCCTTCCCTGAGGCAGAGCTGGGCCTAGTGAGCACAGAGGGGTTGGGAGGGCCCTGCTTTGCAATCTGTGGCATTTTAAGTGAGGTTTTTTCCCTCCTCTTCCTCTCCACACCACTGTTACCACAGGGTGCATGTCTGGCAGGGGCCAGCCAGGCTGAAAAGATGGGGTTGATGCTTGTAACCTCCTCTGAGCTGTGAAAGCACCAGGACAGACCTGGGTTCAGCTGTTCCCTGGCTGTCCTAACCCAGGTGTGAAGGGCTCCTGGCTGGAATGGGGAGGTGAGGTGGAGGTGACAGCTCAGGTTTTCTGTACCAGTGCCGTTCCCACCTTCTGGAACAGTCTCAGTAGGCCTCTGGTCACAGGGCTGGCCCAAAAGCACCGTGAATGAAATGGTCCCAAACCCTTCTCCAGGGGCTGGCTGCTGGAATTGGTGATCATTTTGTCCTGAACAGCTGGTGGATCTTGAAATCTTTGAAATCTTGCAGGTGGCTGGAACTGCAGGGCTGTGGAATGTGACAGATGCAGTTCAGTGCCTGTTCACCTGTCCTGGGGGAAGTACATGGAGCCCTAAGCAATGTCCCCATTGTCCCCAAAGCCTTTCTGCTCCCCTGCACTGAGAGATGAAGTGCCATGAGCTCTGTGGACAGCAAGTGAACAGTCCCATATTATCCTTGTATTCACAGAATCCTGGAAGGGTTTGTGTTGGAAAAAAACTTAAAGCCCATCCAGCCCCACCCCTGCCATGGCAGGGACACCTCCCACTGTCCCAGGCTGCTCCAAGCCCTGTCCAGCCTGGCCTTGGGCACTGCCAGGGATCCAGGGGCAGCCACAGCTGCTCTGGGCACCCTGTGCCAGGGCCTGCCCACCCTCCCAGGGAACAATTCCCAATTCCCAATCTCCCATCCATCCCTGCCCTCTGGCAGTGGGAGCCATTCCCTGTGTCCTGTCCCTCCATCCCTTGTCCCCAGTCCCTCTCCAGCTCTCCTGGAGCCCCTTCAGGCCCTGGCAGGGGCTCTGAGGTGTCCCTGGAGCCTTCTCCTGTCCAGGTGAGCCCCCCCAGCTCTCCCAGCCTGGCTCCAGAGCAGAGGGGCTCCAGCTCTCCCAAATCAGTCCATGGTGATAATTTAATATCTGAAAGCCTGAAAATACTGAGGAAATTAATTTACTGTGTAGACTCCAAGCTGTGTAGAGGGAAGGGTGGGAGTGTAAGTGGGACAGGGATGTCCCTAAAGGCAGGACCCAAGTGCAGGGCTACGGTGAGAAATTTCTCTGCTGGTCAGAAAAGATCTGAGCTGAAGTGTTTGCCCTGTAGGAAATAGGCTGGAAGGAGTTTGGAAAACAAAGTCCTTGGAGCCTTATCTTGAACCACAAGCAGATTGTGTGAGATTGGGAACGTGGGAACTGGGCTGTGGGACAGGGAGGGCCCGGGAGGTGAGGGGGCAGCAGTGCAAGCAGAGGTGTCTCAATAAGAGTTTGAGGAGTAAAACGGGCAGGGATTGGCGTTCCCTAATTCGTTTCAGCGTCTGATTTTGGGCTCTCATGGGAGTTCAGATGTTCTCCGAGGTCCTGAGGCACAAGCAGAGGAGCACAAGGGCTCTGTGGAGGAGCAGGTCCAGGCAGAGCTCGGGTTAAAGCATAACTCCTTCCTGCCGTGCCGGGAGCAGGAATCTGGGCTGGCCCGGGCTCGGCTGGGAGGTCAGCTCTTATCAGGGCACGGGACGCTCCGGGCAGCGCTGCCGAGCGGTGCCCTCTGCTCCCAGCTCGGCTCCTCAGGAGGGATGCGGCCCCCAGCACAGCGAGGATAACCCAGAGGAAGGGGAGAACCTTTGGGAAGGTAATGGAAGGAAGTCAGTGTGTTTGTGCTGGGCAGGCAGCGCTGAGGAGGTTTGATGTACGTGTGGTTTCTGCGGAGAGGAAACAGAAAACCTGAGGAAACCCTCAGAACTTGTGGGTGCCAGCGCTGCCGAGGCCTCCGTGTGCCACGGGGAGGGGAAAATCCCATGGATCAGCTCTCCCCCAGGGCTGGGCTCCTGTTTGCAGGGACAGCTCGGCCAGGCTGGCATTGGGGTGTTTATAACCTTCTTTGGGGTCAGTATTGTCACTGCCTGCCAGAGACCACCCTCCGAGTCACCAAAAGTGCTTCTGACCTGCCCCTGGTGAGCAATCCAAGCTTTATTCATCCCTCTGTTTGCGGCTATAAGGAAGGAATTTGGCACTTAACGCTTAATTATTCACCAGAAACACCAGGAAGGCCGAGATAAACCTCGCCAGGTCGCCTTCGGTTTCAACTTTTTTCTTTGGGGATGGATTCCTGGGAAGTGTGAGCACCTGGAGCGGGGCTCCCAAAACGAGCTTTTATTTTGGAATCCAGGGGAGCGGGAGGAGGCTGTGGCCACAGGCAGGGAAGTGTGCTGGAGCTCCTGCTCCTTATCTCAGCTCGGGAACAAAAGGCGCTCTGTTGGGACTCCAGCTCGCTCCTTAAGCCTCCCGGCTCCCCTGGACTTTGCTTCCCTCCTGCCTCGCAGAAGCAGCTCCCGGAGCTGGCTCTGCCTCGGGACAGGATGTCTCCACAGGTGGGTTTTTGCGAGCTGACAAAGTGAGGAGGGCTTGGATTTCCAGAGGGACCGGGCTCAGCTCCGGAGGTGCCTGGAAGGGGCAGGTTGAGAATGCACCTGACTTGTTACATGGGCAGATCCACCTGATTTTTTTTTTTTTCATGGGAATGGTTTAGATTAAAAGAGGAGAGATTTAGGTGGGATTTTGGGAAGGAATTGTTCCCTGGGAGGGTGGGCAGGCCCTGGCACAGGTGCCCAGAGCAGCTGTGGCTGCCCCTGGATCCCTGGAAGTGTCCAAGGCCAGGCTGGACAGGGCTTGGAGGAGCCTGGGACAGTGGGAGGTGTCCCTGACCATGGCAGAGATGGGGAGAGCTTTAATGTTCCTTCTAACCCAAACCATTCCACAATTCTGTGTTTCCATGGGCTGTGGTGTAAACTCACACTCCTCTCTGCCAGGGTCTCCCTGGGGGAGCTGGGCCAGCAGGGACAGTGACTGCTGGTTTTTGGGGTGCTGGTTTTTGGGACAGCCTGCCAGGTGTGGTGGTTTGTGAGTTGATTTGGGGTTTGTTTTTGGGCTGGGTGAGTGTTTTCAATTTGCCCCAACAGGTGCAGCACATTTCTCTTGCCCAGCCTTGATGGAGTGTAACAACCCCAACTCCAGGGGCTGAGCTGTGCAAGTTGCCTTCACCCAGGGCTGGGCAGAGGCTCCCTGGCTTCCCTGAAAAGCTGTGTGTGTGGGAAAAGGGCAATATTGGGACCCAGAGGTGGCAGTCCCCAAAGTGGCATTCCGGAGGCTGAGCTGCCCTGGGTGTACCAGGGCTTTGGGGCCAGCTGCACTAATGTGGGACCATAAACACAACTGTGTCCCTTCTCCCTGGCTCCCAGCCTGGCACTGTTATCACTGTCTGGGCCACAGGGTGTCCTTGGAGGGGGATTTTTGTAGCTGATCTATCTCCTCTGCATCCTGTGCGCAGTCAGGGCTGGATTCTTCAGAAACAGGCTCACACTGCTGGGAAAACAGAGTTGTTTTTCCTTTTCCTTGTCACTCACCTCCCTTCCCAATCTTCAAGGGAAGGGTTCAAGGACAGCAGAGCTTTGGGATGCCAGGACAGCTCCAGGGACAGCCCTGCCTGGAAGGAGTCTCCCTGGGAGCCAGACTTTGCCCTCCTTTCCAAGGCAACGCCTTGGCAGAGCTTGTGCTGAACCTTCTCTCCCTGCCTGGACCTTGCAGGTGATTCCCAAGAGTCCCTCTCCTCACATTGCAGCAGCTTTTTTCTAAATCCATATGGTTTTATAGCACTTTACAGCATCTAATTAGGTAATCTTTACTCTCATATGTCATCAGATGCCTGGGATGGATGAGCTGCTGCTGGAGAAGGCTCCTAAAGCACCTCACCACCTCACCTGTCTCATCAGGGCACGTTACATCATCCCAGTGCTGATTTCACCATTTATTTCCTTTCAGAAGCAGGAGTGCTCACCTGGGCTCTCAGATCCCTGGAGTTTCCCTGAGCAGGCAGAGATGCCTCTGGGTGGCCCCTGTCCTGTCAGCCAGGTGTGGCTCTGGGGAAATACCTGCTGGAGGAGCAGGATTTGGGATGGGGAACCTCTGTCAAACCCTGATCCTGTTCCAGCTTGGAACTCTACGTGTGCCTGAGTCCCAGTTTTGATGTCTGAGGTTTGCCTGAAGCACCTCAGGGTGTGTTTTATTCGACAAAAAATCAAAATGCACTGATATTGGTGACACCAGCCCTGCTCTGAACGTGGCACTGATGTTCCTGGCAAGTCCTCTGGGGTGGGTGTAGCCCAACCTGGCTGTCCTGAGCCCATGGATGTTTTTTAAGTGTTTATTTGGCTTTTTTTAAGCTGGGAAAAAAAAAAAAAGTTTACTTTATGCTCACACGAAGGCAAAGGTGGGGGGTTTGAAGGATCAGTGCACAAACCAGCTGCTCATGAGGCCATAAATAAGAACTTTCTGTACCACACACTTGCCCAGGGACAGAGATTTGGCTCTGTCAGGTATTTGGCAATACCTGAACCCCCTTGGTTTGCCTATCTCTTCCTGGCATCTCTTCTTGAGGTTTAGTTACTGATTCTGTGGTGAAATGTGCAGCAAAGTTCTCCACGCTTGTGCTCAGGGGAAGGACTTTGTTTACAGTTTCAGCTGCTTCTTAACTCATTGTCCACACAGGTTTAATTTTAATAGGACTCTCTTGCTTTTGAAACCTCATCTAGGCTGGTATCACAAAGGAGAAATACAATTTTTAGGTAATAAATTGATGCATATTTTTGGTGGGGCTGAAGGACAATGGTTGATGGGCTGTGCTGGTGGCTTCTCCTACTCCAAAAGGGTGGCTCCCAAATCCAGCCTGTCCATGCATGTATTTCCCTCCAATAAGGTGTTTTGGAACAATTTGGTAGAGAAATTGTAGAATTATGGGATGGTTTGGGTTGGAAGGGACCTTGAAGGTCCTCTTGTTCCTACATCTGACTAAGGGCACTGTTCAGCTCCTGGTTTGCTTCATGTTGAGGGTCAGCAGTAACCACATCAGGATTTCTAATCAAATTACTTGTGAATTGGAGGTTTTTTTGGCTTCTTTCAATAGTTGTCTTTACTCTGTGTATATTATGATACTTCAGTTTGCTCATTATAATACTTCAACCTATGTTTAAATTTAAGCTTTTTCCAGTGAGAAGGAGGGGGGCAGGGTTGGTATTTCAAAAGCAGCCTTTATTTTGCAGTGTGCAAGCAAAATTCTTTCCAGTTTGGCATGAAATCTTTTTCAAACAGGCAAAAGGGAGGGGAATGTGCAGCTGGGGGTGGCTGCTGTCACCTCTTGGGCTCTCTCTGTCTGTGACCAAGCCAAGACAGGTCAAGCCTCTGCTTCCCCTTGTGTCTCCTGCTGGAGCATTAATGGTGTTTCTAGAAAGTGCAGCATAAATCCAGTAAAGCACTTAAAGCAAGTCCCAGCTTTAGGTGTGTAAGTGGTTTTGGTGGATTTATGCTTTTTTAAGTGGGTGGGGGCTTTAGAGTCTTTTGTTTCTCTCTGCAAGACAGGCACAGCCTCTGGTGGGGTTCACTGGAACAGCCCCTGACTTCAGACTCCATCTCTGGGCAGGTTTGTGTCGTGTTTAACTTCAGGTTGGTGTCCTGGAGGTGCTGGTGTCCCCAAACCAGGTGGAAGCTGAGCCAGGCTTCCAAGAGGAGCTCCTGGCTGTCTTCATCCTGCTCAGTGTGGTGGGCACAGAGACTGGGAGAGCCCAGCAGGGCTGGACTGAGTCACTTGGCTGCTCCCAGTGGCCACATGGAGTGGGAATTGCTGTTATCAGCTCTCTCTCCATCCCTTTCAGGTTTTCTATCCCTTTTTGCCTCTGGAAGTGTCCAAGACCAGGCTGGGTGGGGCTTGGAGCAACCTGGGACAAGTGGAATAGGCAGGGAGTGGAATGAGATGGGCTTTAAAGTCCCTTCCAATCAAAACCACTGCATGATTTTATGAATACAGCACTTTGAGAAACATAATTTTCTTCAGAATCCTTAGAAAAAGCCCTGAAAGCTGTTCTGTGTGCCCTGGCAGGGGAAGAGGGTTTTGCTTCAGTTGTACCTGCATTCAAACTGCTGTTCTGCTCTGCTGCTGGGCTGCAGGGGCAGCTGAGCACGTGGGATCCCACCAGGTGAACTTCAGGAGGAGCAGATGGCTTTCCATGAGCAGCTCTTCACCTGGAGGCTGGGCAGGAGGGCTCCCACCCCTCTGGTGACAGGGGGTCAGCTGGAGCTCAGCACCAGCACTGGCTGTCCCAAAATTCCTTGATTTGCTCCGAGGTGTGCTGGGAAGCTGGGTGAATCTTAGGAGAGGGGTTGGCACTGTGAGGGGTAACAAGAGCTTTTGGGGGGGTTCTCCTGGTGCTGCCATGGTTCTCCAGAGATCAGGATCAGAAGGGATTGTCCTGCCTGTGTGTGGGAGCAAACAGGCAGGTGTGAAGCTGAACTCCTGCCTGGGGTGCAGAGCTGGAAAACGCAGTTCTCCTTGCTCATATCACAGTCTCTTAAAACCCAAACCCTGCTGCTTTCCCAGAGCCTGCTCAGTGATGGATTTGAGATGCAGCTCCAGCTGATGTGTGGAGATTTGAGTCCCTGCAAATCAGAAGCTGTAATGAAGATTTAGAAATGGTTTATTTGCTGTTGAGGGATGGAAGGTTTTACCAGACAGGGCAAAAAAAAAAGAAAAAAGAAGGTGCTCCAAGGGCTAATTGGGAGTTTTGAATGGTGGTTTTTGCAGGGAATTCAGATTAATAGCACGTCCTCTTGGAATGGGGTGGGAGAAAGCAGCAGGGATGGGAACTGCTGAGTCAGCAGCAGGTAATCCTGCTGCCCTGGCCAAATCCATCCTGGCTCACAGGAGGATGTGAAACCAAAACCTCCCTCCAACTCTTATTTAGTCCCTATTTCTGTGATCTGCTTCCCAAGCCCTGCAAAGGCTGAGGTGCACCCCGTGGTGCCCACAGAGCAGCACCTGGGCCTGGGGTGTTTGCAGAGCCTGGATTCCTGTGCTCAGAAATGCACCAAATTTCTCAAATTCCCTCATCCATTTTGTCCCGCTCTGCCACGAACCCACACAGCTGTAGGATCTCATCGTTTTGCTTCTTGTGCATTTTGTTTTGTTTTAACCAGGCAAATGAGGTGACTGACAGTGCCTACATGGGCTCGGAGAGCACCTACAGCGAGTGTGAGACCTTCACGGATGAGGACACCAGCACCCTGGTCCAGCACGAGATGCACGACGAGGTGGAGACCGACAGCGCCATCGACTCCGCCGTGCACTCGGAGCTCACGGACCCCATCGAGGAGCCGGAGCATGGGTGAGGAGCAGAGCCCCCCACGGGGCCTGGGGGAGACACAGCCCCAGGGTTTCACATCCAGCACGCCCAGTTTGCCTTGCTGGAAGTTGGGTTGGTCTTTAGGAGGCCTCAAGGGATCCACCTTGGGCAGCACCCCAGGTGAACCCAAAATGGTCCCAAAATGCACGACCCCTCACGGGGTCTCTCACTTTTATAAGTTCTGCTCCATTTGCATATTGGAGTTCATTGTCCCATTCCAGCTTTAGCCCATGCAGTCCCATCCTGCTTGTTTTTCTCTCTTCAGCCCATGTTGTTTGTGCTCTTGGGCCTGAGGTTTGGATCGTTTGTCCTTGGTCCCCAGCTAGAGAAGGAATTGTTTTGTCTCCCTCCTCTGTGAAGAGAGCTCACCATTCCATACTATGAAGCTCAGAACTACACACTAAAGCAGTACAGAATCTGAAAAATATAAAAGCTAAAACCTGAGGCATCACTTTGTGTTTGTAACAACGTGCAAGACCAAAATAGCTCTTCTGGAAAAATAATGAGAATAATTAGGCTGGTTTGTGTAGGCTGGTTTGGAGCCCAGCCTGGCAATCTCTTTGAGTTAATCGTTGCTTGCCTTGGGAGATCTTCTGTACCCTCATTAGCATCTTTAACCTCTAAAATAACTTCTCAGGTGATCCAAACACCTGAAAGACTTGCAGTTTTTAATCTATCACTTAAGCCAGAAACACAACATATAATTTTCCAGTCAGGAGGGGAACTCGTTCTATTTTTGTTTTCCCTAAAAACATGCGTGTGCCCTTTGATGTGCAACCACCTCCTGTAATAACTGGTTTGAAACCTCTGCCTGGAGCACAGAAATGTGAGCCAAGATCTCCTTCCCCGGGTCTGAACTGCTGCTGGCAAAACTGCTCCTGGGCCCACCCCATTTTTGGAGGAAAAGTGGGGTTTGGGGTGAAACTGGGATGCTGGCAGGCAGGAAGGCAGGGAAGAAGTCCTTTAGGATCAGAATGGTTTGTGTTGAAAGGGACTTTAAAGCTCATCTCATTCCACTCTCTGCCATGGGCAGGGACATCTTCCCCTAGACCAGGTTTCTCCAAGCCCCATCCTGGACATGTCCAGGACTGGGGCAGCCACAGCTTCTCTGGAAAATCTGTGCCAGTGCCAGGTTAGTGCCCCAAGAACACCAATCTGCACCAAAACCTCTGGAATCATCTTTCCTTAAGGTTTGTAACACACAGGATGAGGTTTGTCCCAAAACACAAGGCCAGAGGTGGTGCTCCAGGGAGTGCTTACAGCTCCCACTGCTTTTTGGGAGCTCCAAGCTTCCCTCCCACCCCAAAATCCCCTCTGGGGATGTGGGAGAGGCAGCGAGCAGCACTGGGCCCCGGGGCTGAAAGGGTGCTGTGGATTAGAGCAGAGATGGGATTACCCAGCTGGGCTCTTGTCCTGCAGCAGCCAGCTCAGTGACAGTTAAATTGGGAGATAATCAGCTGTGAGCTCCCTGGCAGCAGCACAGGGTCCCTGCAGGGTCATGGCAGCCTGCGTGCGCGCCCGCCCGCTGGGGAAGGCAGCCTGCCTCGGATTCACCTGCCTGTAGGTACACAACTGCCTGGGGAGATGGCTTTGGGAGCTCAGCTTGCTCCCCACGCTTGCCAGGTGTGGGGTTCAGCAGGACAGGAAGGATGGGATTGTTGGAGAGAGTCTGGAGGAGCCCACGGGGATGGTCCAAGGGCTGGAGCCCCTCTGGAGCCAGGCTGGGAGAGCTGGGGGTGCTCACCTGGACAGGAGAAGGCTCCAGGGACACCTCAGAGCCCCTGCCAGGGCCTCAAGGGGCTCCAGGAGAGCTGGAGAGGGACTGGGGACAAGGGATGGAGGGACAGGACACAGGGAATGGCTTCCACTGCCAGAGGGCAGGGATGGATGGGAGATATTGGGAATTGGGAATTGTTCCCTGGGAGGGTGGGCAGGCCCTGGCACAGGGTGCCTAGAGCAGCTGTGGCTGCCCCTGGAGCCCTGGCAGTGCCCAAGGCCAGGCTGGACAGGGCTTGGAGCAGCCTGGGACAGTGGAAGGTGTCCCTGCCATGGCAGGGGGTGGCACTGGATGGGCTTTAAGGCCCTTTCAACCCAAACCATTCCAGGATTCCCTGTTACCCAGCTGTGGGCTTGGGAAGGTCAGATGTCCTTTGGTGCTCTGTCCAAGCACAGTGGGGCCTTTTCCCAGATTGTTAAATGTGTGCAAATTCCAGGCAGCCAAAAACCTAGTTTGATTTATAGATTTGAAAGGTTTGAAATGGGAACCTGTGGGAGTGCTGAGGGCTGGTTTTGGTACCATCAGACCCCCCACAGGAGGACACCTCTGGTGCCCAGGGCCAGCCAGGGAGTACAGTCCCCCCAGTGCAACTGCTGGGCTGAATCAGAGCTTCAGCATCACTTCTCAGGAGCTCTCAGAGCTCAACATGAAATGGTTTGAGCTTAAAGCTTGTTTAGGCTGTGTGTAGTGAATATTAGTTGGACTCTGGATCCTGAAACTGCCTGAGCCTCAAGGTGGGAATAGGAAATATAATTTACTGCCCAAAGCATCCAGGTTGAGGGTTTCCAGGTGTCTGATCAGATCTGCTTCTGTGCAGTGCTTATCAAACCACAACCCCAAATTTAGAGTTCTGGGCTTGGGTTTTGCTTCTGAATTAACAATTCCACCCCCTGGCTTCTATTTCTGGAGAGATTTCCACTGCTTTTGGTGAGGGTCTGACTCACCACAGGGATGGATGGGTTCCAGTGGATCCCACTGTGGAATATTGCTGCTTCTCAAAGGCAGGAGGAGTATGTGCAGATGCCCACAAGCTGGACTGGATTTATTTGTGGTTAAATAGAGATCTGGAGGGTTGACATGTTTTTATTAGCAGGATAAGGTCAAATCCTTCAGATGGAACAGGTTTTTTGTCATAAATGGCTTATCTGTAATCTTTTTTTCTTTCTGGTTTAGTCCAGCAATCTGCTCATACCCCATTTCCCTCTCCTAGCCAGTGCATGGAGATAAGGGCATAGCCAATACCAATTTCTGTAATTAGGCAGTATTATGATGATTTTCAGTGTAGAATTTTGGAGAGCAGAGCACTGCTAAACCCCCCAAAACACAGAGCTGTGGCTCACAGCCCTGTGGCCGCTTTCACAGCCCGGTTGTTGCAAATCCCTCCTGCCTTTTCTCCAGCTTAATTTGAAAACTTCCATAGTCCTGGGCAGGAAAGAGGGATTGTCTTGGTGGGCAGGCCCTGGCACAGGGTGCCCAGAGAAGCTGTGGCTGCCCCTGGATCCCTGGCAGTGCCCAAGGCCAGGTTGGACACTAGGGCTTGGAGCAGCTTGGGGTAGTGAAGGTGTCCCTGCCATGGCAGGGGTGGAATGAGATGGGCTTTAAAGTCCTTCCAACCCCAACCATTCCAGGATTCTCTGTCTCCATGCAATGGAAAGACTCTTCTAAGGACAATGACTGTGCTGAGCTGTGTCCCCTCAGGAGCAAGGGACATCCCAGGACCTGTGCTGGGTGTGTTCAGGGTTTGCACCAGGGCTTAACACCCTGCAGCCTCCTGGCTCTGGTGTTAAAAACACATGGAGCAGCATTCCCCACTCCAGGATTGTCACACACAGTGCTTTCCCAGGTGGAGCAGGGAAAGGGCTCCTTTGTCTTGCTGGGGGTCTGTCCCAGCTGCCTGAAGCCTCCCCTCCCCACACCAATCCCCTGGGGTTATGGGGCTAAAGCCTTGAGAGGATTAGGCAGCAACAAGCAAGTGTGAGCCTGGCACGGGCTGCTGTGGAACTCACAGCATTTGGGATGGGGCTGGGACATGCCCAGCTCTTTCTCTGCCATGCCAATCACAGAAATTGGTATTTTACTCAATCAAGGGCTTGTCACCAACCCTGGGCACTGTCCTGCAAGTCTGAGTGTCCCCAAATCCTGTGTTGCAGCTGTCAGTGGAAAAACTTGGTTTATTGGGGGAAAAAAAATCACCATAAACTTCCCAGTGGTGCCTGGGTTTTTTCTGTCCTGTCCTGCTCTGCCAGAATGGGACACATCACTCACTTGGTGGGGTGGGTTGACCCCTGGCTGGACACCAGGAAGCCACCAAAGCTGCTCCATCCCTGCCCTCCAAAGATGGACAGGAAAAGAAAATATAACAAAGGGTTCATGAGTTAAGATAAGGACAGGGAGAAATCACTCATCAAATACCATCACGGGCAAAACAGACTCTAATTGGGGATATTAATTGAATTTATTACAAAATCAGAGCAGGATAATGAGAAGTAAAATCAGACCTTATAAAAACATTCACCCCCCCATCATCCCTCCTTCCCAGTTCCCCCTCCTTCCCCCAGTGGCACAGGGAGATGGGAGTGGGGGTTGGGGTCAGTTCATCACAAATTGTTCCAGCCACTGCTCAGGGAGAGGACTCAGTCCTGCCCCTGCCCCAGTGTGGGGTCCCTTGCATGGGAGACAGCTCTCCATGATCCTCTCCAACCTGAGTCCATCCCATGGATTCTCCAGGAACTGCTGCCCCATGTGTCACTCCTCTGTGGGGTCACTCCTTCAGGCACAGCCTGGGTCCCCCCACAGGGTCACAGATCCAACCAGGACCATGCTCCAGCGTGGGCCCCTCTCCATGGATCTGCCAGGACCCTGTCCCAGCACAGCTTCCCACGGGCTCACAGCCCCTCTCAGGCACCCCCTGCTCCAGGCCTCACAGCTTCCCACGGCTGCAGGTGCATCTCTGCACCTCCCTGCCCTCCATGGGCTGCTGGGACACGGCTGCCTCCCCATGGGCTTCCCCACAGAATCTCAGGGTCATCCCAGGAGTTCATCTCAGGGCAGTCTCAGCTCTTGCCCCTCTGCTGCCCTGCCCTGCTGAGCTGTTCCTCTGCAGTGTTCTCACCCCACTCTTCTCTGCACTCAGTTCACTGCCCCATCCCTTCTTTGTGTTTTCCCTCTCAAATCTGTTATCCCAGAGGTGCCACCACCATTCCTGGTGGGCCCAACCTCAGCCAGAAGTGGGTCCAGCTTGGAGCCACCAGGGATGGGCTCTGCTGGAAGTGGGGGAAGCTTCCAGGGATGGGTTCTGCTGGATGTGGGGGAAGCTTCCAGGGATGGNGGAAGCTTCCAGGGATGGGCTCTGCTGGACGTGGGGGAAGCTTCCAGGGATGGGCTCTGCTGGATGTGGAGGAAGCTTCCAGGGATGGGCTCTGCTGGATGGGGGGAAGCTTCCAGGGATGGGCTCTGCTGGATGTGGGGGAAGCTTCCAGGGATGGGCTCTGCTGGACGTGGGGGAAGCTTCCAGGGACGGGTTCTGCTGGATATGGGGGAAGCTTCCAGGGATGGG
>VZRH01007072.1:1944005-2057998 GCA_013397555.1 Urocynchramus pylzowi | reverse complement strand
ATGAGGAACATCCACCAAGATGATAAAAAAATCAAAAGATGGAAGAAGTATCCACAAAGCCAGTGCTGCCAAGGACCTGAGCTCAGAACTGTGCCCATTCCAGTCAAAAGCCACATGCACTCCCCTTGACCTGATGCTGGCAGCTAGTTTTACACCAGAACCACTTTCCAGGTTGGCATTAGTATATCACAGGGAGAGAGGCACAGCTTTACTCCTATCACATTACCAATGCACAGCCTAACGTCCAACACAGCATATCAAATATTAAGTTCTACAGGTTTGTGATAGATATTTCTGAATGGGAAGATGTTTCTGCTTTGAAAAATTACAGGAATCTACAGCCTTTTCTTCCACTGTGCATCCAAATAGATATTGGTATGCAATAGATATAAATGTGTCTATCACATATGGATTAAAAATAATCAGTCAAACTGTTCATGTAGGTAGTTCATTAATCAGTAAAAGTCCTACATCTGAGTCATGGCACACCTAGAGGTGAATCATAATTTGCTAATAACAAAGAGTAAAACCTGTTTGGGCATGGAGAGAAAGTCAATGGTAAAATGTTGATGTTGTATTAATATGGCCCATTAATTTAATGGAGCACACCACCGGTGATGTCCAAATCCAGAGAAAGAATGAATGTGAATAATCTGAAGAACAAGGACCTGTGCAAATTGCTCATTTCAAACCATAGCTAAGAATTCTTTAGATTAAGCTAGATATCTTTTCAAAAAACTTTAACTTTACAAATGAATTGTAGTATAGGTGGAGAGCCACCAATTTTGTTTCTCACTTTAACACTCTACAGAATTAGATAGATAGATAGATAGATAGATAGATAGATAGATAGATAGATAGATAGATTTTCAGGCATCTATATGACATTATAGATATATGAAAAATACTTTTCTTTACTTATTTCTTAATTTCCTAATTCCCTGTCTGCGGGATTTTTCTGTGGGAAATTAAATTGTGGCCAGGATATTCCACTGAGCCTGTACTACTATACAAACTAAGTAACAGATGTTGGGACATGGCATTATTCCTTCTTTTTTGGACTGCTCTCTATGTCACTTTTTCCTGTGCTACTGAATACCTGATGACTTCTCAGAGAGATGCACAGCTTATACTTTACATCCTTCTAAAAGGAGTGCTAGGTTACTGATTCATTTATAATGCAGTAACATTAAACTAAATGAGTTAAACACTTCTGCATTAAAGCAATGTTGCTGGGTAACAGCCAAAGCTATCAGAAAAGCCCAGGAGCATTACCTTCATTATCTTTTTTTTTTTTTTTTTCTCCAGAGAACCAGTTTATCAATCCTAACCCTGTAAACAAACATGCCAATGCTATCACTTCTGTGATACACATTTATCAGTATTGACACATTTTATCACATTGCTCTATAGTTTCTTTGATCTTTTCAGATCTTAAATATCTCTAGTTTTCCCTATGGTAAACAGTCTTGCCTGTGAGAGAGAACAGCTAACAAGAGGAAGGGACCAATATTTAGGACCAATACATTTGATAATCAAGTATTAAAATGAAAACAAAAATCTTTCCTGTACAGAAACAATACACAGGTTTTTGCAGTGGGTACAGAAACACCAGCAAAAGGAAACATTAAGTCACATGTGCACACAGAAGCAAACATATAGGAAGGAAAAATCACCACTAGAGTCAACCAAACTCCCCACTATTACCAGGTGGGGTTTTCTGAAACCTCCACCCCTTACAGGCAACATTTTGTAACAAAAGTTTTCACTAGAAACAAGCACCAGAAAATAATCTACTTTTTTCCAAGGTTGGGGGTAAAATCAACCTAACATTTCTTTTTCTATCTACATACTTATAAGGCATTACTAACCTTCACGTCTTCTGAAAAAAGATACTTGGGTTTAATTATTTATGTCTTTTAGCAAAGCTTTTGCTAACTGTAATGCATACAATAATTCTTTCTCTAAATACAGTGATGAGGGCAAAATTTCTCCAAGTCACTCAGACCATTTGACCAACTATCAGCAACCAATAGACAACCAAGCAACATGGATTCCCCTGATCCATGAAAAAAAAAGAGAAGAGCCAGTGAGAAGAAACTTTCATTTCTATCAGTTTGATCTTTACTACAACATGCCTCTGTAGATTTCCTCTGTATAATTAAAATGTTCTCCCTTTAGGTTCACTTTATTTTCTGAGGCAAAGATCTTTATCACTCTAACCATAAGAACTAGTGTGAACATATGTACATTATTTCCACTTTAAAATGTGAAAGAGGACTTCAAAAGCTTTTTATTTATTGTAGCTGCTGTGTACTACATATTTGATAAAAACATCACAAGCAGTTTTTCCAACTCAGTGAAGCTATTTAAGGACAAAAAAGAGAAAATGGCTACTGCTTTTTGGGTCCTCAAAGATTGTTGAGCCACCACAGTCACTAGTTTTTCCCCATGCATATTGCCAACAGCAAGGATGAAACTAGCTTTTGCAGTGCACAAATGGCTTAGTAGCTGGAACTACCATATAAAGCACTGCCTTGGTTAGCAAGGCCGTGGTTTTGACACGGATTATCTACATTCACAACCATAAATATATTAGAATAACATCATGAATCTACAAAAATATCCTTTTCTATCTCAGAAATAAATTGACTTCAAGTGATAATAGGTTGTACTAATTTGTGATTCCTCATAAAGTGATAAACCAGCTGTGGGAAGCCCAAAACAGCAGTCTTTCTGTGCTCAGGTACAAGCACTGCAGCAAACATATTGTAAATTATTTTGCTCCCCTTGTCTCAGACAGTGAAGTTCATTTCCCACTTAACCAGTCTAGAAAGTAGTCTATTTCAATGTCTTTCCAATTTTTGAGATGTATACTTCACCACTTACCAGAATGCCCTTCTGGAAGAAGAAAACAGTTTTAATGTGATCTATGTGTTATGTAGTTATTATGAAACATAAATCTTACTAGTACTTGCAGGATACTGTCCATCATCTCCTCCATGGAAATCACCAGCCACCGTCCCCAAAGAGATGTCAGGTGATACAGATGGAAATTCATCATCTGTATGGTGATGGATAAACCATTACTATTTCATAAGCTCAGTTGCAATACAGTACTCACAAGTACTTCAGCTATTCTACCCGGCAAGCTTCATTCCTTCATTTATTGGTCCAAGAGAGAAGAAAGATGGAGGCCCCACATAAGCTTATCTCACTAACACAGTAAGGATATCACCCAAACAGATCATTCGAAGAGAGAATGCATTGCAGGGATAGTGAACATTCTGGCAATGATCTGTTTATGTGATACAAGATCTCATTGTACCTGTACGACATGAGGACAGGGATTCTAGAGCAATCAATGAAGTTATTCATATTCCCCTCTGCTGAGATATATTCTGAGGTTTAGTTCAAAAATCTAGACAATGCATGCAAGCAGAGATGGTAACAGCTGTAACAGCAACCAACAGAAGCACATAGCACACACCTTGGGGAATGTGGGGAATGTTTCTGATCCTAGCTCCTTAGCAAGACAGTCTTAGGATTTACCTTTCATGGTGCTAGCTACATGTCAAAACAAGCATAACATGCCATGAGTACACCACCAAAGAAAAGTAATTTTATAATCCTAATGCTTTTTATCTTTTTTTTTTAAATTAATTTCAGTATGTATTGAGGATAGTGATGCAAAATACTGGTAATTTATTGGTGATTTGATAAAAAGCCTGTAGTCACACAGTAAGCTTTACTGTGCTTCTAAGTGATGACTTATATCTGTATTTCTAATGTTCAATGGGAGTAACTCTTTCGGACCTCTGATAATTTCAGTCACACAAACAACATAAAAGATTAAATAAAATAGGTAGAAAAGAACATAGCATTTGTATTTGGCAGGGCCCCATGAAATTAGTGTCAACCTACTATCCTTACCATAATCTTTTCCAGGAATTCCTTTTCCCCCTCCTCCAGAAGAATGATCTGGCAGCTGTGAGACTGTAGTAGGACTTCCATAATACAAGGGGCTGGACCTGCTGATGGAGGCATCCATGGGAGTTGTCTCATGAGTGGATCCACTACCTGCATTTTCATCATCCAGCCCTGAGGCTGAGGCCTCTCCACTGGTGTGACGTGTGCCATCCGCGCTGTAACGGGAGCCATCTGCGTTGTCAATGACTGCAGAAATGGAATTAGCATGGAAACAGCTCATGTCAGGGAGCCACACAGCCACTCTATAAAGAGTAATGCCTATGCATTAACACCAGTTCACCCATTTTTGCCCTCCTATCTAACCTAGGTAATACATCACTAAAATGTGTCTAATGCATATATGCCAATTTATATATTTTTCACATTTGTAGGGCCTGACTTGCATCACTTATTTTTATCAAACTGCTTGATTTTAACATAATGTCTTGGAATTTGTAAAGTCAATCAGAATTTAGAGTTGGAAGAAATAATTTATTATGAGCCTTTTTTCAGCTTCCAACAGCTTTTCTAACAAACATCTCAAATCTGATGTGTGAAGGTTTGCAGTCTTAAGTAAATTCCTTTATGTCAAAGGGATGTTAGAAGCTCTGAGGAGCCAAAAATGTATATATACCTATATAAAAAAATGTTTGGTACCCAGAGATAAACCAAACTCCACAGGCTTTAGGGGAAGACAAATGACCAGTTGCTTTAATTTCTATTGAACATCTCTTAACTTCTTTTTCTTATGTTTGGCTTGGTTTTTTTAATATTAGTGATTTATTGTGTAAAAATAAAATAACCAGTTACTAAAAATTGAGCAAGTGCATGTCTTTCTTATCAGTACAGTACCTGTTTCATCCTGATTACTGAGTAAGGAAGTATCTATTTTTACAACTGGCTCACATGTTTTTTCCTCTGTTTCTGTGAAAGAAGGAAAATAGAAAATATTAATTTGAAAAAAAATTGATTAAAAAATCACTCGTATACCTACATCAACTGTACATAATGACAAAACATCAGCTTCAGATGAGGAGGACTGAAAGCAAATTTCCAAACAAATGTTATTCACTAATGTACCACCTTCCCAGGTGGGGCACTTCGAGATTGCTCCAACTAACAACGAAATTCTCCATTTCCATAACCATTCCAGAAAATGTCTGCAATCAATGCCAGTTAAAAGAGCCTTGTGATGCCATTTCAGTGCAGTCAGACCCACTGGCATTGTGGCAGTGGCTGCTCTAATCTTTTAGCTGGCAAGACTCCATCCCCTCCACGGAGGGCTCAGCAGGGGCAGCGTGTGCCCTGCTCTGGTGGGCACTGCTGGCTCCTGTGGGCTGGTGTACGAGCTACCTGCTCACACTGCTGGTAGGGAATAATACCTGGGAGGAGTTATAAAGATCTGGGGGGGATGGACATCACCACTGTAGTTATCTTTGAGCAGTCATCTGTGAGTGACAGACAATGGCAACTCACATGATACTACGTCAATGCAGAGATTTTCAGTTATATCACTACCAAGAACAAAATAAAAAAAGATCAATGCGTTCAAATAATTGATGAACTTTTACTACAGCTTTCTGTAAGAACTCTACGTTTCCACTACAAATGTCACAATCTACTGAAATTCAAGATCCTTGAAGTTAGTTTAGATTTTATTTTCAAACAGTGTGTTTAGCATCTGTCACAGACTACATACACTTTCCTAATAATTTACTGTAATATCTCCAACTATTAAAAAGTTCAAAACCTTAGATGAAAGCGGTCTGCTGCTGACACACGTTGCTGTCCAGCTGCCTCATGTCTAAATGGAGATTTGCCTGAGCAAACACTGGATGAATCTGCAAACAGCAGAGCAGCAGCTGTGTCCGTGGGCCTGGGATGGCCATCGCAGGCCCTGGAGCTGCTGCAGGTGGCAGCCACTCCCAAAACACAAAGGACTGCTCTTGGCTGTAAAGCTCACATCTGCATGAACCAAAGAGCTGAGTGCCAAGGATGACAACAGTTATGTCTTTCAGAATCACTGCTGCAGTGGTTCACTTCACTAAGCCATTATGATGAACTGTTCTGAAGCTGCAAAGTTTGTCCCAAGGCCAGAAGAGTGTTAGTTCAAAACACACCGATAACAAGATGGTCTTTGCTGACATGACAGATAGACTTCTAGAGGCTGACAAAATGTATTTCTTCTCAGCTAAAAACCAGGCTATGTTTATTATATAAGCCCTCATTCCAGTACCTTATACAGGAGATTACATATGTTCTTTTTAGTTAATCTGTTTCTAAAGTGCATCATAAAAATCATCTCCTTACCTGTTGCATTGTAACAGTATGCATCATACCGAGCAGTTGTATTTGCTGAAAGTTTGTAAATTCCAGTGTTATTTGCAGCACAAAGATGATAGGGATTGATCCGTGGGATAACAATATGCCCCACCACGAAACCATACCTGTGAAGAACAGAGGTAAATAAACCATATTACTTACTAGAGCAGATACCATCTCAAACATTAAGAAGCTACAAAGAAGCCATTATTTTTTGAAAGTGCACGCATTTATTCATATTGTTTTGTTGCTTTTTTGCTCCTTTTTCATTTGAGTGTTTCTTTCTCACAGGCAGCTACATCAGCCTCCTGTCACTCAACAGAATTTTGGGTTTGATTTCCAGATCTAAACCCATTTAAATTAAATATGTATGTTATTAGCTAGCTAGGGTGATCAGTTCCAGAGCAAAGGAGTGAAAGGAAGGTGAGTGCACTTTTTGTTCAGTGTAAGTTTGTATTACCTGACCCTAAATTCCCATTCTTTAGGGATTCACATTTTCATTGCTTTGACATAACACATCAAAATAATTCACACAGAAATGTCGAGGGCTCAATTTATGGTACCTGAGCAAGTTTAAAGAATGATTGCAATACACATCATTTTCTGCAAAAACTGATGGCCTAGTAAAATATTCAAATACAAGAATCATTCATCCACAAATTTTTACTGTATCTTTCAGTTGAACAGTGTGATTATTGTGCACAGAGCTCACATAATTCAGAGAAGACTGTGCTTACATAAGGTACAATACATTATTATTGTTTTGCACAAATGTAACACCTGATTGATTCCAATGTATTTAACTGGAGATTGATAGAATGGTAACAAGAACTGGAGTTTGGTTTGGGTTTTGCTTTACTTCTTGAGAGGAATGATTTATCAGGGAGGAGTAAATGTCACAGCTTTGCAGTTTTTTATCTATGAACATCATTCAAGTTTCATGTCTAATACTTGCAATTCTGAAACTCTTGTAGGTGGAATTATAAATTACTTTACTCACACTCCCAACTAAGCTGACAATGCTGACACTTTACAAACCATTATTGACCTACTTGTGTTATGTTCTGTTGATTCATCTTATTCACACACATTTGGATGGTTATATGCAGCATATTTTCCCTCTCCTACTCACGTTTAATAAAAGCTAAACCTTACTGACAAGGATTACTTCTAGCACAGGATCAACAAATGAAAGTAATAGGCTGGGAGGGTTGGCCAGAAGAAAGGGAGGAAGAAATCCTATCTACATGGCTTACATGTCCAAATCTGTCCTCGGGTAAATTGTGAATTAGGGAATTGTAACATTAATTAAAAATTACAGATTCCCCCTGGGGAAAAAAAAAAATCCTTCTTCTTTCAACTGCCTTCATATTTTAGCTTTAGAAAATACTTTCCATAGTTTAGAATACTCATAATTGCTTGCACAGAAATCCCTACCCCTACGCATTGTTTAGGATTTGATCTCTAAATATTGTGTAGTGCTGGGCAGTTCAGAATGCTGTGTATGTTCATGTGCTAATGTCAGAAAAAGAACATGCCTACTGCACCATGAAGGACTTTCCCCTCAGTGTAAAGAACTGTTTCTAGTCTTAATGTTGTACAATTTTAAATTAGATTTTCACTTCTGATGGAAGAATCCTCTAGGAATTCTCTGTTCACATATTCCAACACCACAATACTTGTGAAATGAACATGCCAGAACAGGAAATAGTTGCAAGCAGTATTGATGTCAGTACTATTTCTCATAGTACCAGAGTGAAAGTTTTAAAATTTTGGAGAAATGTCCACTGAATTTTTCTGCGCCAATTAGAAGATATGTTCAATTTCCCCATGTTTGCTGTTTAAGTTAGACTGCAATAAAGTTGAAAATCAACTGACATTCATTTAAACTCCATAATGGTGTGCCACCATGAATCTCCTGGGCTGCAGTAATCATGCAGTGGTGGAGATTGCAGTCCTGAGAGAAATGGGCGAGAAGAAGAGTGAAATGAAAACCCTGAATTTTAGGGAAGTAAATTTCCAGCACTTCAAGGAGGTAAACTTCCTTCAACTTCAGTCAATAGGCCCTCCTGGGAAACTGCCCTCATGGACAAGGGTGCAGGACAGAGATGGCAGGTCTTCCAGGATTCCTTCCATAGAGCACAAGAGCTCTTGACACCACTTTGAGAAATGAGGAAACCAAGCCAAGAGACCAGCACGGCTGTGTTGGGACTAAAGCACAGGAAGGAAATGCACAGGCAGTGGAAGCAGGGTACCAATACCAGCTGGGGTATAAACACACTGAGAGCAGCCTGCCCAGAAAAACCTGGGGGTACTGCTGGATGAGCTGCTGGACACGAGCCAGCAGCTGTGTCCAAAGCAGTGTGGGCAGCAGGTCAAGGGAGGAGATTTGCCCTCTCTGCTCTGTTTTGCTGAGACCCCACCTGAAGTGCTGTGTCCAGCTCTGGGGTCCCCAGCACAAGAAGGACATGGACCTGTTGGAGTCCAGAGCAGGGTCATGAAGCTGATCAGAGGGATGAAGCACCTCTGCTATGAGGAAACACTGAGACAATTGGGATTGTTCAGCCTCACATATTTTTATATTAGTATAAAACTAATTTCTTTTAATTAAAAGTTTTCTGTAACTTCTAGTCTCTTGGGTTAGTTATTTTCTGAGAAATAACTAGCCCAAGAGAGTCTGCATCATCCACATTTGTTGCCCTATACATCATTAATTACAGCAGGTAATTAGGTCACATGACAATGTGGTTTTGGGATTTTTAATAACTACTGTAGCTGTCATTCACAGATTACAAGAATGCATTAGTACTGTGGCCATTTTTTCACTGTAGTACTGTGGCCATTTTTTCACTGGGATGTCAAGAGTTCACCCCTCACAGTATCACCTGCTGCTTTTTACTGTTCCTTGGCAAGACTGAGTTCCATAGATGGAATACACCATCCTCAGCCTTTGAGCTCCCATTGGGTCCTTACTTTCCGCATACTTATCTTACCAATTGTTCAGTGACACAGTAGGATCTGAACATCTTCCTAATTAGCTTATTGTACTGTCAGTCTTTTGTTACCTTTAGATTTCATTTGTGAGAGGTTATGAATTTTTTTTAAGGCTAAATGGTAAAAACTGTATGCATCAAGGACTTACTTATTAGTGGACCCAGAGCAAACATACACATGCACAAAGTTCATTATAGAATATAACTTATTCAGCTAATCATAGCATCTACAGTAAGTCAAATGTAATTATTACACTATTGGTGTTGTGTTATACTTTGTTTTCAAGAGTTTCTTTACCTGCAAGTTTCAAATCCAAGCTCATGAGCTTTCTTCAGCTGCTCTAGTGTTGCCAAGGTGCTGTTGAGAGCTCTGCAGAGTTCAACTGCTTCAGATCGTGTGAGACTGTAGCGACCATTTTTTTCAACATGAAAAACCCCTCCATATCGGCAACTTACATTGAATTCTGTTATCACAAGAAAAGAGAAAAAAAAGTTAAAAATTTAGACCTAATGCTTCACTGAAGACTTGGAAATTACTTACTTTCATGTGTAATGCTTTCAAAGCAAACCCGCAACAAGTAACAGCTACCAATTCATTCAGAAAAAGCACTGCCACTTTCAATCACCTTTTTCATACTTTCCCTTTTTAGTCTGAGGCATGTGCCAAATCTCCAGCCTTCCCAAAAACAGCAATACAACATGTTTTTGTAGGGTATCTAGGACGTTTGATGTGCCATTAACACTAATGTGCAGATGAAACGGTTAATAATAATAATATCAATACAAATAAGAATAATCATGTGCAGAGAGGGAAATGGGGAAACAGCAGGACACTTCAAAGCAATGTGAATTAAATTTGCTTCTGCCTCACCTTTCCCTCAAGAGTAAAAAAGCAGTTGCAACTCCAGACTAGAATGACAACTGCAAAGCACACTTCATAGGAGTAGCTATTATTTCCAGTGCAAAGAGGAGCATGACTCATTTTTATCTTAATTTTAATGGAAGTTCCATGTGCAAGAAAGGGAAAAATAGACCAGTCTTCTCCAATATTAAAAGGGTGCATCCTTACTGTCTATTTGAAAAAAAAAAAAGATGACATATAAAAACTGTTTTTCTAAAAGACACAAAATGTAATTCATCCACATTTGTATTGACACATTATAAATAGCGAGCAACTTTCCTAATGTGATTTTTTGCCTGACAGTCTGTTTCGTTCTATAGCATAAATGTGAAAGCAAATGATAGTAATCAAGGCATGCACTCTTTCTTTAATTACTTTTGTCCATTCATAAATTGATGTTATTCTGTGTACAGGGTATCTAATCAGTGTAAATTACAAGGAACTTTCCTTTCCATAGCTCACAGGAAACTCTCAAGGAGATAAAATACCAGATTAGATGAAGGCTGGGTGATGCATGAGAGGACAACCACTATTCACAGTGTAGGTAGGAGTCCAATAGTATTGATGCTTGCTTGTCCAAAGGAGCTCAAAAGCTGTGCATCCAATCTTGAATAATTGCACCATAGGCAATGGAATTAATCATTATTGTTACTTGGATAGCCTTCCCACAAAATGAATGGAAAAAAAACCTCTTCTCCACCTTCCCCAGTATACTGGCTGACAAAAAAAAATTAATTTATACAAAATCAATTAGTATTTCAGAGCTGTTTAACAGTCTTGCTGATTACAGTTCTTAGTATTTTTAATATTTTGTCATCATATGTCATTAGAAAAAATGTGGCCCTTCTGCCACTCCTTGACTACTGCTATGGGATGGAGTTGCTCTCCCATCTGCCATGCAAGTGACTTCTAACTTGGCTCCAAATATTTCATATTCAAAGCCTGATATTGTCTTGGAAGTTGTCCAGGCAGTAGTTGTATTAAGTACAAATGATCTTGACAAGAAAAGGTTTTTTTTTAGTTTTCCCTTCTTGATTCTCTCTTCCTAAAACATCCTCTGTGAGGCCCAAGACCTAATGTTAAATATGGGGATCAGATCATTAAGTTGTATTTGATTACTTTAAAGTAACAAGCTCAGTGATTTTAAAGATAAATTTTCTTGGAGCATCAAAATATTTTCTGATAATTTTAGGCTAATTTCTAAAAAGCTTTCGCTGTGAAAGCAGATACCACATACACTTGCTTTGGTTTTCATTTGATTGCAGTTAATCCTAGAATCTCTGAATTATAAAGTGAAGTTCACTTTTGTTTAGAGTGACTTGATTTAGCTATCATCAAACCTCAGCCCATTCCTGGTTTTAAACACTACAATTTATGCTCTATTATGACTCTGAGATTCACTCATAGTCAGAATTCTGCTTAGAGAGTCACTTAGAGTTCTGCTGTTTAAAATAGTAGGCTTACTTACACAGATAGGCTTAATGGAACTACACATGGACTACATGCCTACACATGTGTACATTTTCCATGGAAATACTCAGCCTGAGTAGACCCTGCACACCAGGACACTGCTGGGAAGTACCAGGCTGACTGCCCAGCTGCACTGCATGCACGCACAGGAGCAAAGCCAAAGCTTCCAGGAAGCCTTGCTTGTGCAGCATGAGAGATCACGTGGGTGTCCAGGAAACCCCAGGCAAAAATGTGGCAATCCAGTTCTCAAAACTGGGTTTGAGACCATCCAACTTGTTGGCACTGTGCCCTAAAGTAATGCTGAGACAGCATCTTTGTTTTCACTTTGATGATCTCTTCTACGCCTACTATTCCAAAAGTACCACTGCTGTAGCAGAGACATGTTCATGAAGAGCTGAGTACAGAAAAAGGACCAAAGCAGTACCCAAAACTCACATGGAATTTCACAGTCTAAGCAAATTGTGTAAATTCAGCATCTACTCTTTGAAGGCAGTAATCACCACATTTTAAAAATGACAAAATAAAAACCCAGAGGTATCAGAGAACGCAGCATTTTTACTGTATAGTCTCAGATTTTAATGTTCACACAATGGGGACCCTTAACTGAATTAACAAAAAAAATTCTGATCCCACCAATAAATACCATATCAAAAACAAATGACGGGATCTAAACTAAATTAATATCTCAATTTTTTTTTCCCCATGCTGAGGTTTATAGAGTAATTTTGAATTACGGAAGAAACTTGACTGTACATTTAAATCAAAGCACATATTTCACCTTTTCTCTTAGGGCAGGAAGGTCAAATCCATTAATTTTATATTGATGTTACTTAGCTGGCTTTAACACAGTTATGCAAAAGATGGATTTTTATTGTGTTCCAAGAGCCAAGGCAATGTAAAACTCATTCTGCGTGACAAACTATTGCTGATCTTTTTAACATTTTTGAAGCTTCAAAGGGGCTGACTCAGAGTGGACTCACAGTGAAATCACCAACAGCACACAAACTTTCCCTCCTTCCCCCTCCTAGAGCTGTCTGGCTTTGGGGCCTGACAGGACACAATCCTCCCTTTCTTCCTTCATTCACATGATTTGTACAGCTGTTTAATAACAGATCTTGAAGAAGGCAAACTGTATGAAATATGTCTGAATTGTCATCATCATTAATCTCACCCAGACCATGAGATTGGGTAACACAAACTAAAGCCATGGAGTGCTCCTGTCTGTGCTGAGCTTTATGAGCACGGAAAGCATAAACTTCCACATTTCTCCCCCTCCTTGCTGGGATTTCTGGTGCCCTCTCTCAAGCAGCTGCATGCAAACCTTTCTCTGCTATCCTCATTCACATATCTAAACCAGGTTCAATTAATACTTGTCAGCCAAAATCACTAACTTTGGTTCCCCAGACAATTTGCTAGCCAGAGCCCACTGGTGGGGTGGAATTGCCTCACACAGACTAAAGAGCATTGTCCTGTCAGAGAAGTGTGAGTTACACCCTGATAATTAATAGGAGAGACTTGTTAGAAACTGTCACTGTAAGAAACCAGGTGCAATTTCCATTTCCACCCTGATTCTGCAACCCTTATGTATAATGAGTAACACTGACTCACGCTAACTCTTCCCACTGGAATTAATTTTCCATGAAGATTTTTGGTATATTGTATGGATGTCTCATGCACTACTCCCCAGTTTTCATTGTTTTCAAGACACCACCTGGGGGTTTCATTCTCAAGGTGGATGCTGTCTTTTATTTTAGGGGGGAAAAAAAAAAAAAAAAAGCAGCAGTTCTTTTAGCAACTGCAGAGACACATCAAAGCAAACCAAGTGGAAGATCTGCGAGCAGCCTGCCCACTTGAGCGAAAGCAAGTGTAAGACTTGTACGTGTTAACAGACTTCTTGGTAAAACCGCACGCTGAATTGCATGGCAACCAGGAAGTGTTGGGGGATGTTTTGGTGGGGATTTTCCTTTTCAGTTTGTGGTTCAAGATGATTGATAGCTCACCAGGATGTGCTAAACTGGGGCTGATAACAGGGACAGAGCTAGAGGTTTGCAGTGCATATAGTTTTCATTCTCTTTGTTTTAATAGATATAGAATTTACATTTACTGTAAGAACTTGGTTCTATATTTATTAAACTGATGCTCTAGGCAGATATATGTGGGTAATTGTTTCCTTATAATCAGATTATTGAATTTTGTATTGACACTTCTGAACAGGAACAAGCATCATCTTAGCACTGATACCTACATTGTGAATATTATCATCTGCTTTAAATGCATGCTAGTAATGAAGCAGCAAAAAGTAACATACTGGAAGCAGATTAAAATATATTTAAAATAAAATCCCAGTCATTACGATTCCTCTTCAGGCAAATCTGTGAATTGGGCCATACGAGTCCTAAAATCTGAGGAGGTCTGGTCAATCCAGATCTTATCTCTCAGTTCAGACCTATCTCTAGTTATGCCTGGTTTTATAATTGTTTCTCAAGAAAACTACTTCATGGCTAAGTAAGAATGCATATTTTGTTTCTGACTTGAGAAAATGGCCTCTGAATACAAAATTTCATATGGGATGGATTCATAAAACATTTCAGGATCCAAAACATTTTGTCAATGTATATATAACGTAATTCTGGGTACTGTCATTTTGACATCTGCACGAACTTAAAACGTACAAAAAATATAATTCAGTGATTACCTAACAGACTACAACACACATGGGCCTAGAAGGCATTATTTGCTGAGTATTCTACCTTTTTTTAATGTCTATTAGTAAAAAACTTCACTCAAGCAACTTGCAGCCCAGGCAACTGTAACAGGATACAGAGGCTTTTACCTTTATGTCAGAAGTTGGATTGAAGCCCAAGTCAGTGATGAAAACCACTGGCTAGCTGTTTGCTAGGTTATGTAAAATGATTCATTAATCCCAGCCACAGTCACTAATAGACACGTGTCGACATCATTAAAACACACCTATACCTGAATCCCTCGGGGCTTGATGAGGAAAGGAAAACTGTGCTGGGAAAATAGGACTCAAAACTGGGATGACTACACACTGATCAAAATTCAGAAGTCAAATTTGCAAGATCCACGTGAATGAAGCCAGCAGTCCTTTACCATCCCAACACAAAAGCTCCAAGGATCAAGCTACATGTATCATCATTAAGCGTGGCTGGTTTTGTGTTCTTCCAGTTATGATATTCTTGTTCTGCTAACCACCACTCTCCAAAGAAAGCAGAGAAACAAATCTAGAAATAGACCACCTGCACCATAAGCAAGGCTTTTCCAAATAGTGACAGTGAAAGTAAGTCTTCACAGATTCTTGGGAGTTGTCTGATGAAACACTTTCCTTGAAGTATTGCCAAGTTGTGAAACCTACAATGATTTATAGGAAATACATTTCCAGATTTAGTGGCCATAAACCGTATTTTTGGTTTACAAAGTATCCCTTGTGGATACTTAAATAAAGCAAAATAAGGGGTTAGTTTTTCAGTTTGAAACTATCCTTAATTCTGAAATTAAAATAATTCATTTACATAAAATAAAATAAAATAAAATAAAATAAAATCACTTAATAAAGTTAGGTTTAAATGTTTACATGGCTGCAATACATGTAGATAGTTTAAGGTACCCAGATAAAAGTTTCCCTCAGGGATTATTTAAATGTCATATTTTCATTTCAGTTTGGCATAGAAAAATGTTCTAAGCCTTGACAATTTTAATGGGAGAGAAAAACCCCACATAATTATATCCCTAATAGATATGTGATATTCAGGGAGGGAAAAATTCTCTGCACACCTGGCTTTTTAAAGACAGCAATGTCCAGGAAAACACTTTGAAAGGGATTTACCTGCATGTTTGCAAGGCGTTCCTGCTATAAATAGAGACAACGTATTCTTAGTAGTTGGGTGTGGTGACAAGAAAGTGAAGATGACTCTCCATAGATCCAAAGGTGTAAAGTCAGAACTTTGTTTGAAGTTGTGCCTAAGCTGTTCCTACTACCCAGTTATATTGGGTACCTAGTAATTCAGTCTGAAAAAGCAAATAAGAGTGTAGCTTTCTCCCTTTCCTGTGTGCTGCTAACTGCATGAAAAGTCATGAGACAGCCATGCTAACCTTGAGGTCCAAGTGGGCTAACATAGATCTCTGCAGTGAAAAAGAATTGTGGCTGGACGTATGCACAGAGGCCAGAGCGGCTTACAGTGCTGTGGGAGGTTCTCCTTTCTCCAACAAAAATTAGCAAGTATTCTTTGCATTTCTGTCTTACTTCTGGGAGTACACACTCAAAATGGGATGCGAGACAAAGCTCAAGCTGCTGGCTTTCTTCTAAATTGCTGTTCCTAATGAATCTGCCTACTGATCATCGAAGTCACTGTCTCTGTATCTGTTTGCTGACGGGCAAAAATCTCCAGTCTCTTAACGGACAGCTCTCCTGGCTACTGCTTTAAAACAATGGGTGTGGGGGTAGTGCTATTAATAAATCAAGCATTCACAGAGTCACTCAAAATGCAAGTAAGTACAAGAAATATGCTTCAGTCCTCAGCAGTTGCTGTAGGAAGAAAAGAATCTGCTAATGCATCTTCCAATCATACTTTATCTGCGTGGCAACTGTTGCTGTGGTAAACATCCTGAGTGAGCCTATACTGTGTCATCACTTATGATAAACCTCCTTGCTGCTGACATTAATATTAGTCTTTTTGTAATAGTCTCACCCAATAGGGAACTGAAAGTCTTCAGACTCTAGTAGAACATGGTACAGCTGCGCAGCACCTCGGGGGAAGAATTGCAGGCAGTGATATCATAGTCTGCAATTAGTTATCTGATATGCCCCCCTCGAAATGATGAAAACATAATCAGCATTGCTGATACGAGGAGAGCTCCAGGCTGTACAGTGAGTAGTCTAACCCCAAAGGCTGAGTAACAAGGGCTGTGAGGAGAATCAGTTGGGATCAGTTCCATGCAACCCAGGTGAAGAAACACATGAAACAAGGCTGGAGAATAATAGCTGGAGTCTGATTGTCACTGTTTGACTGATTTAGTTATTTGGGATAAAAGCAGTCGACGCACACAGAGAGGCTCAGCAGACAGATCCCCAGCCTGGAGCCCAAATGACCTTACTCCTATTTGCTGCTCTGTCACTTATCCAATCAAAGAAAGGAACCTCAGGAATCTTTTCAAAAGCTCTGAAAGCCAGCCAGTTAAAACAAAGATAACATTACTCTGGTAGACATACCAAAGAAAGGAAGGCTGCTCAGAATATGCCTCACAATGTAGGACAAGATCTGTAGAAGTCAAAGGGAAAGTTCTTATGCAAGCTTCTGATGATGGAAGAGAATATTTTCACATCCACTACTCCCTTTGTTTTTCCCCTAATACAAGAATGACAGGGATTCCATAGCCTGTAACCAGATTGCCTAGGCCAGCAGGCAACTTCTCCTGGAATTTTTGGTGGCAAAATATTTCCATTTTCTGGAGTCATTGTAGCTCTATCCATGCATATACTATGGTTTCAAGAATCTTGAGATTTATACTGAAAATGCTGACTAGCAAGTAACTTTCCTAAGATGTATGCAGGTTATTCATACACTAAGCTACACGAGCAGTTAAGTTTCTTTAATAATTCTTATAGTCTTAGTTATGAATCTTTTTGAACTGGTTTCATAAAAAGGTATGTTTAATAACTAGAGTTTGCAATAAACATTAGGATGTACACAATGCTATCACTATCACAAATATGGTGGGAATAGTGATATTTTTCCTATTAAAAAAAAGTTTATTTGAATTTAATAATTCATGACAAGCAGCAAAGATTCTCTTGCTTGAGGGAAGAATGGGGAAGAGGCACTGGCAGTGTGGCCTTGGTATTCTGTGATTTCAAATACTACATTAAATCCCACATATATTTAAGCAGTGGTGATACATAAAGGCAATGCACAACTGATTGCATGTAATCATCCTCAAATAGTGAAACATCATTGTTTCCCAAAAGTGCTGGAATCATTATGAAGCCAGTGATTTTGTTGTGATGCTCATTGATTCTAGTAATTTGTTGTCATGAGATATAGCTGGATTTTACAAGAAGATCCAGAGGTAAATCCACGTTTGAATGCTAAATGATACAGTGGCAGACCTCCATTCAGGTAAAGTTCTATGACATTGGATTAATTTTAAGTAAGAGTCAATTCAAACATCAGTTTGGGAATATACTATCTTAATAAATATGAAATTTGAGACAGTTACTAATTAACAAAGCACCACAATATTTCCCTCCCACCAAGGACATTACTTGAAGCAAAATTCATCAGGCGGTTTATTAAGAGCACTAGACAAAGCATCCATCCAGGACATAAGAGTACAGGCTGGGAGAAAAACTCATTGAGAGCAGCCCTGATGAGAAGGATTTGGGATTTGTCATGGATGAAAAGCTGGACATGAGCCACCTGTGTGTGCTCCCAGCCCAAAAAGCCAACAGCATCCTGAGCTGCATCCAAGGGAGCGTGGCCAGCAGGGCAAAGAAGTGATTCCTTCCCTCTACTCTGCCCTCGTAAGACCCTGCCAGGAGGGCTGCATCCAGCTCTGGGGTCCCCAGCATAAGGACATGGACCTTTCAGAGCAAGTCCTGATGAGGGTCATGAAAATGACTGGAGGGCTGGAGCACATCTCCTAGAAAGAGAGGCTGAGAGAGCTGGGATTCTTCAAGCCTGAGAAGAGAAGGCACTGAGGAGGCCTCACTGCAGCTCTGCAGTACTTAAAGGGTATTATTTTAAAAGAGGGAGAGTTTTTTGCACAGGCAGATGGTGATAGGACAAGGGGGAGCAGTTTTAAACTAAAAGATAAAAGATTTAGATTTGATGTTAGGAACAAGTTCCTTACTGTGAGGGTGGGAGGCACTGGAACAGGTTGGCCAGAGAAGCTCCACCCCTGGGAGCGTTCAAGACCAGGTTAGATGGAGCCCTGAGCAACCTCATTCAGAGGGTGGCATTTCTGCCCACGGCAGGGGGTTGGAACGAGGTAATCTTTAAAGTCCCTTCCAACCCAAGCTATACTGTGATTCTGTGATGTCTTAGAAAGAGCAGAAGTAGCTGATGCAGTGAGAAACCACTTTTCCAGGTGATTTGCTACCAATCACTGTGCATAGATCCTCTTGTCTTCCTCAAACAGCCTAATAACATGTCTTAGAGACACCTTGCTATAACAAACTGCTAACTGACCTGACTCATAAAACTACTTTCTCTGGAAGGGTTGGGAGATATTGGGCTACTTCCAATAGAGAAATCAATTCAAGATACCAAAACCAGTAAGTTAAAAAGTAAAAGATAAATTTCAATTAGTCATGTTGCCATGACTATCACTGTGGATATATTTGTATCACATCATGGGTGGAAAAAAGGTGTCAATACATTGCCTTGCAATCGCTGTGAGTCAACAGTGATGTGATTGTGACTGTGCTGATAAAATGGCATGACCTGAGCACTATGAGTAATAAAGTCAGACAGAAGACTGATACTGTTAAGAAATTCAGCGTAGGTCTAGAAACAATTGGTTATATTGATGTCTTGAGAGGCTACCTAGAGCAGAGGCTAGACAGAGTTAAAGGAATAAAGTAGGTTTTTATTAAAAGGCCTTCAAAGGATACACCTTGGGAGGACAGCCATGGCTCACACTCAAGATGAACAATGGGTCATAAGTTTTTGAACTTTGATAAGTTTTGGTCCATTTACATGTTGGGGTTAATTGTCCAATTACAGCTTCAGGTTATGAAGTCCCATCCTCCCAGACTGCTCTCCTCAATTCACTGTTGTTGACACTTTTTGGGCCTGAAGCTGCAATGGTGTCCTTGGTTCTCGGGCTGAAAAAGGATTGTTTTGTCTAACTAAACTGTGAAGAGAACTTGCTAACACTTTATATGAAGTTCAGAGTTATACACTAATGCAGTACAGAATCTGGAAAATATGAAAGCTAAAACTTAAAGCATCAGTATGGGTGTTTCAAAAATTAGGAAAACACTTATTCTTACTCATAAGGGGTATTTTCTCACACATATTGTTTGACTGAAGGAAGGATTGCACAACCAGACTCAGTGATGGATTGCCAAACAGTAACTGAAGAGAGTTTCCTATTTTTACGGTAACAGTTTTCAGAGAATGCTCTGGTCCTCTGTGTTCTTGTTCACTTCCTATCCAGTAGAATAATATTTGCACAAGAGCATTTTTCTTACAATTAATCATAATGCTTCTTTCATCTGAAATAGCCCTGTATGTGAAATTATACCTGCTTTCTGAAACTGAGGCAAAAGAGGCACTGATCTTGTTGATGGGACAAGGGTCTGGGGCTTTGGAGAAGATGTTCTATTTACAGCTACATTGCTCTCTCTCTCTCTGTTGTCCTACCTGTGAAGTGGGGATAAAAACACTGACTTCCCATGGGCTGCAAAAATCACAAATCATTATTTTCTGCTGGCAGCATGTTTGTCAGTTCACTTCTTTCTCACTAGTTGAGAATATTCTTTCTCTGTTAAATACTACTCTATCTAGCCTTCAAATTTTAAGTTCTAGGGTAATTTAAATACATTTATCCTGACTCCAGCTCTGTTGGAGCAGCTGATGAAATCCACCAGATAAGGTAACTCCCTCTTGACCAAATGTTGTAATATTTACATAAACTCTGCACAATGGAAAGGAAAAAAAAAAAAAAAAAAAAGAACAAAATTTCAAAAGAGGCACCATCTATTTCTGAAGTGATACATTGAGAAAGCCTAAAATGGCAAACTTGTTTCAAGAATTCTTCTACAATAGTCAGAAGAATCCAGTGGATGAAAAACAGAAGGAAAACATGTCAGACATGTGCTGGTATTGAAATGTTTGAATGTTTAAGGTACTGTAGGATATATTGAGGAGAGACCACTTGTTTTTGTTACTAATGTCCACCTTGAGCTTTGAAGATGTAGATGTGTATAAAATAAATGTTATCAATAAATTCTTTTGTAGGTTATTAACGGGTATAAAACTTGCTGGGCCCAAGACTTTCAGTGCTGTGACTATGTTTTTAATGGGCTTCTGATAACACAGAAGCAATTGAAGCAAGTAACATTGCTTATATTTTATTTTGAAGCGTAACCTAGTCTGGCAGAGAGAGCTTTTTAAATTTTTCCTCCTTTTCTCAGCAAAAGAAGTTAATTAAAGAATTTATTCATTTGCAAACGCAAAATTTTGGATAGAAATTCTACTGTTCTTTAAGGGCACTGTAGAAGCATCTTTCCAGTTTTGCACTATACTTTATGCAATATATTGTTTATGTTGCACTAATGTACAATAGGTTTGATCCCCATTGACATATATATAAGTAATAGGAGTTGTTAAGAAATATAAAAGAAGAAGAAAAATGATCTCCAGCTCCAGAAAGAAACACAAACTACTTGTTATACCTACTACCTGAATTAAAATAAGCTCCCATCAAAGAATTATCAGAAAGCAAATTCAGATTTAGTCAGTGGTCTTAACAATCTCCTACTCACAGGATATGTCTCCTCCTGGAAAACTGGAAAACTGGGCTTTCTAACCCACATGAACCATGAGAGACAGAAAACACTGTCTAGTGTATATGCCTAGAGATGCCCTGAATAATCACCTGAATAACTGTGCCGATCTTACTCTTCCATGGTGCTCTAAGATTGTTCCTGCTTCACTGTTTTAAAAAAAACAGATAATGCTGTGCTCTGTTCAGTGTGAGCACAAACAATATCACTACTGGATAATGTGTGAGACTTGGCAGGTCAAGAGTATGTTAAGAAAATAAAACAAAACTACTGTAATCTTTTCCCACCCAAAAAGCAGCCAGGAAATTAAATCATAAGAATAAAAGGAGGGNAAAAAAAAAAAAAAGAAAAAAAAAAGAGTGAATAGAACTGATCTTGTAGAAATGTCACAAGACACAAAAATCATCATAGACACTCTTAGAAGTGCTCTGCAATATTTTATACCACAACAGGGAGCAAATGGATCCAGGGTTTTACTGAGGCAAGCCACAAATGCAGGAAAGAAACTTTTCTCTAGGCAGCCACCATGGGAATGTGTGTCACATGCTCTAAAAGTCTGGCAGTTACTGCTTTTATAACAAGAACTGTCAACGGGATAAGTGCTTCTCTAAAACCTTAGCTGTGCCCACTCAGTGATGAACTGGAACCACCAAGTGTCTCTTCTCAGAAGGCTATAAAATTATTTGGTTACATTGTGGAAAAGAGGAGTTTAAAAGTTTAAAGCTCAATCCGCAATCGCAAGGAGAAAATTTTTATTTTCTGTGCTAGGAGAGATTGTGCTGCTCACAAGACAAAGTTACTCTGACTAGAGCAATGGAAGAGTTGTATTTTGTCAATACCAACCTTCCAAAGCCACTGGATGCTCCAGCCCTACAGCCTTTCCCAGACCATCAAGTTTTAAGTAGAAATACCTCCAAAATCTCAATAAGACAGAATATTTATGACTAGGAAGTATTGCTTCGAACAGGAGCAAAACTTGACTAAATTTAAGATGCTATTCTTCAGCTAAGTATTAAATAAATTTTGAAGTTCTTGAACCTAAAGAAGTGTTCATTCTGACAGCAGGGCAAAAGATGTAAGTCAGTTCTCACTTGGCAAACTGCTTCAAACATCACTAATCATAAAAAGATAAGCATGGAATAAGAACTCTTTAAGGAAGCTCTACTTTGCATTTGCTGTTGTCTAACAGGAAACAATTGCTATTGAACTGAAAAAAGCTGCCAGTCCTCAGTGCATATATAGATAGCAAACACACAATAAACAGGATAAAACTGTCAGAGCAACAAAGTTTTATCTGATTTTCACAGTGCTGCTACTGGCAAAATTGATTGAAACAAAATATGTATTATTTCACTTCCATGTTCTAAGGGTTCCTATATGTCAAATTTACGCATAAACAGCACACAGGAACAGAGAACTAAACCCTACATTTATAAATATGAAGACTCATTAGCAAAATAAGCTTTTTTTTCTACATTTACACACCTGTGTAAATGTTGGAAAAGGGAAAGGACATGTAAATAATGAAGGACACCTAATCAAGCAGGAGGAGGAAAAATAAGGAAGTGAGTGAAAGATGCGTTCAGGCCGCACCCTCAGTGTCTTCATTATGAATGGATCATGTTTCTTTATAATTGGCAAACACTACTTTCCCTTAAACCTGCCTGGTTAACTACTCCATCTTCCTTGTGCAGAAGCTTTATCCAGAGCACCAGAGCTGGGAAGACCTGGCTGTCCTTAGCAGTGACACACTGTGTCAGTCCCTGGTCTCCCCATTCCGTGATAGGGACAGTCCACCTCGTCTCAGAGACGCGAGCTGGCCGATGGCAAAGAGTAGGTAAAGCACTCCCATCAGAACCACCCCTCCAGCACGGCTGAACTGAGGCATTTACACATTTACACGGTGAGGAGAGCGTGGAGCAGCCTGCTCAGTCTGGTTTGAGTGGGCATGTGGGCTCAGAGCGCTGCCTGCAAGCAGCCGCAGCCTCGCTGCCCTGGCACGCATTATCCCAGCCTGGCCGATACGCCTCCCTGCTGGAAAGCTGGCTTCCCTGCGAGAGGCTGCCAGCTCAAGGCTGGTGCTCAACTTTTACACACCAGTTTGGCCAGCAGCTTGCTTGCTGCCTGTGCACTCGCTCACATCTGTTCACAGGGGTCTGGGTGCCCACAGAACGCGCACCGAGCTTCAGTTAACCTCTCACTTCTGTATGGGAAATCTGCAAGAAACTGTTCATTACAGCTGCCCACACACACCACACCCTGCTTCTTTACAGACACCTATCCATTAACAAATATAACAATAAAAAAGCCCCCTAGGGAAATGTACTTCTGAGAACCTGTTTTGCTAACATGCTGTCACTGTGAGACATACATAATTAACAAAAGCTATGCCATGGCAGTTTTTTTTTTTTACTATTACACGTTCTTGTCAGAGGCAGCATCTTATTTACGAAAGCAGGTATTTAGTAAAACATTAATTGTGAAGTTGAGGATTGCAGGCTAATGCCCTTTTCCTAGGCAGCTGTCACCCTGGCAATCTCTTTTGCAGCCCTCTCACACTGCTATTGGAACACTGTCATTAGCAGAGAGATGAAGTTTTAACACAGCTGCTGCATGTCTGGCGTTTTATCTTTCTTTTTAAGACACAACACAGTCTCTTAGAGTTTCCAGCTACTAAGCTACATCAATCATACAGAAAAGAGGAAAAAAAAAAAAGTGAAGCAAAGTATTTTTCAAACTCCAAATGTAAGTAGAATTCAGGTCTTCTCTGTGATTTTTACTTTAAATTAGCATATCCTGCTTGTGCTTTCACGTTATTAACGGCTTAAACTGTAGATTATTCTTCAACTCCTTTTAGGGTTTTCTGGGTTTTTTTGTTGTTTGGGGTGGGTTTTTTCTAAAGTTTCACAATATGAGAATTGAAGGTTATTGTACCAAAATAAGACAGCTGCATTATATAAAGTTGCCAGTGTTGTCATGTAGAGGAACTGGAAAGTCCCAAAGCCATTGCTTACAAAAGAAAGTTCAATTATGTTCCTAATTGAAAGCACAGACTCAAAAAATGACTGCAGGTTTCGTTAGGCAGGAAACAGTCACGGAGGTTTGAACTTTAAATTGCAATTAGCTGAACTTTCTGTCTGACTGGAAATATTCTCCAAGGAAAACCCCTCTTTTCCTCAGTTGCCACTCCGCATTACCGCCTGCAGACTCATTCAAAGGATGAGCTGCGCTGCCGTCCTTGGGCGGGGGCAGCTCCGGCAGCCGCGGCAAGGGAGGGAAATCACAGCCAGCTGCTACTGATATTACTGCCGAGGCACTGCGGGGAGGCTTGTGATTGAGCGGGAGGAAATGATAAACACACAGCACTGACACAATCCTCTCTGCCACTGCTATTAGCAGCACCCATCATGGCCACTGATAATTACAGTGTCTGATAGCTTTGAAATTGTGATTACCTCTCTGGGAGGGAGAGATGGCTGTCTGTTAAGAGATGATGGACTCCTGGAAAATGACCAGCAGCTACACCGAACTGGCTTCCCGCCCACAGTCGTGGATAACACACAGAGAATGGTCCAAACCACCAGGTTTATCACACAGAAACCCTGACAGGTAAAGGCAAAGAACAAGCTAGACTGTGGATGTGTTCTACTTTCTAGCAAGTTGGAAGTTTCCATTTCCCTATTTTAAGAATTCAGTTTAACGCTGAAAAAATTGAATCAGCACGCTCCCAGATGCCAGCTGATTCTAAAATATGATGTGTTTTGAACACCATTAATTATTCTAGTGCAATGTTGCATTGTTTTCAAAGTAGGCAAGATTACTGTGATGGGTCATGTTTGTTTCACAATTATCCTCTCTGTGAAGTTACAGTTCACAGATAACTACGTAGATTTAGCCTTGGTCCTGAAAAAAACAGTTTTAGAGGCGAATTTTGCAGAACTCCTTCCCTTGCTCTCTCACATGGTATTCTCTTGAAAATAAAAGACCAAACAGTGATACATGAAGGGAAGAATTATCATCTTCAATATTGACTGTATTTCCAAACACTTCCCCCTTAGTTCTGGAACAAAAATGTGATGCAAGAAGACAAGAAAGCAGATGGAGAAGCCTTTTTACAGCATTTGGAACATCAAAAAACTTTTAAATTCTTTGACTGATTTACCCTCTCCTTATAAGGGAACTCTACATTGCTTTTTCTCTGCTTCTCTACAACGTGTTTTACTACCAGTCAACTACATTCAGAACTAGTATTATTAAATATAATCACATCTTTTCAACAAGTATTTTAGGAGTAATGAGCTCATGATTCTCTCTGGTGTTTATCTATCTATCAGCATGTCATGATGTCTCCGACTCCTGGCACATTCTTGATACAGTCAAACCTCATGCATGTTTAGGTGATAGATGAATAACTGCAGTATTCACACTATCTTCAAGCCTATAAAAGTAATGGGAACTCTTCTGGAAAGAAAGACACACCACATATGGATGAACATTTTGTTTAACCTTGGCTAGAGCTACCAGTGGTTTTAAAAGCATTTACTTTAAAAAGTTCTTCCTCAATTGTACGATGCTATCTGTTCTCATTAAGCCTTTCTCTGACTTCCTATTTTCAAGGTAATGGCTCTTCATTGTGGTGAACAACAGTACCTAAAGAATCTTCAAACATTTCTCCAAAGACTGCAAAACAATCCCCTGTCATGCTTTGTTGGCTCTGCGTCTGCAAGTGTTTCCAGGACAGTTCCATAACCCTTCCACTAAACAATGATGGAAAGTTCAAGTGAACTCCATTTAATAAAATCTAGTTACTTTGTAGCTTTGGGAAACTGCCAAGATATACACTGTAAGGACTGAGTGAAAATAAACTAGCACAAAGAGCTTCTTCAGGCTGCTTTATTTACAAATTGACAGGATAGATATGTAAACTGAGGGGCAGGCAGGTCTCTTCCTTCGTGACTGACCAGCAGCTGCAGGAGCCCTGTCTCAGAGCCTTACCTTGGAATGGGGCTCTGGCAGCCTCTCCAGGGCCAACAGGCAAGCTCCTTCCTCCCATGACCAGACTCATTCTCCCTCTCTCCATTACATCCTTACCACTACTACTTCTGTTCCAGTTTCTTCCAGTTTGAGGGTCAAAATTCTAGGATTTGCTTTGTGTTCATCAAGGAAAACTTAGAGAAAAATATTTCTACAGATACATAATGCTCGCAGGAGAAAATCTCCTCTGAAAACATCATTAACCAAGATGTCAGCATCTGCATCCTCCGGGATCCAGACTCCTCAGACAAGTCATGTCAACACCATGAGTAAGAAACATATCAGTGACAATATAGTCACAACACCACAGAAATCAGGATGAGTAAGTTTTTCAGCTTTCTCTGTATCTCATTTTTTCCTTCTGAAATCACATTAAGAGTAATTCCAGGTCCTTTTTAATTCCATAAAATTCTGTACTAAAAGAATCAAAATTCCAGTTCAGGAGTTTCCCAACGGCAATAGCCATTAGTCTATGATACACAGCAAAATAACTGGCTAAAAATAGAAAACAACACCATCAACTGCTGTTTTGAAATCATTACTGACTACAAAGTCATGCTGGAATGTACTGTATACCAACTCAAATATACTGTAGCTATATTCTAATACCTTACTAAGCCAGTAAAGAAACTTCCCTGGAGGGCATATGTGAAGTTTGACACACTTTTTGTAACTATGCTGAGGGCTCAATAATGGGGCTTTCTGTCTCACTGTAAAAACACATGACTCCCAGAGTCAGTGCAGACCCTGCTCTCTAGGACACTCCAGGCAGCTCATAGAAGTAAAAATCAGTCAATCATCCAGCAAAAATCATCCAGCAGTTATAATATTTATACAGTGCACAGACGTGGACCAAGCCAAGGATTTAAACACATCTTAGACATACCTTACTTGCCTACAGTAGCCCTGTCCTTTCTCTTAAGGCTTTGTCTATAAACCTGATCTTAGCAAGAGCATTTTGATACAATGGACACATAATTTTAGAATTAAAAGCCATGAGGCTGCTTCAGCTATCACAGGAGCTCTGGGAACTTGCTCCCTCTGACACACCCATTCGCAGCCTGGCAGTGCTGCAACCATTAACAGAAGTATCCCCTGCTGCTCAAGCAAATGAGACATATATTTACTATACACCAACAGACACACACACAGCCCTTGGGTGACAATGGCCATGAAAAATGCATTTTGTTAGACTCCTGGAACTGATGAGTTCAAAAACAATATAGAAGCACAACTGTTATCCCTAACCACAAACTGCCTCGAGGCAGTTACAGTCACAGTGAGAGTCTGCTAAAAGTATGGTCATTCCCCTAAAACATGGTTGAGCCTGCACCATGTAAAATTTCAAAAGCCTTTTGTCACTTCGGACATAAATTTTTTATTCTTTTCTCTGTGTTAGCCTTAGATTTTTAAATACAAATATTTGAAGCAGATAACCAAGCTGCAGGAAGGTAAGTGATAAACAGCTGAACTTTGTCACTTCTAACCCCCTTTGTTCCAAAAGCTCATCAGTCAGCCCCAGAGAGACCTTAGAAAGTGAGAAGCAAGCATGCTTGGCACAAAAGCTCTCCAAATTTCAGCAGAGATCCCTGCAGTTTTTCTCCTGTTCAGCACGGCTGTGCCCAAATGCAGTTTGCTTCAGCTGTTGGTTCAGCTCATGTAAACTCCAGAATGCAGCTGGATGAATGTAAGCTGGGGAGGGGGGGGGGCTCACCCCCTTCCTTCCACCCCCCTTTTCGCTGCAATGAGAAGGGGAGCTGGGAGAGCAAACTGCGTTTGTAACAGCAGTCACATTGTCCAGCTGAGCTTTACCAGAGCCATTCCGAATTCCCTAACGTAGTTCTGTTCTTAGTTTAAACTTCATTCCTTAATGTTCTGCAATTCAGTTTTTACAGATTTGGAATTGCCCTTTACAAGCAATACACAGCTTTCAGTGATTGTACAGACCAGCACAACTGAGATTACACTTCTAAAACATCTCTGATAAGACTTGAAATAATAAAAGTTTATAGATGCAAGAAAGCTGTTAGCTATCTAGCAGAAGCACACTTGCTGTATGAAACATTAACTTAACAATCATAAGAGTTTTCATTCATAAAAATCTTACCTGTTTCTGCTAGACAGAGCTTCAGCAAACATAATCCAAAAATTGTCCATAAGGAGAAGTTGGCCATCGTTTTCTTGGAACTGTTTTGCAAAATCCAAAGATCCTTGCAAGCTGCAGAAAGAAGAAAAGCCCCGACGCTTGTTAAGCCTGCAGTCAATGAGTCTGAAGTTTGCTGCACTTTTTATTCTGATTCAAAGGAACTGAAGTAATGACATAACTGGGAGGGGGAAGCTCCATCAAAAGTCACACCCATATTGCAACAAAAGTTACCCAGCAGCAGAAGAAGGGGGAGTGGAAGGAGAGCTAGGACTGACTAAGCAGGCACACTTGAGTTTTAAAGAGCCACTAAACCTTCTCTTCTTACAGTAGTCTAGTCAAAAGTTATACTTAGTGTGCTTGTAGGAAAATTTGTGTAATCTCTCCTGAGTTCTCCCAGAAATGCACTGTTATAAGCTTTTCATCCTGCATTTTAAAATCTCTTCATTATTGCAAACCAAGTGAACATAAAAGCACTAGAGTTTCTAAAACCTGGTAAAGCATCTTAACAGCCTAGATATCTCCCAAAAATATTTTGCTTATTTATTCCTATATCACCATTTTCTCCTTGTGCAGTTCAATTAAGAGCAAGTGAAATGCTCTGCAGAGAAGCTTTCTGCAATGTTTGTGTTCACTGCTGGAGGGTAACATCGTGCAGAAGGTAAGTCCAGGCTGTTCAGTGTCCCACAGCCCGTTCCACCCTTGATGTCCCTGCACATGCTGCTCCAAGAAGAATAATGAATGAACAAAAGTAGTGAATAATGCCAGTGCCAGAAGGGAGTGATACTGAGGACTAAGGCTGATATTTTATTCTATTGATGGCATAAGGTACAGAAGGAATTTTTCCTCCTATTCCCGATTCAGAAAGCAGAGAAGCAGGATGAAAAGGTACGAGATCTCTGAGGTTCAGACAAGGTCTCAGCTCCTGAGGGACATATGTTCATTGCAGTGTGTGGTTTTGTTTGGCTCTTCATGAAACCCCTGGTGAAAACCCCAAAGCCTCTGAAGATAAGCAAAAGGCTTGCCTCTTGTGTGCCTTGGAGATTTCCCGTGCTGTCTCCATGCACTGGCCTCTCTTTAGAGCTGGAGAACTGGAACAGTGGATCCCGTGCCGTGGGATGAGGGGCTGGTCAGGGATCACCAAAGCCAGCACTTCTCACCTTAAACAACAGCCAGAAATGCCCTGATTCCAGTTTCCCTTGCCAAATCTGGAATGAATAGTCCTATATCAGATTACCATTTTGTTGATCTCCCCACTTGAAAGAAGTTTCTCATTAATTTAATCTCCGTTAACACAAACAATGGAAAAATACAGACAAGCCTCTCCAGCCACAAGCAGAAGGTCACATAAAGAGGTTTTCAGGACTTTGCCTTTGTTTTGCCTTTTGACTTAGAGATGGCTGGCTATCCTTTCCTCAACCAGGCAAATTTTTAGCAACAGGTTCCAACAGGCTTTTCCTACAGGTCTAGAATATCTGATGGGACAAAGTTAAAGTAAAAATCTTTCCTTTAAACACAAGGTATCTTTTTATTATGAAGCTAGCAACTTTGAAATTATGGATAAAACACATTTTCTTTACTAAATAAGCTACTTCTTTTTTAAGAAATGGCTTTAAAGCAATTAAAAAGTAATCTCCTATTTATGTTATTGTCTAAAGTGGAAAGAGAAATAAAATCCTGTACATTTATATTTACAAATGTTTTGGCATCAAAATCCATGAATAAAGTTTAGTAGGATTTCAAAATGCTGGGGCACAGTTAATGAATGTTTTAAATTTACTAAGTATATCTTTTTCTTCAATTGCTAAGTTACTTTTAAAATTCATGTCCTATGGATGAAACAGAATAATAAAACATTTAATTAAAATTCAGGAAATTTCAACTTCTATTTTTGATGAACATAAATTGCCTCCCCATTAATATCCTGTATTCATAATGATACAGCAATAAAATAAAAAGAAGAGTTTTCTTTGGCACAGGTAAAGGGAGAATCACGTCCATTTTAGGGATAGAGGCAGAGCCTCAGATAACTAGGAGTGGAAATTCCTAGTCTCTTCATGGTCTCAAGTTTCTAATTCTAGCCCTTCTGACACCTGAATATGAAAAGGTTGTTTTCTAGATACCAAAATATTACTTGTTATTCATCTCAGTCTTTTCAATACTTCTGCATGTGTTCAGCAAGGGTGGGTGGTATTCTGTTTTGGAAAGACTCTCTCTTGGTTGTTGCCCTGAAAAATTGGGCTAAGATTAGACACATTTAGACCACATGCATGGAGGTGCTAGTACCTAATGCAAAAGGAAAAGACAGATCTACACAAGAAAAATAATTGACAACTTTATGTCATTTCATGTGATAAATCACATGAAAACATTAAAAAAAAACAGTAAATGAGCTGCTTGTATGTGACATGTGAATTTGGCCTTTCCTTGTGCCATCAGCCTGCCTACATGGCAGCCCAGAACACATATGTGCATTCCAACAAAAAAATGACACAAAAAAATTTCCTTCTTTCCCACACAAACATGGTCAGCTTATGTCGGTCTCAGGTAGCCAGCAGTCCAAATTCAGCCTGGCTGCAGGCAATAATGCTGCTCAGAAAATTTAGTCAAAGCAGATGTACAACTCTGGAAAAACTGTTGGGTTTGGGGGTTTGTTTTTTGGGTTTGTTTTGGTTTTGTTTGGGGGATTTCTTTGTGAGAAATACGTGACTTCTCCTTTAGTTTGGGAAAACCTTATTACATAGGAACAGAAAAATCCTGAAGCAAATCTTCAGCTGAAGAAATGCAATAGAGCATTGCTTTTGAGCCTGTCAGTGCAGTTAAATATCTGAGATTTGGAATTTGCTTAATTGGCAACAAGAAGCTAAACTACTGGCACCAAAAATTTGTGAAATGATTAATGAATTAAGTTTTCAAAAGAGAATGAAACAATAAGACTGAAAAAGGATAAATCCCCAGAATTTAAAAGAGTGTTTTTCTGTGATGCCTTTGATACAGTGAATACCGAATCCGTGGTGGTAAAACACAGTACAGGAACACCAAAATAACTCATTTGTGATTTTATCACATATGTGAACTGTAGCCAGCACTAATTAATTTTGATAAAAATCCTAATAGGGAGTACATATGTTGGAGTCCTAGAAAAGGAACATGCATGGCTTACAATGATATAAGAAGCTGGGGTTTTTTGCAGGAATTCACATAGAGGATGAAATTCTGGCCTAGCTTAATTGAAAGACCAAAATTCCACTGAACTCAGTGGCACAGCCTCACCCTAGAAAGAATATTTAGATTTTATTTTGTGGACAGACAAGAAAATGGATGTACCTGAATGAACCTATACTTATGATGGAAAAAAAAAAAAAGGTATCAATGAAGATTGATTTCACTATTGAACAGGAGAAATTGAAAGAAGAGTAGAATGGAATTCTGTTTCTGTGAAAATAGCTGGCATTTGTTCTAAAACCGAAAAATTTCTAAAAAAACACAGCTACTAATTTAATTTTTTTTTATTATCAGCAGAAATAATGGTTTTTTTAAATTAAAAAATAATTTTCTGAGCATAACTTGGTGAATATTACAAGCTTGTTATGGGGAGTTGAACAGCAACTGGTCTTAGTGAATATAGAAAGCACAAATGTCATTAGGTAGTGGTCATGGCTGTTTATATTTTATGTAGACTACGGGTGATCTGTGAGACTGCCTGAAAATCAGATTTGGGGGAGTAGGGAGGATTTCATACCCACTTATCTGCAATACCAATAAAATATGCTATTTTTAATAAGATTTCCTCCATGTCCCCAGACTGCAATCTAGTTTCCTGCATTTCAGACTGGATTCAATTTCAGAGTAGATTTAATTTTCATTATCAATCTTGAAAACAAGTTTTGTAATGGCAACGGTTGTAAATGCTCCAGTGTGGCAAATCTTGAACTGCACACTTTTCCTGGGCTCTGAGTGCTGATGGGAAGGCATAAGAAGAGCCTGTGCTGGTTTAAGCAAGAAAAGCTGCTCTTTTGGCTGGAGGGCAAAGCACTCCCTTGGGAAGTTGGGCGCCCGGTTCTACTCCCATCAAGCTTTTGTTCCTGGATGTAATTTACAGCCTGTGTCCTGCAGAGAGTTAGGAAGATGAACAATGGCTCCTAGTTGTTTACTCCTGAAAAAAGCAGCAACCCAGATTGGCACCTACCGTGTGGATTCATCAGCCAGTTTTACTGGTTTGCCCCAGATCCCTAAACAGCTCCCTAACCCAAGACAGGCAGAAAGCTCGGCAGCCGGCCTGGCTCGGGCTGGCTTTAGGGAATTCTGTCAGACCATGCGGCCCCAGCATCTTTCTTGTTCCCAGCACCACCGCAGCGCACGTAGTCCCTGGCTGACCCTCGTGTGCCAGCAGTGCTCAGGCAGCAAATCACATCCCAGTCCCCAGGGACAGCTCTAACGCCACTGTCCCCGCTCGCTTCTTGCTGGGGATGGAGCTGGGAACTGTCCCCGGGAGGGCCACCAGCTGTCCCAGCCCGCCGCAGAGACACAGAACGCATCAGTGACCGCCTGAGTCAGCAGCAGCTGCGCAGCTGGGGTGGGGGAATGCAGGGGAAACCGAGGGGAGAAGGGCACACTCGTGTTCTCTCTGGGTGATTTCTGTCTGTCTCTGCCGCTCCTTCCCCTGGCGGCCCTTCCCAGCACACACCGTGCAAGAGGTGCCTGGAACTGGTGCATCCGAGCAAAAGAAATGAAAGCGGGAATACAGAACGCTGAGCATGAGCTGCCCTCTTTGTGCTCAGCATTCTGTATTCCCACTTCTATTTCTTTTGTTTGCAGTTATACAAGAGGTGAATCAAGCTTATACTAAGCCACTTCCTGGAGGTGCTCTTTTGTCCCTGCTGTCTTTCCATTTTCTCCTACTTGATTTTGCTTTGTGACTTCTACCTTGACTTCTCTCTGTCATCTCCACTATTTTTTTCCTTTTTTCGTAGCTCCCATTCTTTCTCATCCATTCTCTGTTCCATACAGCATATTGGAATTATTAAATCAAACATTTAAAGCCCCAGAAGAGCAGGTGAGCTTTACAAAAGGCAGACATTCAGGAAACTCAGGAAACACTTCATATTTGCATAACCAAACTGTTAACTGTTATATATAGATAAATGCTTAGGGGCCCTTGTGCCTAATACAGACCTGACCAGAGCCATTCAAAGTCAAGGGAGGTTTCCCCTTGATTTTGGGAAACTTTGAATCAAGGCAGCTGCAAACAGTGTTTAGTTCAGTCCCAGTATCTGTATTATGATAACTCTGCCTACTGCATTATGTGTTTCCCCTATATATATATATATACATATATATATAAAATCTATTCTGGGAGGACAGAGAGATTACATCAGATTTATGGCCACAGATAAAATATTTTCCTATCTAACGAAAGTAAACCCCGAATTTTACCTGGAACAATTTCTGGTTCACACCAGATCTGTTTGTGCCACTCTTGCCATAGCCACACTCAACATATCCACATATAGACTGTGTCTTAAACATAGCAGTGTGGGAATGAGCAGCTAAGCCTATCTTTTTCAGTTACAATGAGCACTAAAATCAGACCCTGTCTGCATATAAATAGAAACTTACTAAATTTCAGTAGTCTCCCTGTTAGTCAGTTTTATGATTCCTTTGAAAGGTGGAAGGGAAGGAAAAGCATCTTAATTTTAGACCATAATAAGCATGTTTGTTTTCAGAGACAAGGGTTCAAGCTGTTTCCAGTGTGGCTCTAGGAGGGAAGGTGTGCACACATCATAACATGAACAGGATGAGGAGGCTGACAGGCACAGCAGTGCTAGGTCTGGAAATGCTGAACTTGCTGGGTAAAATACACACAAACCAGTCTGGCCCTCATATACTTTTAGGGAATGTATTCCTCCAGCAGTGGCATCTTCTTCCTCAAATGGGCAGTCCTTTTGCCTTGTTGGATGTGCAGACATCAGCAGCAAACAGCATTCCCCCTAAACCCTGTAAGTTATGCAGGTTGAACATAGCCAAGAATTAACAAATTGGTGGAACAGCAGCAGCTTGTTTCCTAAGGTTTGATCCTTTCCACCTGGATATACCCAGCCAAAGCCAGGAGTGCTGTCTCCTGGAGCTCAACTGGAAGACAGGGAGCCTAAGGAGCTGTCTCATGTCCAGGTGGCCCTAAGTGCCCCTCCATGGATGGAGAATGCACAAGGCAGGAAACTCCTCCCAGTTTTTCCCCTTGGAGCTTTATTCCTGAGCTCTACATAATGTATGTTGGAATTGTCAAGCAGCAAATCCTAGGACTTCTGAGGGAAGTTCCCTTCTCTGTAGTGTAAACAAGCGAAGGAAGGTAATTCTGGGTGACTGAAGGCAGGAGATTTGTGTGAGGCTGGGACAGAGGCACAGAAAATAGAATTCATAAAATTAGTGAGACAGAAACACTGGTTTTGCACATTTTCATGTGCCTGAATTTCTGCTATAGAAATAGGTAAGGGAGGAGCTGAGTGCTATTACCAGACAATGAGTTTTTCTTGGAACTGGTAATTGTCACACTAGACTGCACTTTCATTGCCTACTCAACAACTTGGCTTAAGTTACAATGAAAGCCAACATTTTAGAAACTAAAAATAAACACTCATTTGGAATATTATTACATAGTTGGTAAAAGTTCAGTTATGGATTAAATTTCTTTCATTAGCAAGAAATTCATAGCTAGAACAACACAGCTGTGTTTGAAAATGGACCTTTCTTAATGACCAAAATTTGGTTTATTTTCTTTTTATTTTCTTTAGTAATATTGAGTGACAATAACTAACTAAATTTAAGAAAAAATGTTATTTTCAGTATGATTTTGAAAATGTGCTTGCATTCACTTGCAGTCCTTTTGGGCTACCTTTTGAGGGATGTTTGACAAGATCTATCAGCAACAGATATTAGCCAGACAGAAATTCTATATAGAAAAAAGAAAAATAAATTCAGTGTTTTATGCAATTGTACGTTACAAAATTCACATTACGCTGGTGATTTATATAAATACAGTAGTCATCAAATTACACAGTATGACACGATCATCATAGCTAAACAAATCCATATCATCTTTTGGTTCCTGAAAACTCCTTTTTCAATAATTTGTGCTTCACTGGTAAAGAAAATATTTGTTTTTGAATTCATCAATTCTTCAGAATAGTGCATGTCTAAAATATTTGCAATGTGTTCACAACCGTTTCGTTTACAGAAATGCAACTGGCAATAAAGACATTATAAGCTATTAGTTCACCTCTAAAACATTACTTATATTGTCTAAATATTTTACTGAAGTGTTGGAAGAATTAAGCAGGTCATGTCTGAACAGCTTTTTGAACAAGTCAGATCTGGAAAGCTATTAAGACTCCTTCAGATGTTAAAGTTTCAGCCAACTTGCACTGAATTTACAAGAAATTATCTTTGTCTGAGTCACCAGATATTTCAAAGATACATGATATGAGACCAAATTCAGTGATATACAAATAGATATGAAAACTAGCAAGAGAATCTGTAGTTTATCTGCTGTCCATTGTATCCAAAGTCTCAGCAGTCCCTCTTCCTGCCCTTTGCAAGACACATTAAGATAAAGAAGTTTGTACACATGAAGATTTATCTGAGGTTCATACTCCCCTCACTTTGTTTTCTATAACCAACCCTTCCATAATTGTTGCAATAATTTAATGAAAATTCTCCCTAGGGGAATGGGTAGAGACAGAGGTAATAGAAGGAATAAAAAACTGCTCTGTTAGTCTGATAGATCTGGTACTAAAATAAACTCCACACACCCCTATCTAGCAAGCAGGAACTGCTAGACAAGATCACAGAAAGTGAATCATACTACACAGTTTTTTGAGAGTCTTGAGACAAGATGGAATGTGTTGAGTGCACTTCTGCAAAGATTCTTTCCCATATGCAGGAGGAGAGTCACTGTTTGGTATTAGCTGGCCCTGGAAGGACAGATCTGCATCAACATCAACATGATCTCTGACAAATATATTACTCCCTAAGTGATGAATTATACAAGGCATATCTCAAGGGGCACAGATGTGAGATAGGCTGTGAATGTTCAAGAGTCTAGTTCAAATACAGATACAAGGATACTAAAGCTTATCTCAACTATTTAAGGATTCCTTTTTAACTTCTCCTCCCCTATTCAAATTCGGTTCTTCAATCCCAGTCTAGCTAGTTTTTCCTCTCTTCTTAATCACACAGTTCTGTACAGACAGATATATCTGAAATACAGTTCACATGGCCCAGTCCTTGCTGAACTTAGCAGTTCCAGAATACTTTACACTTTTTTCCCTAGCTTTAGAGAACTAACTGAAGCACTCATAGAAACCTGAGAAATAAGAATGTAAAAATAGAGCACACACTGCTTGTCACAGAAGCCCTTACTGGATGCCCGAGGAGGCTGAGGCTGCCTTTACCTGCTATAAATGTTCTAACCACAGCTGCCAGTGGACATTTGGTCCCCTGGGTGTCTCCTAAACAGTCACATCTCCTAAACATCCACATTGAAGTTGCTCCATTTTGCTTAAACGGAGAAATATTAGGCCAGAGAGAGAAGCTGAATCTATGGCTGATGGCTTTGTTTGACACTCTTGTGTGAGAATCCAGATCCTCCTTCCTTCAGGGAGTAGGCAGCTTAGCATGTATTTGCACATCTGCATAGCAAAGGCAGCTCTAGCCTGCTGTCAGCCGAGCCTGCCTCTGAGCTGAAAACATCGTAGCCTCGCTTGTTTGGCATTGCTTATGAGCTAATTAGCCTTGCAGATAAGCCTAACTAGCTAGGACCAGCTACACTGTGGTAGGGATCTGTGGCTTTCAGGAACTCATGTCTTTACATACCTGGTAATTACAGCATCTGGAAGTACCAGCTGGGTACAGCTCTTTGCCCTCTTCTACTGCAAACTGAAGTCATGTCCCTCATCCCTTGAGGTGAGCTTACCTGAAGAACACATCTCATTGCAGGATTTAGTCACAAGTCACCTGTAAGATAGCTTATGACCTGCCAGATAAGAAAGACTATATGAAAGGAGCTGTCTGTGCTCTCCCCACCTCCCTATTTTTCCTTTGGCAAGGATCTGCAGGATTTCAGATGTATGGATTTCGACTGAAGCCAAAATCAGTAACAGATTTAAAGCCTAAAGCCAACAGATTGTAAAGCCTATTCAGTAACAGATTTTGGTCTTGCCAAATAAATTCTTTGCCGAGCAGGAAGCAAGTCTAGGAAGCCAAGCAAGACTAGGAAAAATTTCTCCCAAGGCTTAACTGGAGTAAGAGGTAAAATTCAGACAGGAAAGAAATAAATCTGAACATTAGGAAGGTCCTGTTGTGAGACCAGCTACTTAGTGGAATAGCTTTTGAGAACATGCTCACCCTTGCAGAGGAATAGATGAAATGACTAGACCTTTTTAACTATGAATCTGTGATTCACTTAAGAGGATCCCACATCTCAAGTGCCATACTTGGAACATCTGAACAGTCACTGAAACCAGTACTAGGAATTAGTCACACCATGGTAGGATTTGCCACTCCTCAGAGACTTTGCTGCAGACAAGGGGTGCTTTCAGTCATACAGCTTTCAGACTAAAACTCAGCTAGTAGCTTTTTCTGTTTCTTGAAACGCAGGTTAATTATTTTATGGGAAGGGACATTTGTATTTTAACCCATCTCTTCTCTATTTGTGTTATTAACCATCTCGCAGACACCCTTCTTTTACATTTCTCAATTATCCATTTAACATCCCTGATGGATGCCTATCAGTAGGCAGCAAATTACTGACTGAAAAATTAGGAATAGTATGAATTTATGAGATTCATTTTTAATCGTCTCTTACTTTTTTACTCCAACAGAAACATCCATTTATTTTCACTTTATTCCACTCAGTGCCATTGTCATGGAAAGAGGGCATTATGCTCTGGGCTCTGCAATGCCATTAGAACCTCACAGGATCAAGATCTTAGAATAATTTCTACTCCCTCACAGATTCAGTAATTGCTTCTAACACAGAGAAAACATGTGGGCTGATCCATGACTGAATGGAGAGTTCAAGACACAGGCATTTTAAAGAAAAGCATTTGTACAAAAAAGAGTTCTCATAAGGAGATGTATAGTGATCTCCTAGGTCAAGTACACTCTCATTGCTGTGCTATTACACATTTGTCAGTGCTTTGCATGCTGAGCTATTACTTTGCAAATAATTATTTGCTTTTAGAATGGCAGGCAGTGCTAAAGGAATATTGGAATTAATAACTGCAGCTCTGACTTGTTTCAGAAATTCCTGTGAGTGGAGTGGTACAGAGTGAAAGAAATTATAAATGAGAAGGACACAGGATTTGAAACAAGGGAATAAGGACTGGGCTGAACACATTCTTTACTTATTAGCATTATTCTACTGAGGTCAGTGAATCCCTCCTGAAACATGAAATATATAATGATCTTTTGCTATAAGTATGGTAGTAGAGTAAGGAAAAAGGAAAAGATTTGTCAGGAGATATTTTGTCACTGAAAATATCAAGTCTAGAGAGACAGAGATCTGAAGCAAAATGTACTAATATAATGTTCTTCAGATGACTCTTTACAATGATCATTCATGGACAGTTTCAGCCATGCAACACTAGTCATACAAGCAACACTGAAGCATCTGGGAGTCACAAGAGAAGTTATAGAAAACAGGGGGGAAAAGGGGAAATTACAGAAGTTCACATGATGGTGGCTCCTTTTTCTTGAGATAGACCACAGGCTTACACAGCAATACTGTCCTCAGCCCTTCTTTCCTACAGGCAGAGACTCAAATTCACCAGATTTTTGTTTCAGCCTGTGCCTTGCCTTCCCTATTTCTAAATAGTCCCAAAATGAGCCAGAATTTGATCCTATCTATGTTTATGCTTTGGCTCCTGAATGTAAAAACTTCAAGACAGATTTGTCTTCTTAGAGCTAGAAAAGTAATTTTTCGTTTGAGTAAAGATTCCTTTTCCATGTCAGTGTAAAAATACCTTTTTTCCAAGACAAACACCACCATTTTTGACACTTTGAACCCTTTCAGCATTTTGAGATCTGGGTACTGTCTGTCAGCCAGTCTTCAAGCATGAAAAGCAGTCTGAATTCAGATGTTCAGCCCATCTTCAAAAATATTATGACCAACCAAAAAGGCAACCAGTTGTATCTATCAATGACCTCAAACTTAACAATAAAAGGAGAATAAGGTACAAATTCAAGGCTTAGAAGTTTGGTCCATTCCACGCTGGCAGTATTAAAATCAAGCTTGTTTTCCCCATTTCAGTTGTAAAGTTCAGCTTTGGTTAGGAATTTAAACCTATGCCTAAGACTGAACACTTACAAATGTAGAATTATGTTCAGTAAACCAATCTGCTTCACTAGGCCAGATACTATGTTGACTTTTCTCTCTATGTATGTCCTAAAACCTGACAGATTTTAGAGGGGAAAAGAAATTCCGAAGTCTCAAGGGTTACTATAAATCTCAGTTTGCCTTCTCTGTTCAAAGACATGAGTGAATTTGCATGTTATGTGATTGCCATGAGGTGGGAAAAGGGTGCAAAATGAAGGAGATGTGCAGAGCAGAGAAAAGGGGAGCCTGGAGAGAATTCAGAAACCTGCTACAAGTCATAACATCTCAAGCTCCAGAAAGGAGACAAAAACCATGATATCTACAGGGAACTCATTTCCACCCAGCAATTAAGACAGTGTTGTCTCCATCAGTAGTCATTTGTATGTAACCACCTCCTACCCACCCTAATTCTGGATAAACAAAACTTCAATTATTAATTTCATTTCTTAATTCAGCATCAAACACATTTGCTTAATTATTTTTAAAAGTTTTTGAATTGGAATCAGAAGCCATGTGTGGGGTTTATAAATAAACTTCAGTTTCCAAAGGAACAAATACTTATTTCTCAACTTCCACCCTAGCCCAATAATTTCTTTCTTCTGCATGTGGCTACATGAAGAGTAAAGGAAAGTCATAAATAACATGCCAGGTATTTTGCAATGAACTCTCAATTACAGTCAACAAGTTGCACATCAGATGAGAAGCTGCAGAGCAGTGTGTTACACCAGGTTTGGGGTTTTTTGTTGGTTTTTTTAAAGTTAGGTTTTTGTTTGTTTGCTTATTTGGGTGGTTTTTAGTTACAATTTACTTTAAACCTGAAGAAATTCTCAGCATCCTCTTAAGGGAGACAAGAGTCTCAGCTATGCAAGTAGATTATAGAGAGGGCTAGACTGGCATTCAAGGATTGGTTGGTTTAAATATTGCTCTGTATTTCTCTATGCTCATAGCACAGTTGCTGTGCTGTTTGAATTCCTATGCAATTATTAATGGTGTTTCACTTTTGTGGAGACATTTCTTTTAAAAGGAGAGAAACTATAAGAGAAATAGATTTGGTTGTAAATGCTCATCATATTAATGATCCTTAAAAAGAAAAAGGGGAAAAAAAATTGTGATACCAGATCTCTTCATATCTATTTTCATTTCAAGATGCAAATAAAGGCTGTAGTCATCCAAGTATACTTGTATGTGTATATGTACATATTTCTAGCACTGTGTATGTTTGTGTGTGTGTGTGTGTAAAACAAGAAACTTTGTGAATCACCCATCATGTATTTAAAGAGCAAAACTACAAGAAAAGCAGAAAGAGCATGAAAATCCTGAAGGACTTTATTAGAATCCAGCATTAACCCAAATCAAGGAAACACTTCTGTGTATCAGTTGTGAATCCTCATTTAGGATCCTGCCAACTATGCCAATTTGTCATGAAAGAGTGTTTAGGGTTGCTCAAAGAACCACTATCAAAGGTATTATCAAAAAAGATTTTAATAGAAATTTATAAAAATGCAACTTAACAAAGCTTGATGGCAAGGTTCCATCTATTGCTCATTATATGGATGAAAGATACAAAGGAAAATTGATTTGGCATTGATTTAGAGCAATTTACACAAAGACAAAAGATGCAAAAGGATAAGGGAGACCCTCTCATTGAGTCACAAGGTTCAGAGTAGAACCCCCTTGCTTTCTAAACTCCTGATGGAACTTAGGTGTGACTTGGTCCAACCTGTATAGCTCAAGGAATTGTAATGATTAAGCCTTTAACTGACTCAAAATACAGTAAAATAAGTTTTTGTTTTACAACACCACATTACTGCATTTTTCTGCTGTCAGAGTGTTTAGTGCAGTGGGAAGCACAGAGAATGTCCCCATGTCCTCTGTCTCACTAGAATCTGTAATGCCACAGTAGCCTTACAAACAGAAGCACATATTTGAGGTTTAGTTTTCCTTTTGTCTAAAAGGTCTAAAATCTGCATTCTTGTACAGTGACTCTTCTAACAACTCACTGAAGGAACTTCTGACATCTCATTATTTTAATTTTTGAATTTCCCCTTTCTACTCCCTAAAAGGTCCTGTTCCCCACCCTCACCCTGTGACAAGTAAGAGTAATCTCATCACTTCTATCACAAAAAGTACCTAACACTCTTGCCTAGATTTAAGAAGTCATAATTTTTCAGTCTTTATTTAGGTTTTACCAAACTCGTGTTGAACCTTTTTTTTTTTCCCTGGCAGGAAGTTAGGTTAAAAATTGAGTCCATATTCTAGTCTTTGAAAAATTCTTTAAAATTTTTAAGAGAAGATGTGTTCAACAGTGAGCTATCCATATTCTCTGGTGTTTCCACACAGTGAGCAACCTCACTTCAGCATGTGGCAATCCTCAAGATATCTGCAATGACTGGTAGCACATTGCAGGTACTGGATACAGAGACATGTTCTGTCACATTCCCACTGGAGTGCAACTTCCTGTATTCCTGTACAGTCATCAATGGCTCATGATCCTGGCTCATCAAGTGCCTATTTCATACTCCAGGCAGCTTCATTTATCTGTAACTGCTGCTGAGAAACCCTTGATGACTGCACATATTATTAAAAGAAAAGTGCTCAAGACAAAAAGAAATTCCCAAAGAGAAAGACAATTGTTTACCTGCTAAAGAATCTCTGAAACATAACTCTTTGCTACCTTTCATAATATCACCTTTTACAAGAAGCTACTGTGCTTCCTGCCTGTGCTTCCACTCATTCAACAATGGCACAATTATTTTTTATTCTGATTTACTCATTGGATTAAGGAGAATTTTGTCAAAAGAGAAAAAAAAAAAAAAAAGAAGCTGCATTAACATATTAGTTTAGAGAAACATTCTGCCCAGTCTGTTGTCCTTTTATCTTCCTGATTAAGTAAAAATTAAAACAAAGAATCTTCTTGCATGCCCTCACTTTTCTTTAGATATATACATGAGAATGTATCTTCATGATTTGGGACACTTGTAAATATTGAATCGTATAAAACAGGATCCCTCCTTTACCACCGTGGTCAAAATAATTTTTTAGAAATACAATTTTTTCCCCACTTTATTTTCTCACAACACTTCAGGGCATACCCATTTACTGTATTTGTACAGAACACATGGTCAGAGAGGGAGTTACTGATGGTGATGAGATTATTTCTCCCCTCACTTAGCAGACTGTAAAACGTGTACTCCCAAGGCAGCAATGACTGCAGCTTTTCCACCACCCATGAGATCACAACCATAATTAGAGAATTTCCTTTTCCATTACTTACAACATTCTTTCTTTTTATTTTATTATTTCCCCAATTCTTCTGGCTTAAAACACAAATCTGAGCACAGAATATCTATTTCCCTAAGCACTTTAAGCAAAGTGGCTATAAATCCCTCCCAGGGATCTCTCAACTTAGAACTCTGTGTTTTAAGGAATTTTGCAATTCTGACCTAGAAATTTAATTGACTTTATGTTTATAAGAATATGTGTTTACATTTATGTTCCCATTTATGAATATTCAGATCTTAATGGAAGACATTAATAAACAGGAAAGTAAAGCAGTGATAATCAGAGCAGAAATGTTATTGTTGAGCCCAATAGTTTCTCCTTCAAAGGGTAGGCCTAGATATTCATCTGTGCAATGCAAACAAAACCATTCCTCCAAAACAGATTTTCTCATTTGAAGAGATGTAGTTAAATTATTTATTCATCAACTCTCTCTTACTATGTTGGCCAGAGAAAGGAAATTATATTCTACTGCAACTAGAAATAACTGGATGGGTCAGTATTGCAAAAATCCTTCATAGCACTTTTAAAGAGGAGTAAATAAATGATTTTGTGCTCTATGCTGATGTATGTGGCCCATTGACTTGAGAGGGAGTGCACATAGTGACAGTAATTTCACAGCATTTGAGAAAAAATTTCTTACACAATCAGTGGCAAAGGGAATGACAATAATAATAGAGCCCACGAAGAAGTGGGTAACACAGAATAGAGAAAATATTCTTCTTTGCCAGGACCAACAGATTATTTAGCATGTTTAACCCACATTGCTTTGGTGACATGCAGAGATGTCCAATTTAAAAATGAGCTAAAATAGATAGACTGCTTTGCTGAGAAAGTCTGAAGATGCACTGCAGTAATTCCAGGAATTTTGCCAGTTTGTGCATATTTACCTCTATGGCAATGAAGACAATTATTTCTACAGGGTCAGAGAAGATCAGGGATTTATAAACAGATGATATTATCTACATAAATACTAATGCAAGTGATAATTTGACAATCTTCATACTTTTTTTCTATCAGCTTGCATTAAGCAAAACTAAATTATTTCAGTAACCGAGAATGCAACCATTGTTTGGAAAAGTCTCAGTAACAAACCTGGTCTTTCCACAGTAAGCTGTCCTTGGTATTTTTCTAAATAACAAGAGTCAGTAATGATTAAAAAATTCAGTATGTCATCTGCTCAAGCCACTGATAGCCTTTCTTACATTCATTTCAGGAAAAACAACAAACAAGCCCACAAAAATTTGCTTAAGCCAAAAATAATAGGTTTTATAGGGAAACCAAATGCTTGCATGAATTCCATCACACATGTTTTGCTCTCACAAATAAATTGGCTGCCACCCAGAAAAACTCCCTTTTACTATATACATCCATTTGGGCTCTTAAATTGAAGAATCAAAGCTTTGTAAGGTTTTAGTTGAAAGATTCTACAGTTACCCAAAAGGGCAGGAGCAGCAGAACTAATGCTTCAAAGCAGCTCTCAGTTTATATGGCCATAGTTTTGCTTTTCTATGATGCTTGTTTAGCCTTCTTGTTCAATATAAATAATGCTTGTGTGATACTGATACATTCATTTTTCCAGAGCATTATTCAAGTTATGAGTTTAACCAGTTGGAGCAATTACATCATATTTGCTTTCAGTATGGTAAACTGAAGTAATTTGAAAGACCATATTACCAGTTAAACAGATTATATGTAAGGCTTTCTTTAGTCACTCTAACAGCAGATCTCAGAGGAGTATTAGGATCATTCTATTTGAAATTTAAAACAATGCAAATGAAAATAATCTACTTATATGCTTAATTCCAGGATATACCTCTTCTTCAGATTAGTTTGTGCTACCTTATTTATTTTCACATCACTCCATTTCAGGTTAATTGAAAATAATGTATTGCTCCTCAGTCTTGATGTATCATGTTGGATTTCTGTTCATCATTAATTATATCTGTTGGTCTGGGAGGACATATATTAGAGAAAAAATTGTTCAGCTTTAATTGTCACTGAATTAAATACTGGGACAAAGGAGTAATTTTCCATGGAGCCAAGACCTGTTAATGGACACAGAACTGCAGTTGTGGCCTCACCAGTGCTGAGCAGAGGGGAAGGATTGCCTCACTTGATCTGCTGGCAGTACTTTGCCTGATGCAGCCCACAACATCATTACCTCCTTTGCAGGGAAGTGTCCTGGTTTCAGCTGGGATGGAGTTAATTCCTTCTCAGTAGCTGGTACAGTGCTGTATTTTCGATTCAAAATGATGATGATGTNGACACAGAACTGCAGTTGTGGCCTCACCAGTGCTGAGCAGAGGGGAAGGATTGCCTCACTTGATCTGCTGGCAGTACTTTGCCTGATGCAGCCCACAACATCATTACCTCCTTTGCAGGGAAGTGTCCTGGTTTCAGCTGGGATGGAGTTAATTCCTTCTCAGTAGCTGGTACAGTGCTGTATTTTCGATTCAAAATGATGATGATGTTGATAAGAAACTGAAGGTTTGGATTTTGCCGAGTTGTGTTTCTGTGAAGTGAAGGATTTTTTTTTTTTTTTGTTTGTTTCTATGTGTCTCATGCTCTGCCAGTGAGGAGGTACACCAAGGAAAAGAAACTGGGAGGGAGCATAGCCAGCAAGGGTGGCTTGAACTGGGCAAAGGGATGTTCCACACCATATAATGTCTTGTCCAGTACATAAACTGGGGGAGTGACCTGGAATGAAGGGCTGGGGGGAAGGACAGTTTGGGTTCAGGAACAGGGTCTGGCATCAGTCAGTGGGTGGTGAGCAACTGTATTGTGCATCACCTTTTTTTTTTTCTTTTTAATTTTTTTTTCTTTTTTTTGTTTCAGTTATCAAACTGTTCCTATTTCAACCTGCAAGCCTCACTTTTGATTCTCCTCTCCATTCCACCAGAGAGTGGGGGGCAGGGTGGCTGAGCAAACAGCTGGGTGGTGTTTAATTTCCAGCTGGGCTTTAAACCACAACACAAGGGCACATTACTCTCTCATTTACCCAGTCTGCTCATCATTTTCAGTGTTTTGTTTCTGTTGCAATTCCTGGAGAAAACGTTGTGGTTTAAAGGTCAGCTTAATTGCTACCTGGACTGTCAAACAGAGCACCAAGCACCTCCCACAATTAGTAGGAGACATCTTTAAAAGCTACTAAGTTTTTGGTCTCATTTTTGCAAGCAATCAGGGAAAAATAATTTTAATCATTCAGCCATAATAATGGAAAGTTACAGACTCACTTCTAAAAAAGTGATGATTTTGCATTAGAAGTAAAGCTAATACTTAATTGAGCAAGACTTTGAGCAAAATGAAACAGCTGAATCAGTCTGGAACAATGCAGTGTTGAAACAGGAAGGGAAAAAAATAAAAATGTTTACATTTGGAAGGAGGAAACAATCCAAATGTCACTTTGTGATTTTTTTCTTTAGAAGATCCTAGTATCAAATCAATAGGAGCGGAAAAAAACAGAAAAGAGAATAATAGTTTAGATGTAGGTGTGGTCTAAGGCAAAAATTATACCACAATCTCATTTCCAGTTAGCCATCAATCATAAAAAAAGAGAAATGCTGTTTGTGGGATTCAGTTTCCTGTGTAGTAAACTGCTCACAGTTCTAAAATATCACATGAAGCTGTACTAAAATATAAGGCACAGGCCAACCATGTGAACTGTAATGGACTCTGTATAATGGACCTGTCTGACCATTTTTTTAGTGCACCCTCTTTTCCATAAACTTGATTGGAAATGGCTTTATATTCTAATATTCATTAAACAGGAAAACATTAAATAACAAGTGAGCCAAGAAACCAAAGAGTCCTCTAGAAACTTTTCCACGTTCTAATGATTCTCTTTTTACAGTTACTTTTTTCTGATACCTCAATTAGTCAAATTTTGTTTCACTCATGGGCTGCTTCTGTGAGATCTCTTCCATCCATTTTCTCCCAAGTTTTATTGAAGTGGTCCCTACAGATTTCAACTCTGTGTGCTTTTATGCTGTTCCAAAACTCTTTACCACCTGCTAATATAAGAGCTGGATGGTATCAGCTCTCTCCCATACTCAGTAGATATCTGTGGAAGATGTAGCAGATTCTTTCATTCTAAAAGTCACTGAAAAAATGTTAGTAAAGGTTATATTAAAATTTTATCAAAGGGATTGAGAATTCAGTTTGAACATCAACACTGCCACTTTATTAAACATGGTGATAATCTAGATTAAAAACATTTTCAAACTATTTTGACTGCTTTTATCTGCTAGGCCTTCAGCAAGTTCTCAATTAAATTGTCCTTAAATACTCTTTATGAGAAAGTAATGTAGATCAGCTTTTTTCCTGCCAGCTATTAAAGCAAGCCACTTCATTCATACAATTCATCTATTCAACTGCAACAGGGATTATTTAACTAAAACTTTTCTCTTTGACTGATTTCTTGTTTCAGTTCCCCTTCCTTTCCTTCCTCTTTTCTTATTTACTCTCCTCTGTTGTTGAATTCACCAAAAATTAATCTCAAGAAATGTCAAACTTAGTACGTTACACATTTGGGGATATAATTCAGATGGTTTGCTTTACTCTGTGTATTTATGTTTAACATGATCTCACAGAAAACTCTTATCTTCAACAAACTGCTCTCAGATTTTGGACTTCCCATTTCCGTGGTTTGTAAGGCTGAACAGAAAGAGCCAAGCAAAAAGAAGTTGAATGACGTAGAAGACTATTTGCTCCCACTGTAAAGAACAGCAAGCTAGGGAGGCAATGAACTTGTGAGGTTTCCTGAGGAAACTACCTTGCCATAGCAACCAAAGGCTTTTTAGAGCTAACAGAGGAAAAGGTTGATTCTTGACATCTGAGGTACAGCTCCTATCACCCCTCTCATGCCTTTACACCAAAGCTCTAGATCATTCAGCTCTAGAATTCATGTTTCTATTTGATTAAAAATCATAGAAGAAACTTAATGCCTACGGCAGGCAAAACAATAGTGACACCTTCACAGCAATGGCTTTTTCCCAGATTTCCATGAAGAAATGCAGTAGATGTGTAATCATCACAACTATGCCACTGCAGTCCTTCCCACCCTGGGAACTACCAAGTACCTTTTCCATGGAGCACTAATAGGAGCACAAAGACACAGCTGAGATGTAGCTAATGGCAGACAATGTTCTAAATGAAGACAGAGAATGCTCCCTCATTCTCTCAGTAGTCTTTTTGTTTTCATTCCACAAATGCATGAAAGAGCTGTTCATTGTACTGGTGCTGTGCCAAGGAAGAAAGTAATTCGTGTTTTTGACCTTCAGTGGATTGGGACCAAAATACTGATGCTAAATCTCTCCTTCACCACAAGACTGACCTCCCACGTGCTACCCAGGAAACACTGGATCTTCGCACTGTATTTTCCTATTTGGTTCAGGCATAGAAAAAATACTGCAGAGGTTGTTCTAGTTAAAAATTACTGGTGAAAAGTGGTGCTGTCTCTACCAGGTCTGATTAAATGGGATTAGGTTACTAAGAAGCTGACAAAGAATAAAGCTTTATGCCACATTTCCATTTGTACCGTACAATCTATGTTAACAATCTATATTATCTCTTCTGTAACCACAAGCTGTCTAAGCCTCACACTTATATTGCCCCATATTAACCAGATTTTAATGACTATGCTTGTGCACTTCTGCAACTACAAATTGTTTATGCAAAAATATAAGCTATAAAACCTAAAGGATTACTATCCCGAGGAAGAACACACTATAATGTTCTGGCAACAGATCAGAAGTTCTTTGCCACAGTTGCAGTAAAATTAAAAAAAAGTTTGTCCTTTGTCCAAAAAACCCACCCAGAAACAACAGAGGGTTAAGGTTAAGGGTAGAATTTTTAGCATGTAATAATTGCTTACCACATCTGTTGGACTAGTGGGGAAAATTCCAAAATTCAGATATGCTTTGAATTCCAATGAATAGTATTCCAAATAGTATTCAATAGTATGCCAAAATGTTCTTTCAAAAATTACTGCAACCAAGAAAAAAAAAAAAAAAAAAAAAAACCAGCAGCAAGGCTTGCACGCAAAACTCCTTCAAATAAATTATATTAAAAATTAGTATGGGTCAAGACTAGAAAGTTCTCCCTTAAAAACTATAAAGGAGCACAGTCTGGAAACCAGAAACCACTATCACTTCTGGCTCATGTCCACTGCTGCATCTTTTGAGTTATTCCAGGCTGATTTCAGACTGGTAGAAAGGAAGTAGAACTTAGCAGGAAGTAGAACTAGCTTTATGTTTTACTCAGTCTCTTCTGCTGCATTTTGGTGATACCGCCACTGCCAGTTTCTTTCAAGGATTCTTTTGCCGGTGTCTTCTTACCTGCACTTGCACTCCATCACTTCTGCTAAGTAGGACTTTCAAAGCAGGACAATTCAGTTTGTGCCCAGTAGGAAACTGCAAGAAACAGTACAGGCATTGCAGGTATAGGCAATGCTCCACTAGACAGTGGGATTGAGGAGCAAGGCATGCCTGGCTCACCCTCACTGCTCTGCACCCAGCTGGCACTTCTTAATATGTTAAGCCTCATGCCTGGCTCTTTATGCTGTGTCTCTTTATATGTAAATACACACCATCACAGATATTTCAGGAGAGCAAGGCAGGCGGACTAAATAATCTCAAGAGATCTATTCCAACCTCAGCCGGGTTTCTAAAAAACACCAGAAGTGCAAAGTCTCGTAGGATACCAGCTCAGAGACAAGCCTCAGTGTGGATTATGCTTGATTGTCCTATGTCAAATTACCCAGAGAACAGTCACTGTACATACTGAAGTCCAAATTTACACAAACATTATCAGTGATCACATGGCATTTAACCTAGGCACATTTAAAATCACGTTTAGAAACAGGTTCATATGGCATAAATGGGCCAGAAAGGATATGGGCAAATTCAATCAAAAATGTGTAATAAACAGTTCTATCAACTCTTCTTCTGGACTTGAGAGAATGACTAAAGGTCAATTTTAAACTACAATTTTTTTACTTGTATGACAGAATAGTAAAGCAACGACTTGGAAACAAAACCAATAATCATGTCTGAATGCAGCAGCTGAAAGTATGATCAAATCCTACTGCTATGCAGATTCATGCAAAGAATTTAGGCGTTATTTATAAACATAAACCCACTGAAATTATAACTTGTATGTTCAAAAGAACATTTAATTTATTTTTGTGCCCCTCTCACTGCTTGCTCTTGATGAAATCAATCTGCCTAAGTACTAAAAGCAACTGAGTTGAGGAGGTTTTCCAGAAAACAAAAAAAAAAGTTCATGAAGAATAATATAGAATAATCAGGCTGAAAATCATTCTCACTGCATTAAGCCTCCTCTGCTTACAAAAATCTGAGATACATCATCTGCAAGAACTTAATTTTTTCATCCCTCAGTTTTTGCCACACCTCTATGGAACCATCATATTAGGTCTCACCCCTGGACTACTTACTGGAATGGCAATCAGAGACAAAGAAATGGAAACACTGTTTTGTTGCTGCCTTTTAGTTCTTCCACTCTAGTTCAATCGTCACCCGTCACTTAAGAATGCCATCATGTAGGACTTGTATCTACAAAAGCAAAGCACCATGTAAAGAATTACTTTGTGGGTTTTGTATGTTGACGTTGATGTGTTCCTTCCAGAAAAGAATTACATCATCTTACTTGATATTATACATGCTTCCTATGGGGAAGTTTCCAATGAGCAGAAAGTTGATGGCTTAGTTTCATCATTCAAAACCTCTAAAATGGTTTCCAGAAAATTTTCAGCAGATATATGAAAAATTATTGAATTTCTGACACAGCTTTTCTCTTCTTGAACATACAAATTTAGTTACGTCTCCTGTATAAAATTCGTTACCCCAAAACCTGAGGAATTTCAGGGTTATCAATTTCACAGAGAAAAAGCAAGTTTTATGGCAATTCATACTCTCTATGAAATGAGCATTAAGTGTTGCTTTTCCAGAAATAAAATGTCTTGTAGAAATGAAGATTTTTTTTTCTAATTTAGGGTTTGAACATTTAGATGGAGACATTGCCAGTGAAATTAATCAATCTCTTGCTAGGCTAAGATACATGAAATGAAATTTCAGAGCAGTTGAGACCAAGTACATTGTTCTGTACTCCCTTCCCTTTATCTATCCTGCATTTTTCAAGCCTCTCCACAACCATCCTAGAGTGTTTCCCTTTGATTATGACTTTCCTACTTTGAAGGGATTAGATAGTTCTGTGCAATTCCACCGCTTTCTCGTTTTCTGTCAGCCACAATTGTCTCCCCTATTCAGCATCCAGCACAGCAAAACTAAATTGTGGCTATAAATGCATGTCCACTTCCTGACAATGTAATGCACTGACAAACTGAAATTTTCTGCAAGACTTTTCTAAAGTGAACTGATGAATAATAATGAACAGATATGTAATAATTACTTTACTATACTTTACTAGATCAACAGTGCATGTATTTTATTGTTTCCTATATAATACAACATTTTATGCATTATTTAGACATAAAAGTTCCTGGCTGACATAGCCACTCCAGATATGCCATTAACTCAGACACTAAGAGTGGCAAACTGCCCTTGTAGTCCCAGACACTGTGGGAATTAGATTTTTTCTCCCTGGAAAATGGCCACCGTTGGCATCCAGTCGCACGTGGCCAACAGCGGGGTGCCACCTCCTAAAATCGCAAACCTTGCTGGATTTCTCCCAAACCAAAGCTGCCAGCAACCAAGTCCCTGACTGCCCTTGCAGTCCCAAACACCACCTCTGAGCTGAGCCTGAGACGGAAAATGGCTCCTGTTCGTGTCCAGTCGCACGTGGCCACCAGCGGGGTGCCCCCTCCTACAATCACAAACTTGCTGGATTCCTCCCAAACCAAAGCTGCCAGCAAGCAGGACTCTGCTGCCCTTGGAACCCCAAATGCCACATTTCCAAGTGATATTGTACATACCTACACTAGCAAGATAAATNCCCCCCGTGGAAAATGGCTCCTGTTCGTGTCCAGTCGCACGTGGCCACCAGCGGGGTGCCCCCTCCTACAATCACAAACTTGCTGGATTCCTCCCAAACCAAAGCTGCCAGCAAGCAGGACTCTGCTGCCCTTGGAACCCCAAATGCCACATTTCCAAGTGATATTGTACATACCTACACTAGCAAGATAAATACATGAAAGAGGTGAGAGAGAGCTTGGTACATGGAAGGCGAGAGTTTAGCACGTAATTTCTACGCACTTCGGCCGCTCAGAGCAACTCTGCTGGGGTAGCAAAGTCAGTCATTTCACACCTGTGCAATTACACATGGTGATGTCCTGTGCCACATATGGACTTCTTGCAGGAGTAAAACAATGTTTTCAATTACTAAACTGGAGGGAGGAGGGGAGAAAGAGGTGATTAACTAAAGAGTAGCATAAAATAAATACCCAGTTAATATTTAAGAGGGGCATTTTTTGCTTGCAATTTAAATCAGCTCAGCAGGATGAAATTTGTGTGTTGCCCCCTTTCTCAAACTTTGACCTGTGCAATCCCTCAGGCACAGCAGGCCAGCAGTTCTCTGAGGAGACAATATTTTGGTGACATTAAAATGATGGCAGGCCATTCAAATATAGTAAAATGAAAGGGTTTGGGTTTTTTACCTGCAGGATCTTCCATAGCATTGATAGAGGTGAAAAAGAGTAGTTTTTTTCTCCTTGCCTGCTACAGGAAATGCTACTTAACCCACTATATTTAGGAATAAGTTCATTATTGTGTTAACAAGGATGAATCTCGGGAAATGTTTACTGAGAAGTGTGTTTATATGGAAGAACTAAACAGTTCCTGCATTGTAGATTAAGGGAACTGGAAAGAAGAATCAGAGACTAACTATTCACAAATGATTGAATACACATTTAGACTGCAAGTTTAGAAAGATTTTCCAAGCTCACTCAAAGCAATTTCCTGTTCAAACAGTCACCTAGGCACAAAAGTGATTTTTCATATTATTCTGATCTTCGTCTTACAAGTCCCATGAGTACTCTGGTCTATTTCTAATGAAGGGCTCCTCCAGAGCCTTCTTGTTCTCATTTTCAGATTCCATACAGACAAAGCACCTCTATCTGTTTGATCATGTGTTCCTTGGGGTAAAATGTCATCTTTTGGTACTGGTTATCCTCATCATTCATGTGCAGCAATATCCCCTTTTCCTCTTTGTCTTTCTGAGCCAAAGAATGCAAATTTCTCCTGATTGTCTCCATTCCCTTAAGCATCTGTTGTGCCCTTAATTGCACCTCTTCCAGCTTCCATCAGTTGTTCAAATACCCTCCATCATTACTAGCAATGCTCTGAATGGTATCTCCCACTACCTTTGTCTTTTCCCAGGTTGTATATCTTGTCAGCAACTGATAGCTGTCCATTCTCCCACCTAAATTCATCTTCTTTCTAAGCTGCCCTAATTGCCCACTACCCCTGTGGCAGTGCCAACTCAGAGTTGTTTTGTGATTAGTCTCTCCATTAAGTGCTTTCCTCTGCTGTGCTGCTGAATTTGATCTCATTTCTATTGCTCCAGTACCCAATGCAATCAAACCTACCTTGTAATTGTGGTGATGATAGATTAAGACCTTTGTCATTATCTGTCCAACTCTTCACTCCCAAGGTGCTCCTTTATCTCTCTTCTCCTATACCAGCTTCTTCTCCACTTTAAATTTTTCACAGATTCTCTTCTACATGGACAGCCTCTAATGTGGTCCTATATATGATGCATTTAATTCAAATAAATCAGATTCTCCCCACTGCCAAATAGTTCCCTGATTTTATAGAGAAAGAGATAAAATATTTATATGGCACAACCTTCTGTTTGCAAAATCATTGTTTGACTGCATCTTTGAGTAATCTTGTCCTTCAAATTTGCTCTTAAAGGCCTTTTTCTATTCCAGGTTAAACTAATGCACCTAGAGATATGCAGATAATACCCCTTCCTCTGTAAGTGCTGATAAAAACATATGTATGTCTTTAATGTTGACCTGACCATTGTCTAATAAAACAATGCAACTCAGCCTCACAATTTTTCGCTTGCTGGCCAACTTGGAAATCTGTGAAAGATTGGGCACTGATTTAGGTTTTGAATCATAATAGAGAAATAGCTGTACTCCTGACCACATCCTCACTCCACTGAACATTTTTCATTATAAACTTCTCGATTCATATGGCTAAAAGATCTCTTGAAATCTACACTGCCCTTAACAAGGTCTGTCTCAACTGGCTTTCTGTTGATTCCTACTGTAACCACATACTTCATGTCTAAGACATGGGATATTTTTGGCAAGCAGACCATTTTCCATTCTTTCCCAGCTCTACTTAGGGTAATATCTCTCTGGAGGTACCTATAATCTTGTTAGGTACAGAGTGCCTTAAGTTTTTCCTTGCACAACGTTGGAATTCCTGATGGTTCCACAACATTCTAATTAAGCAAGTGTCAGTACTGCCTACATGCAAGATTCTCAGCTTTCCTGCTCAAATAACTTGACTAACTCATCCCATTCATTCATACAAGCAAATTATTCCCTTTTCTCTCTCTCACAACTGAAGGCTTTATTCACAGATCTTCTTTTATCTTTCCCTTGATTTACAGCAGATCAAGCTGACATAATTCAAGTCACAAGTAAATTCTGTGACCAACTCCTCTATAGTATATTTGTAGCATATTTTATTATGCACCCAAAACAAGCTAAATAACATTATCCCTTTCTAATTCAGGTATGTGATGAGATGTGTTAACTATCAAATCTCAGAATTTCTAAGGCTCATCATTGTAAGTAAGACTTATTTTCCAACCCTATCAGGAAAAGCAAAAATATCAATCAAGCAATCCCCAAATTTATTTCCTAACACCATTAAAAACCTGAAAAAATCTTTACAGTTTTTAGTATTGGCACACAATAACTTATTTTACTGTTTTGAAATGGATTTTCTTTTGATTCAAACCTATTCCACTAAAGCCATGCTACTTCTTTTTTGTTTATTCTGATCATATTTTGAGTATGTTGCACTCTCCATCTGCCTTAACAATATATAAAGAATGGGGTTTGCATATGGCACACATCTCAGTGCCAACAACTGGTACCAACATGATTCTTATTCTACCATGTTCCTCATGTCTTCCACTTGTCTAGTTTCATTTCTCCCACCAGCTCAACTTCCTCCCTTGTGTTACCATGCTGTGGTGTTGGTGTATAAATATTTGGTTTCTCACTGACTACACCCACTCTCTGAGATGACACGTAGTTTCTTCAGTACCTATACTGTTCCCTGTTTTCATTTGCATATTCCCTTTGCTGACTTTCTGTCCACTGGTCATATTCCTTTGCATTTTGTTGTATAGTTATTTACTTGATTTAGGCTCTTGGTGAGTAAATACTGAGCCTCGAGGTCACACAAGTCTTTATTTCTCCTTCAGTTTAAAGTTCATATTTCTCATCATCATTGCAAAGATTTCTCCCGGTATTGGATTAAAGATTATTTCTAGTAGGTCAGTCCTTATTTTTTTTATCTTTTTTTTATATAGCCTACCACAGAACAGTTCATGATCAGTAATGTAACAGGCAGAAGGGCAACATATCAGTTCTCTCTGAGTGTTGAGGTTACTGGCAGAAAAACACTGTGGTGGCAGGAAGTCTACAAGGCTCAGATATGACCATAGAATAATATCCAGTTCTGATGTTCAGGCTGGTTCCTGAACTCTAACTTTTAGACATGTGCCCAGTCTTGTTTTTTAAGTCTACTTTAGAGCATTTTGCAGTCTCATAGTTATACTTCATCCAAATTTTTCAGGTCATTAATTCTTTACATCGCAGTAAATTCTTCTCTTTCTCTGACATTAATGTCCTTCAGCTTTTTGCAGACTCTTATCACTGTTCCCTCTGTGCTATCCTTTCACTTTTTCCTTCCAAGTCCAGACAATAATAATTTTGCTGCCATGCCTTACTCTAGGATTGTTGCAGTTTATGTGAGCCTTACCAAACATGCATTATTTAAGAGTAATGCTGATTTTTTCCTCTGTCATATTTATGATTTATAGCCTTGTTACTGAAAGAAGCCATAGAATTGTAATACTCTTCATGGTGACAACTGACTAAAGCACTGCTTGATTTTTTTCTCCCAGCTTTAGTCATGCTTTGTTTCTTACAGTGCAGTGCACCTTTTGGAGATCTGGAAAGATCTTTTTCTAAGATTTCCTCTGTGTCATACATGATAAAATGACACCTTGATACATTAGGGGGACCACAAGCATTAACCAGAAAAGAACATAACAGTGGCCACAGCACAATATCTTGTATGAATCTAGAAAATAAAATACAGGTTTTTGGTTTTTTTTTTTTTGAGTTTGTTTCTTTTCAACTCTTTGACATGGAAAAAGGTACAAAAGATAATTTGCTATTTACAGAGTACAAAGAATCTTGAACACTTTGCTACTGTGCAGTTATCCAGGGTTTCTAAATCTGGGCTTCAAGTCTCAAAGGTTGTTCTTATCATGAATTTCTAAATAATTATAAAAATGACAGTTCAAACAAATATTAGATATCTTAATGAAAAGTCAACACTAGTGAGAGAAAATTGACTTCAGCAGCATCTGACAAAGACCATTTGGCTCAGAAAAAGAGGGCCTATGGACTTGCATTAACCTCCAACTGCAGTGCTGATTTGCAAATGAAGTTTTTCAAGTTTCTTAATCCCAGAAAAAACAACTACAAATAGCAATTAATTTTCCTTTGCAGAAGCATTGGAAGAGAGAGAATATTAGAAAGGCCCTCATTGTCCTTTTCTCATACAGCATTTTTTGTTATGAATTTTCTTGCAGTTCTATTACTGTGCACCCAAGACCTGGAAGTCACATTCTAAGACACTCACCATGAAGTGTGTGGTCACCAGCTGTGAAAATACAAATAGAGCCTCTTGAATTTATTTTCTTCCAAACAGAAGAATTAATTTTTTTCAGTCAATTTTTTTCTTCATGGACATGAAAACAGACATTGCATATGTCTCTCTGTGAATGGGATAGAAAGGATTAGAAATTCTTCAAAACCTCTACAGGGAATTTCTACATGGTGGAGAGCAGGGGTTTTTCCTTTTTTTTTTTTTTTCTTTTTAACAAAGAGGTACTCTTTTGAATTACAATTAATTACATGGAAGCTCAATAATCTAATCTAATCTTATCTATGGTTTGATGTGAGCAATAAAATGAGTAGTAGAAAGGGGGTAGAGAGTTGTGGAAGAGAGAGAGAAAAAAAGTAAAAAAGAAGAAATGTAGGGAAATAAGAGGAGGAGGGGAAAAAAATCAAGGGGAGAAAGCATAAAATCCTTCCAGCAACTTTTTAATTGGAGTACATTTAGGTACAAATAACTGTTCAACAGATACCAGAGCTATGCACTATGAGCAGTAGTGTATATTTGACTTATTTTGGTATGAGGGTGTACAGCACCCCCTTAAAAATACTTCAAGCAATCCAAAGGAAACACTGGCTGCTCACAGAAAACCTAAGAAACCTGGAAAAGTTCCAAGACTCTTTTTGTCTTTGCCCACCACTGTGAAACAAAATCTCCTTCTACCAAAGGAGAATTAAATTCTCCAAAGGAGAATGAAATCTGGTTCATTTCCTCTGCCTGTATGTTTCAGAACACTGCAAGTTTCCTTTTTCTTCCTCCATTTAAGCATCTAGTTGTTGGGTTTTTGGGTTTTTTCTTGTTTGTTTGTTTGTTTTTGTGAAGTACTTTTAGATCATGTTATTACAAAGAATAAAAGCACTAAGAAAATGACAAAGCATAGCTAAAAGAGCATGAAAAATTCTATATACAAGGTTTAACTAATAGCTCCAGTATCCTCCTATATCTCTCTTTTTGAAGGATGCCTGGCAGGACTCAATCTCATTTCAATACTGTAGATCAAGAAAAACAATTTATTACACTAAGGAAAGAGGGAGAGACAAGACTGGCTATGTTGGGAATTACCTTCTAGTGAAGAAAGAAAATCCTGAAATAAATCTGTTTTAAGGCTCAGAGATTGAAAATGAAACACATAGTCCTGTAATTTTAGATTATTGCTTGAATTCCAGGTCAATCTTGTGTAGATAGAGACATAGTTCCATGTGCTGGTGGCTTAGTAGCTACCATATATATAGCTACCTATTTAAGTCATGTAACTATATCTATTTTAAAAATCATATTTTTAGGTCTGCTAAGTTTTGAAATGAAATTTTTTCTGTTTGCTTGCTGTGTAAAGTAACTATAGGTTTTGGAAAATTTCAGCCAGAATAGCTGGGTTTCTTCAGAGCATAGCATTTGAAAAATCTAGTGTTTCATTCAAATATCCATACTTCTGACATGTTTGTTTTTTTCCCAATTTTTCTAACACCCACACACTTCACAGTTTTATGTGGTTGTTACATCAGGAGCATGCCTTATTCCAATCCTCTGAGTGCTGCTAAAATTCTAGGAGTAGCTGACTCCCATATATGCCCCGTGGCTCTTTGCAGCCATGATTACCAAATATTCCACCTCCACAGGGCATGCCCAAGCACAGGGCTAAGCACAACTATCCCTGAAACTGCCCAAATCCACACAGCCACACAAACTCCAGGGAAATAAAGAGGCTGCCAGAGTTAAGGAGAGGACAAGAGTTGACCTATATGCAAGTGGACTGCAAAAAGGAGCATGTGGAAAGACCTGGCAGGGAAAGAAAACCTGGGCTGACTCAGTAAGGGGGAAGGGCAGAAAACTAGAGGGAAATTGCAGTGTGGAACAGGAGGAGTAGAAAAGCTCATCTCTGTGTTGAAATAAATAAATATTGCAGCTGTGTCCACACTCATGCCATTTCTCTCCTGCCAGAAGTGTGTCCCACTGGATGTAGAGTAAATGCCTTCCAGGAATATGGTCCCTCTACAGTGCAGCCTCAGGGTCAGACACCACTCCCTCATTCTCCCTCTAGTGAGGGTCTGGTTGCAAGCATCAGCTCACCACAGGCAAACAGTCCTGTTAATGCAAGGACTGTGATAACAACTCAGCTGGAGAAGGAAAGGTTCCAGGGGGACCCCTTAGACACCTTCCAGTACTTAAAGAGGGTTTATAAAAATAGGGAGTGACACTTTACACAGGCAGATAGTTAGGAAAATGGTTTGAAACTAAAAGAGGAGAGATTTGGATTAGTTTTTAGGAATGGATTCTTAACTCAGAAGGTGTTGATGCACTGGAACAGGTTGTCCAGAGAAGTTCTGGATGCCCTATCCCTGGAGGTGTTCGAGGCAAATTTGGATGGGGTCTGAGCAACCTGGTCTAGTGAAAGGTGTCCCTGCACATGGCTGGGTGTCAGAATTAGATGATCTTTAAGTTCCCCTCCAACTCAAGCCTTTCTATGATTCTATGAAAATGAGGAAATACCAGCATTCATTGAAGTATATTGATGAATCAGTCTTGATGCATCAGTTCCTTATATGCATAAAGAAACCACCTTCACAACTTCACAATTAATACTTTATTCAGCATGCATACTACAAAACACTCTGGGGAGGCAGGAATGCTCTGAAGTAAAAGTGATTACTCTGTTGGTAGCACCCATAATCCTCACAGAGACTGGGAGGTATACAGCAGTTAGACTGAGGGCCTGCAGGAGAAAAAGGTGTGCTCAGGGTTGAGAATTAAAGGTTAAACTTAATTCCTCTCTCTGCCTCGTATTTTCCACCTGAAACTGGAGAAGTGGCTTGATCTAATTTTTTTTTTTAAAGAAGTGAAGTCTGCATGTTAATTTCTGGGTATCTGAACTGCAGCTGCAGCTCCAGTAAAGAAATAATCTCATTGGCTCACAGCTGCAAGTGAAGTTTGAGAGAGCTATACTTTGAAAGTATGAAATTCAGCTTACTCCTACACATTCTTCCTGCATGTTTCAGATTTGTCAGAATTACAGTGTCTCAAATCAAGCTAATTGTGTCTTTTAATCATAAAACCTCCTGGAGGTGATAAGATTTGCTTGTCCCAGGGGCCTTTGTGAAAACTGTTTTTGAAGCATTCAGGCACTATAGAAAAGCACAAGTCATCTCAAAGCACATCTTGGTCATCAGACACAGCCCTAAACACCAATCATAGAAAAATGAGGTGTAAGCAAAATACTGAAAAGATGCTTGTTAAGTGAGCAGCACTGTGTGTGTCATGCAGAAAGCATCCCTGGGGTCCTGGGAGGGTTGGGAGAGAAGGAAACACGTAATACGCATTGAAAAAGAGAATTGTAATCAGATGTATAAAGAAGCTACAGAAATGGAAGCACAGATAAACCTGTTTCTGCTATTTCTTATTGCTTGAATGTTTGGGGATTGTCTTAATGTTCTCTTCAAACTTCATGTCTATCATTATCAGTTTATTTCCTTTTCTAGTTAAGTTCAAATGGTTTCTTGGGATACTTAGTAGGGCACCTTGGATCATCTATTGCCAGCTTAAAGACAGTGACAGTGGGGGAACCAGAAATAAGCAAAAGGGAGAGAGAGCAATGAGTTTTAAGCTATTGAGATGTGAATATTCACATATGGTTAGTAAGGAGGAGAGATTAATAAAGAACACGCCCAGAATCCCCCATTTTCCCTGGAGTTTCTGAATTATTTACCAAGCTCATATTTAAGCAAAATGAACCCGTCCCAGTCAAACTGGCTGTGTCTTCTAAGAGCCTCTATTGACAAGATGGAATTGAATGGACACAACTTTCACATGTTGGAGCATCTCTCACCAAGAAAATTCTTATTTCCTTCATCTAGAATAAAGTATAGCCTCTTGCTAAGGAGCTAAAACTGCTCTGCCTGCACACACCCATCTCCAAGCAAGCCTAGAAAATTCTTCTCCATTTATTTCTCCAAACATCAATTTCACAGTGAGGCACCACTGCAGGGCAGAGCAGCAGAGGCCCATTCAAATGAAAATGGCCCTTTAATACCTCAGCTACAGTATTTTTAGACAGTATCTGGACTCTTCAAAAAATAAATTCAGTAAACATATTCCTCCTGTACTGCTCAGTGGGAGGAAATCCTTGACAAAGAAATAAACCCATGCTTCACTGTGGAAGATTTTCTTCTCCTGCTCTACAGTGGACATTTTCCAGTTCCAACATCCCCCATCAACTGGGGAATGTCCTGATTCAATTAGCAGGAAGTTTAGTCTTAGGGAGTCACAGGGAGTCACAAGGGGACAGAGACAGCAGATCACATGTGCCAAGAGAGAAACAGAGAGAGAAACTAAGGGAGGCTTTGTGGACTATTAATAAAAGTTTTATCTGATTGCACACAGATGATTGTTACTACAGCAGATTGTAACAGAATTATCTTAAGTTGACAATGGGAAATTATACCAAACTGGGAAAATCCTGGGTTCTGAAGGTGTTTTAAATGTTTTTTCCCTTAATTATCATCCACTAAAGGCAGATCTAGTTATGAAAGTTACATATGGGTGACGACCGCCCAAAACACGAACTAGTAAAGATTCCTATGATCTACAAACAGATGGACTTTCAAAACAAATTCTGCAGGGCATATATAAAAATTTGAAGCTTTAAAGAAATGAAGGAATTAAGTAAAAGGACCATCTAATGTAATATTTTAAGTGTGCAAAATGTGGCAGTCTAATAGGGAAAAGAAGACCTGGCAACATATATTCTTTCAAGTACCAAGAATCAAGCAATCCAGCTATTTATCTGTTTTACTTACAGAGCTCAACACTACTGATCTAATGCCATTTCTTTTCTTAATTCAAAATCCCTTTGCATTCCAAGCTGCCAACCCAGCATTATTCATCAGAAATTTAATTAACATAGTAGCCTCTAATAGTGAAATTCATTTTCCTGTTAGGTTTACTTTCAATTCTAGCAANTTTTTTTTTTTTTTTTTTTCCCTGATCACTATGTTCCAAGCACCTCCAGTTTTATCTCTTTAATAGACCTCAACTTTACTTTAGTGTCCTTCAAATTTTATAGCTAATGGATCATGGGATTTTGCTGTTACTTTTTGACTGGCATGAAGTAAACTAACTTAGGATGCTGTTTGCCATTCATAACAGATATGCTATGAAATTTGTATCTCAACATTAAAACTACCAAGTAAAATACAAACCACATCAATTTCATTTTCTCCATCCACCAGTTTTACACAGCAATATCTAGTCAGCATTTATTTCATGGGTACTTATAATGGACAACGATTGCTATTTATTTGGCAGTCCACCATAATCAATTCACTCTAACTGCAGGTTACATTTGAGGATAAATTTGTCACTGCAATACAACTGATTTAAAGCATATTGTTTTGACAATTGTTTATTTCAGATGAATACATGTTAGAATTTAAGGAGGAAGAACATGGTGACTTGAAATCTGATCAGAATTCTGGGTCCTGCTCTTAAATGCAAAGAAATGTCCATTGTATGGTCACAGCAAGTTAATCATCAGCATGCTGTGTGCAGCTGATTTAATCCTGGCTCAATCTAAATGCACAGCCAGATGGGCAAAATATATGGGGAACCCTTCTCAGAGCCATGGGCAGGATGCAGAGAATGAAATAAGGTCCAGTGTTAGTCATCCACACCCCAAAACTTCACTGTCCATTGTTCAACAGCTCCTTATTCATGGCTGGTGATTGCTACACTTCCATGGCAAAAACCTCCTCTTCCCAGTCACACCCTAAGCTGTTTTTCTCACCCAGGAAATAAACCACAAGCAGGTTGCTTTGATGCTTTTCTGGTTTCAACAGTACCTTATTTTGTAATGCATTATATAATTATTGCTTCTTTCTGGCCTGTTCCCGTAACGATTAAAAAAATAAAAAAAATTCCAAAACAAGTTTATGATTCATTGAGTGGAAAAAAAAAAAAAAAAAAAGAGAAAATACGTAGAAAACAAGTGATTGTTTTCTCAAGTGTTAAAGAACCTAACCAGTCTTTTTCCACAGCAAAATATTTTAAAACAAAGTTTGCTTTGAAGAAATACAAAACCAGCCCCCAGACATATGCATAGACATTTTATTACCTGCACTCCCTATGCTATTTTTTTCCAGGTGCTTTCTGTGTCCTCTTGTAGGCTTGCTTGTTTTTTGGCTTGCATCAGCAGGATTAAAGCTTGTGGCACTCTCCCCATAAGAAAACACAGAGTGATTTAACTCATGATTTGCTCTTTCAATTGCTCTAGGTCCAAACACCTGCTAAATGTGATCAATCAATGCCTAGAAAAATCAAATCTTACGTAACTTGCACGCAAAATTCTGTGGAGGTACTAGACATACTAGATTTTAAAGCAAATGTGAATAAATGCAGAAAACAAATTGCAGCTGTGTCTTTCATATAAAGCTGAGCAAAGGGGAGACAAGATTTGAGAGAGCTTTATCCAGTGAATTAATATTTTAAGAGCTCCTGGATGCCAAAACAGCACCTATGTGTTAATTAGGAGCTCTCTGTTATTTTTAATCTTGACCTACCTGCAGTTAAATGCCAGGCAGACACCATATAACTGTGAGCAGTTGCAACTTCTGTTCCAGGTTTCACAGGTGTTTGGTTCATCTGCTTTTGTGTAAAAGCAAACAGAAAAGGGTGTTAAGAAATTTAAGAGTTTATGTGTGTTTTGAGATTAAACTGAAGCCCCAAATGCTGCTGTTTGCTGCAGCAAGAGCTGCCTTTGCAAGCAGGAAAGTAAAACTAAAGGCAACCCAGCAAGCTGAGGCATGTTATTTCTTAGGAGCTGGTTATGGTGATGCTGTGAGAGCAGCATTAATAGCTGAGCAGTTATTAATTCAGCTGCTCCAGCCTGCTGTGACTCTGAGCAAAGCTCCTGCTTGCTAGCTCCAGACTCAGTCATAGGAATGTTTACAGTGCCAGCAGCACATCAGAGCACCCCGAGACAGCAGTGGTCTGCTGGCTCCAAGCTTGCTTAACTCAGTTTTCCAGAGATGGAGGAGACACTTTTCTAAGCAATTTAAATGAAGGGAATCAGTGTTTCTAAGTTACCAAGCACCCAGCCTGGGGACTCCCCTGCTGTTTCCTTTCCATACTGTAACTCTTCCCAGCTTCAAGACAGTCACGAGCCAATTCCACAAGTACTTAGGCTGAGATTTACCTGAAACTGAGAATTACAACCAGCACTCCCTGAATTCCTCTTGAGAACACAATTTTTTTTGTCACTGAAGAATTGTTATTTCAGTGAAGCAACAAAACAACAACAGTATTTAAAAGTCACTGCCTATATTCTCCTTACAGCCATTTTAAGAAAACATTTTCTTTTAAAAAATAAAAGAAGCCTTGCCTCACTGTAATTTTTATATTTTCCAGTTACAAGGCAATATCATTGTCCATTTACACACAAATCTTATGGGCAGCATGCAGGCAGAACTGTTTTCAATTTACTTAGTGGGATTTGTTTATCTATTTGCTTACTCTGATTTATATCAAATGATTACTGCAGGCTTAATGTTTCATAAACAAGAAAATCTGTTTTTTCTGTTAAGTAGCACACACATCAATGTGCTCTCACACAGTTAGCTTTCTCTTTTAAACTTCTCTAGTAAAATGATACATGCATAGAAATCAATATAAAATCAAATTCTTTTGATGACTTCAGGTAAAAAACTTCCAAAAATTCAGAGAAAATACCCTGGACTGTATAGTTATAAAAAAAATTTTTGAAATAGACAACATAATAACAGACAACCTCATATTTTTATTATATCAACATTTAAATTTCCTTAAAGCTTAATACCTATGATTTATCTGTTGTGATACAAAGTTGCTCTTTCATAAAGTGCAGTTTGTATAACACAAAGAAGTACTTGGACTTTTGTCATGGAGTTATTCTGTACCAATTAAAAAATTATTTTTCCAAGCACAAACAACCTAGAAAAGTCCTTTGAGAAAGAATTCTCTCTTCCCTAAAGGGCATTCTTGAATTTCCTAAAAAAAAAAAAAAAAAAATTACTGGTTTGCTAAATTGTTCTCTTTCCTAGTCAGTATGTGCATGAATAATACCAGCACGTCATACAAACCAGGTATTTACTCAGGGTATTTTCTGCCAGACCCCAACAAGAGCCCTTCAGCCTCACATTCTCCAAGCTTACTCAGAAGATAACCAGACACATCTGGAAAAGACAAGACAGTTAAATGACTCAGTGAAAATTATCAGATTTCCAAAAATTGTCTCCCTGATGTAATAAAAATATCTTTAAAAGAACAAATGAGTCATGTTGCTATAGCAGGACAACGTTTGCGTGGATTGTAGCTATGTAGCACAATCATGGAAAACTTTGTGGCAGGGGGATAATCATCCTCATGTAACCCATGCACGCTGGCTTTGCTATTATCTCAGCCTAGCTCCTCACAATGCAAGGCTTCCCTTGGCCTCACTTGCTGTGAACTACCACACTCAGTATTTGACAAATTCCTTCACTGACACACACGTCATCTTTGGCCAGGATTATTCCACCCAGAAAGACTGATAGTGAAGCCACAGTGTGCTGCAATTCCTTTGGCACTTTCAAATGTTTACTTTTCTGATGCTACACTTAATAAAGAAACACCTGTAGAAAGTGGTGTCAATCATTTAGAAGACAACACTTCCACCTTCTCCCATCAAGTATTACGACTGAAAGAAAGAATATAAGATATTTACACCTTTCTTTTGCAGGAGACATCACTTCCCACTGAAAACCAGGCTGCAGGCAGGAGGGTTATGTCTATTTTCTCTGATAAATGTCTGGCTCTTCTTTTCTCTAAGACCTGAAATGACAGAGCACTGATTCACCATTAGATAGCAAATCCAAGAAATATATGCCTACAAAGAACCAGACTAAAACAGACTCTTACAAGCCAGGAAGGATTCAGGGAGATCTCAGCTGAAGGCTGTGACTGCCAACAATCTAATTTCATAATCTAATCTTTGAGAGATTACACCTATGGTTTGTGTCCTTTAAATAATTTTGGTTCCCACTACTGAATATGCCCAGAAAGTCCAATTACAAAATTCACTAAGATCATGAGTTAAAAGTGTGATCGGATTTCTTACCATTGATGGGAAATACCGCTTTTACTTTTCCACCAAAACTGAACAGTAAGATAATTTTTCTTTAGAGGAAGTAGTAATTAATAAGGCATAGGCTTACTCCTGAGCAAGTCTTTGTTAGATTTCTTTTCAGAGGAATGCATGCTAAAAACTCCACCCCAATGTGCCAGAATCCTGACTGAAAGGGCAAATGGGCCTCTAAACTCCAGAACGGTGTTTCTAACCAGGAATTTTAAATTTTCATACCTCAAGGAATGACTAAATGTAGAATTCCAAGCACAGGGGAAAAAAGGCCAGATTTAAGAATTACTTCTCTACTGACCTCCTTAATTCTGCCTTAAACAACCAGACTGACTTCTAGCCCAATTGTCCATGTATTGCATGATGCTTAATGTCCAGATGTTCCTTTTTCATCTGAGACTTCTCTCATTAGCTTCCAAGATTTTCAGTAATTTTGACAGCCCAAGAGACTAAGAAATCCTAGGGCATGAATTAGGAATATAATTGTTAGTACTGGGACAGCTGTGAGCAAAATATATGTGGGAAAATCTCTTACAAAAGCGTGTACCAAAGTCTCTTCCTTCTGAAAGAAACAGTGAACTGATTGCCTTGTTTGGAATCACACATTCTCTCAAAATCTGTAAAGCAGAGTGTTCAAAGTCGAGTGTCTCATTTGCCACATCATAATGCTCAGATGCTGGATGGCAATAAAAAAAATCAACTTCTGCATTCAAAGTTCACCAGGAAAGACCATTACAATCATAATAAAAACATAACAAAATCCTGTATTCTTCCTTTGTGTGCGGCTAACATCTACTCCACAAAATTTCATTGGAATGAGAAGCCTCCTTGCATGCACCTCTGATCCCAGTCTAAGGAGCATTACATCCTGTTCTCATGATGAGTGGGTTCCTCCTCTTTATGCCTTTGAGAAGGAAAAAAATGCTTTTCTGAGCTTTGTCAGCTTTCATGCAATACTCTCCTTCTTCTATATCCACAATTAGTGGCAATTTCAGGTGAGAAGTCAAACAACATCATTAGAGTGTGCTCTCCTGATTATGATCCCATAGCTCTGTTAAGGCAGCAGAAAACACAACAACTAGGCACACAGACAGCAGCAAATGTTGCATGGTCTGAACTAGCAAACTGCCATGACTGGAAAGTAGGTGAACTGAGGCAGTACACTTCATCCTGAAAATATGACTTCTGTTTGTTAAAATGCAGTTAGTCCAGCATGACATGAAGTCAGTGGGAGGATTAACTCATCTCTATTTCTGTCCCCGTGTTAATATAGAGCTGCAGCCAACATTTCAAATGTTACTTTCAAAGGAGACGTGACAAGCATAAAGAGGAACTATTAACGTTCTAATTTTTTTTCTTATTGATTTCAATCAGTTTGCTATGCCAGGCTGAGGCCTTGACTTTCAGAAGGAAAAAAATTCTTCCATTAAGTCTCCAGAAATGTGTTTGGATGATCAAAACAAACACCAAAATAGAAGGCCTTACAAATTACTTTATCAAAGAGATCTCACACTAACTGGCCTGTAGAGTTTGGTGATGTCAAGAGATTACCTGCCCTGTGTACTGAACAATTTACACATCACCATGCATGAACACTACAATTTGCTGATCTGTTAAAATCAAACCCAAATCTAGATGACAATCCAATTAAGGTTTGGACAAAAAGGTTGGTGTTCCAAAGATGTTTTGACATTTAAACTAGTGGTTGTGATAATTCTGTCTTTTCTTATACAACGCCAGAGATGATAAATTATGGAAAGAGGTATCACAGCTAAATAGGTTTACTCTGAAAAAGGTGTACTTTAAAGATATAAAATGGGCTGAAGTTGTATAACATAATATATAAGGTAATATATATATAATAACTTGTACATGGTATGTATTGGGAAGGAAAAAGAAACTTCTGTAGTAGATGAAATTATCAAACTATATGAAATTGAAAAGTCAGTTGCTGAATGCAGAGCTTGATTCTCAGAGCCTGCTGCATTTAGGGAAATAAGATATTTGTCACCTTCAGAAGAAACTTACACAAGAAATTCCCTGAAGTGGAAAGAAAGACACACACCTCCTCAGAACTAATCAGGGGAGTTAGCTATGCAAACAAATTTCATTAGTTATCAGACTGTTTTGGATAATTAAGTCTCATGAGCCAGGGTGTAATCACTGGAAAATTCCCTCCCTCTCCCCACCTCTATGTATAACTTTGAATAGATTCCTCATGTGTCTTGTTCCTGTTTTACTTTAGCTCATCTGTCATACCACACTACAGAGAACAGGATGCAGAGGTGAACTGTTATCTCCCAGGCTGAATTGCTAGACCACAAGTGACTGGAACTCCTGTTCTGGTGAACCTAAGCTCTCTGCACCTGAGTATTTCTGTACTCAGAAAAGACTTCATAGGGATAACCTAATTTACCTCTATACACAGAGACTAGGAGCCACAGAAGAAAGTAGACAGAATAGTGGTCTAGATTCCTGTAGGTGAAGGTTACCCACAGGTTTGGATGAATCCATAGAACTGCCAGCAGGCAGATCATTGCATCAGGCTTTTGCCTGCACCATGGGTGAGCTGCACACAGTGGAAGGCTGCTAACCATTCCCTGGATCAGCATTGGAAAAAAAAGAGCTTTGAATGAAAAGAGCTTTGCAGTTCTGCAAACAAGCTCAGTTGTCAGAAAAGAAGGTAGTGGAGATAGCATAAAACAACAACCACAGACTTGCATGGTCAGCTAGGCAGGAGAACACCTGGAGATGTTGTAGGGTTCCTTTGGCCATCAAGGCAGCTGCATCCACAGCAAGCTGAAAAAACTTGTTCATCCTGCATCTGCTAATGGGCTCAAGAGAAGGAGAATGTAGGCCAGAACTTTGGGACTGCCATTTTCACATTTTTATTTGAAAATTCGTAATTTAAAGTATGTACATCTAGGTACAAAGGGTCTGTTCCAGGAGATAAGCTACCGACATCCAGGGTCCAGTGTCTGCAATTCACTTTTCTTAACAAATCACTTTCTGGAGTCTGAGACGCTTCATGAGGAATTTCAATCATTCTGGAGCTATTTCTCCAGGTAAGGACTTTGCTGCAAGTTATATGTTCAACAAGATTATTTTCTTCATCTTTTCTCTGTACTGACTTCTTGGTCAGCCTGAGGCTGTTGCAAGGCAGTGTACACCCTCAAATTCATTTAAGCCCTCTGAAAAGGGCGGTGCTCCTTATGAGCTCTCTTCTGCACAAATTTATAAAGATGATGTCTTTTGTTGAACCCCTCTGAGGGTTTCAGCAATATTGCATTTATCATTTACCATGCCTCCTTTGGAGGTACTGTATCATCACATAAGCATAAGACCCATCCAGCAAAATACTTACAGATGCTAAAACAGAGCAAAGGAAGAAAACTGCCTCAAGGGAAGAAGGGAAGGAAAGAGATATGAGAAAAGAAGATGAGGCAGTCTGGAAAATAGAACAGTGGGTGCACACAGCTTGCTGGAACTGGAAAGGTCGGCAACAGGTAGGACAGGTAGATTCTGCAAAGCAATCTGCAAACAGAGGCCTTATGGCTACTTCCACACAAATAAAAAGTTAGCTGAAAAAGAACCATTCTCTGGTTGCATTGAGCAGAAGTGTGCCCCTTGTTCTGGCTATCTACCCCTGACTTTAATGGCCCCTGAGTGGAAGACTGAGTTGATAGCTCTTGCCTTGTTTCAGATGCAGTCATCAGTCACAATGCTGTGGTTGACCACCACAAATTCACCCAGCACAGCAAAGCTTCTGTTCTTTCTGGTCTGTGAAAACTGCAGAGAGGAGCTGGTGCTCACAGGTCATAGTGCATTTATGCTGTTAGAAACACATTGGCATATTATAACAAATCTGCTGCTGAAATGACAGCATTTTTCTTTCTCAGAAACAGACTGCAAATAATGAACCAGTGAGAGACAGTAACACTGTAGTAAACATTAGACATGAGGCTTATTATTCATGAAGCACAATGGAACTTTTCTCAAGAAGACATAGCAGTGTTGACTCTCTCTCTAATACACTGCTGTCTTTTCCTCAGCTTATTTACTGCCATAGAAATTAATCTGCTGGTTTAAGGATAACAGTTACTTTGGTGGTTTGGCAGTGAATATAAATGTCAGGGATGGAAGTCCTGCATTCTTAAAGCTTAAGATAGTAAATCTTTTATTATATTATAGGCTGAAGATTAAAAAAACCTGTGGAAAATTCAGGTCACAACAAGAACCAAGTTTCTTCCAAATCTAGGGGACAGCTGTATTGCAGACTTTGATTCCTGTTTCTTTCTCTCCATATTAGAACTTGAAAACTTAGTGATATATCTATGTCCATATTTAATTGCAAATTACTTATTTTCCAGACATCCTTCTCTGTATCACTCCAGCTATTATAAGGTAATACAGTAAGTTAGTAGGTGGATTTTTTTAAACTTGTCTTAGGTATCAGAAATTCTTATCCTCCTATGTAATTCTGTTTTCTGTCCCTAGTGCAGGCATATTTAGAGAGTTTTCCACAGCCTTTGGTGCATTCCAGAAAACAGAGATGACTTTAGTGTAGATTAAATTGAACTAGCTTGGTGAAATAGGTGCTAAAGAATATTTTAACATCAGAACACAAGGGTAGCCTGCTTAAAATTCCAGCAGATTAATGGTAAACACTGTTAATGATAGTACACTGTTGAAATGCAGCCTGGAAAGTTACAACCATTTCCAAAGTTCCAGAAGGAATGAATGATACCCCCACTGGAGGTTAATCACTCTGCCTTGGGGATGACATACAATAACAGGTATTTAGCCATCATAGAAAAACTCCTTCCTTCACAAGTACCCACCCTACTGTTAATAATTCTGAAAAGATTGTCTTCTGTGTAAAATCCAGCTTATGTTTTCTTCCAGCTAAAGAGCAAGAGCAATTTTAAAAAAGAATCTGCCATACAAAGTGTTGATATCTGAACAAGAGATTTGACTCTCTGAAATGTCAGAATTTAATAATTTGGCTGGAGAAGGTAAAGGCAGAAAATCTTTGAAGTGCAGTGTTCTCATGGGGAATACACAAGTGGACAGCAAACAACTCTAAGGCAAACTTCTTCCTTGGTTCCCCAGACCTGCTCTGCTTCCTACAGTGCCAGCCAGGCCACCTCCATTTTTGATATTCATATCCAGTCTCTGGCATACGTTTCTCTTCTTGGAAATCCATAACTCTCTTAGCAAGTTCCAGAAGGATCTGGAACCTTCTATCTCATCTGCCAGCATGTACTCCTCCTCCAGACAATTTCTCTTCCTTGGAATACAGTCAGAATTGCATTCTCATCTGTTCTAAAAATCAGACCTAATTACAAACTTAATTACCTAACTTTGAATTACAATATTGTTAATTAATTGTTAATTCTTATTCCAAATCATCAGCTGGAATGGTAATGCAAAAAAACTCCTTTGTGTGGCATTTTATAGCAATTCATTTGCTTTGGTGTTCAAGAACAAAGGCATTGGTTTGATGATGTTCTTAGTTTAAGACAACAGAGCTGATGTGTTGTAGTCAGTACCAACATGTACATGCAACTCTTGCTTTCTTCCCCTGCAGTTCTCCTGCCCCAGTGTCAGCCTACTATTCACTAAAGAAATATTTTATTGTGTACATGCAAAGCATTTAAGAGATGCCTAGCTAATAATCCTTAGGTTTTAGAAAGTGATGCATGCTGAAAAATGTCTGTATACTTATAGAAATCTGTATACAGATTTCTGTCCTTTTTTATGTTTAGGTTGAGGGATTTTTCATTTAAGAAAATAAAAATGTTCATATGGAAGAAGTAACTATATTTCATATTAATTTACTATGTAATGCACTTGAATGCTATACTGAGGAGAACTATTAAATTTTAACTCTTATTTCTACTGTAAATACTCAAAAAAGAAGACTGTAAAGACTGAGGAGAACTATTAAATTTTAACTCTTATTTCTACTGTAAATACTCAAAAAAGAAGACTGTAAAGACTGAGGAGAACTATTAAATTTTAACTCTTATTTCTACTGTAAATACTCAAAAAAGAAGACTGTAAAGACTGAGGAGAACTATTAAATTTTAACTCTTATTTCTACTGTAAATACTCAAAAAAGAAAAGAATTGTCTTGGCTAGATGTGTTCAATATGAAATCAGAGCATGCTTCTAATTTATTGTTTGCACATACCTTATACAGTTTTAGTAGCAGTTACATGTTTTTCAGTTCCTGATTTTAACAAATTTCTGTGTTTTCTTTCATATGCATCAGTAAATCATCTGGTAAGCACCTAGTGAGCAGGCAGCCCTTGGAAATCTGGGGCAATACTACGTTTGAAGTTTGGAGTTTCCTGGGCACCTAAAATTAAAACTCAACAGTCATCTGTATACAGTTAGCTTTGTGCCAGGACTCACTAGACAGAACTTTCCTCCTCTTCAAGTCATGATCCAAATCTCCAAGTTAAAGATAGAAGTAGTTGATGCTCTAGAAGTAGAAGATGCTGAAGACTAGATGAGATTTAATCAAAAGTGAAGACAAAAGTGTCTCCTGTTTCTATCCATTGAAATTCAGTTCACTGCTATGAAAGATCTGAAACCTGCCAGAGCAATAATAAAATCAAGCTGTTTTCCAGGAAATCCTTTGTTACCCAGTTGAGAATAGCATTCAAAATGACTTCTTACCTTTTACAGTGAAAGTACAAAGGTCCTGTCTAAAAAACAAACATTCAATAAAAAAAAAATAAAATCATTCAAGCTTATTCTCTAGGGAAACAAGGAATGACAAGTCCTAACCTTACAGTGGTTTCTCTCTGTGCTTAGTGATGAGTTTGTTGTTTACATGCAAGCCTCTGTGCTATTTTACACACCTTTGGATATCTCACCTGGTCTCCAGCTGCCACTGCTGAAAAGCAACTATTGTCCACTATTCCTGTAGCTTTTTTTTTTCTTTTTTTAAAATCAGATGTAAAGGGCCACTACAATCTCAACATGGCTTGAGGGGTAAAGAAAAAAAATTTAAAAAGTAAAATAAAATTATAAACCATGCTAGCTTCAACAATGTATTTTATGTATCAGTCAGTGAACAGTTTCTAACAAAGGGATTTGGTAACAGTCAGAGGTACCCTGCTCTAAAATGTAAAACACATTATGTCATTAAGGAGTCCTGCTTTAGTGAATCTGAAAGAATTAAACCAGTTTATGGATAGACAAAGGAATTCTTTAGAAGGAGTGGCAAATCCTGCTGGATTACATGAACAGTTTACAAAGGAGGAAATAAAGTAATCTTAATATTTCTCCCTGCTTCACAAGCTTTCAGTACTTAGCCCAAAACAAACCATTCAAAGTGTTTTCTGGCTTGGCAAATGAGTACGACAGCGCACACACACACATATACATAAAATAATCACCAATTCTTACTTAAAGCCAGTGCTTTATTCTTTTTGCAGAACTGTAAAGATAAATATTAACCAGTTTGTGTCACAGTGCTGGTAAGCACAGGAGATAGCTTCAGGGAGGAAAGGCACAAGCAAAGATTACCCAGAGCCAGTGGGAAGTGGACCTAATGACTGAGAAGGGACAGCAACCTGGGCTTACAGAGAAGGAGGCAGCAGGGCTGTGGGGTTTTTGCCATAAAAATAGGATTCACAAACTGCCTGAAATTTCAAGACCTACATCTAACAAGTACAAACCAAGTGCCTCTAGATCATCTCAATCACAAACTGAATGAGCTCTACCCCAGGAACAACCAGACTTCACATTTCTGGTGGTGGAGAAATTGTTATTATTTAAGATACAGTGCAGAGCACTGTTGAAATCAGCACAAGGAAAACAAAAATCTAGTTCTGCAGTAAAATATCTCTCATCCTAATTTCTGGAATCTTTAAAATGTCCCCAAGTACCTGAACTAGATCATATAATCATTTAGTTGGAAAAGATCCTCAGGATCCTCAAGTCCAAGTGTAAACTTACCACTGCCAAGTCCACACTAAACCATGTCCCTAAGTGTCACATCTGAATGTCTTTTAATACCTCCAGGGATGGCAATTCAATCATTTCCCTGGGCAGCCTGTTCCAATGCCTGACAGCATAGATGTAACTCCAGTCACCACCATCTCTAGGCTCAGCCATCCAATCAACTGTTTACCCAGTAAACACCTGTCCCAGTTTCTCCAGGAGGATACAGTGGGAAATGCTGTCAAATTTTCACTAAAGTCAAGGTAGACAACATCCACAACCTTTCCCTCATCCACTGAACAGGTCATCTTGTCACAGGAGATCAGGTTGCTGAAGCAGCACCTCCCTTTCCCAAACCCATGCTGGCTGGGCCTGATCCCCTGGCTGCCCTGCACGTGCTGTGGGATCACACTCAGGACAATCTGCTCCAGGACCTTCCCTGGCACTGAGACCAGGCTGACAGACCTGTTGTTCCCCAAATCCTCCATCCAACCCATTTTGTAGATGGGTGACACTTTTGCTGAATCCCAGCCACCAGAGACCTCCCTATTTAGCCAGGATTGCTGGTAAACATTTGAGAGATGCTTCAGCTTTCTGCTGCGTGGTCAGCTGTTTTCTATGTCTTCTCACACTTTGATTACTTGAAAGAGGTGAGGCAGCCTCAAGAGACCTGAGACATATGAACACAAAGGGCTTCCTCACTGATATTTCACATTATCACTGGAAACCAAAGGCAGCTTTTAAAGATGTAGTTGGAGCTGCTATCCTAATCTTTTCAGTCTCCTGGCACCTCTGTGGATAGTCCCAGCACTATTTTTATTTCAGAAATCTACATTCTCTGCATATTAGCAAGAAAAGCCACTAAAAGAAGGATAGACAGAAGCTCACAAAAATTCAACTCTTTCTGAGAAAGTTGACTCCTCACAGGTTTCAAAAAAAAAGCTGAAGATTTCTTTCAAGTCCAAATATGCTTCTATTGTAAAAAGGTATTATATTGTTTGTATAAGGATTTCAGAGATAACACAAATTCTTAGGACTTCATGGTGAGGTGAGTCAAGGTTTTCTGGGATTGTCATAACAACTGATTACACATTGCCAGATAAGAAATTCCTCAAATTATTTAAACAGCTGATGCATAAATGACCTCTTACTAAATGACTTCTTACTTTAAAAGTGGTGGTCAGTACTAAAATAATCTTTATGCATACACTTTACTACTGACATAAATCTACCTCGGAAACAAAACTTGAGCATCTTTGGAATGTCCTTCAGAATTCTAATGAAAACATTTTTATGCGTAGATATAAATTTCAAAATTTTGTAAAAACATCATTGTGCTTATAAATGTTCTGGTAAACTAGGTCACTAATTCTTTCAGTACATTGAAACTAATTTTAATTGGAAACAAAAAAAGTAAACTGAGCAAGAAGAAAAGTAGATATTGTTCTCACATTGTTGAGACCCTACAAAAAGGCCATCTTTACATTTCCTACTGTTGGTGACAGGGGCACCTACTCCAGAAAACTTACCTAGCAGTTACATACTTCAAGCAAAGAAAATTGCAATCTCTGGTTGTTTAATCTGTTCTTCACTTATGAAACTCCAGCCAAGCATTCTGAATTACCACAAAAATAAAGGCAAACCACATGAAAACAATTGGTTTTAGTATCATAAGAACTTCAGAAGAAACCTCTAAAACTTCCAGAGACAAAAGAACGTATTCTAGAACTTTTAATTAGAACTTGTGGTTTCTATGGGAAAAAAATTGTCACTTATAACAAAGCCACATTTTTCTCTGTTAATTAATCTAAAAACTGAAAAAAAACCTCAAAACAAACACTCCCCACCCTCTCAGTGTTTAGGTATGCAAGAATCCAGAGTTCTTATGTCACTGAGTTCTCCACAGAGTTACTGTTTTCCTGTCCTAATGTCACTTTCTGCCACCAGTTAGGCAAACTCTATAATGCTCAGTGGAGCATTATAGCTATTCAGGAGGGAGGTTTTGGTTGGTTGGTTTTTTTGTTTGTTTTGCTTGTTGTTATTTCAGAGATGGCATTTCCTGTGGCATTGATGTCACAATTCTGAAATTAAAAGTAAATCATCAATTACCATCCATGACCACTTTGATTTGAATGGTATACAAAAACACACACTACTAAGCTGTATATAGTGCACATCCACAGGAGGACAATCACCACATTAAACAGCTTAAAAATTAAACTGGAGTCACGCTTAGAATAGCACAGAGAAAAATAATGGCTTAGCCTATGCCTAAATCAATCCCAGTACCATATGTTTTCTTAGATCAGATATGTTAGATTTTTCCTGTAATCTATGTTAGATTTATCTGTAAGTTAAGTGTTATGCAAATATTGCAGATTTTACATGGTTAGATGTCTTTATATTATTTAACAAAAAGAAAGTTTTAAACCTCTTCAATTGGACAAATTATTCTCACACAAGACAAGATATTCCCTCCATAGCTCCAAAATACTGTGATGAGGTAGGTACAAGGGAAGGCTGCTTTCTCACCCAAAGATTGCTTCACAGATTCTTCAGGGTATCTCTCTTAGCCAAGAGTATTTGCTCCCAGCTATCATTGCACCTGTCTCAGCACTCATGTTTGAGCAACAGATGCAATGTTGCAATTACTCTCTTCAAATGCAATTAGGGCAGGTTTCTCTCAGGCCTCCCCCAGTGTTGTACCTGTACACACACATCGAAACACGAACATTAAAGCAGAAATGCTGAAGTCTCAGCAGGGGAATTCAGAAGCCTGTCCCTGTTCATCCTGTAGCCAAAATCTGAAAGGCTTTAGCAAACATGGCTGAAAAAGCAGCAGATGGTCTTTACCTGTCCTTCTCTGCACATACAGAGATTGTACATGGGCCCACACACACACAAGGGAATTATGCATTTCCTTTAAAAGGAGGTCCAAGAATTAAAACTCCCTTTGTAAATGCATTACGGAATATTAAAGTTTTGAAGTATTATTTCCTTTAGAGTTTGCCTATGACAATTACAGTCAGAGATCATCTGCTTATACTTTATGGCTTAAAGAAATCCAGGCACTCCTTGATAATGAGTAAAATAGAGATAATGCTACACAAAGAATGCTGTTCAAATACAGGTGAAAAAGACTCCTTTCTTCTGACTTTCTTTCATCTCTTCTACTCTCCACAATAGGAACTGCCTTCAAAATTAAAGATGTCTTCCTGAAACTGCTTAAATGTAGTCTTTGGCTAAAGTGCCTCTCTCAGCTCAGACTACACTTAAAATTTAAGCCATGTGAATATTTGAGACAGCCCTGACAGGTGAATTTCAATTATCACTTCACTTCTATTATCCACTTCAGTAAGAGGGCCTCAACCCTCTGTTTGTGGCCTCTGTCTGCAGCTGTCAGAGAGCATACAAATACATATGGGTAGCAGCCAAGGAGGTACCTTAGAGCATTGATTCAGATAACTTCACATATCCGGAAATGTTTCTTCTGCTCCAGCCTGGGAGTCACTCAGAATCATTAGCTCTTGTTATGAGCTTGAGTAAGACACCACCTGCTTTGAAGACTGTGATAGTTATAGTAGGTTCAAAATACGAATGGACAGAAAAAAAGACTCCAAACCTACCTGAAAAAGCTGTAATTCCTCTATATTTGTCAACAGGGAAATGCAAGGTGTTAAAACATCTGATGAATTTCCCTGGGTGCAACCAATTAACTTCTGAATTTACTCTCTAAATACTCTTGCAGGGGGATGGGGGTGGAATTTGAATGCTACTTTCATTTGAATCTATGCATTGTTTGTACTTTAAAGGAATAGTAAAGGTGCTGTAGTATTCTTTCCTAGTATCTTAGAAAGACCAAGTATTTTGCACTCAGAATATTGGGTTGAAATTCCCACTGTAAGTCAAAAGTTTCAAACTTCAGAAGAGTGTAAGAAGAGTTCTTTTCCTGATCTAGCCAGGGATCTGTGGTATTTCCTGTTCTCCAGACAAGGAGGAGGAAACAGCATGTTGCTGTCTGTAGAAACCTCCAGAAAGTCAGTGCATGCTGCTAATGCAGACTGGGACATGACACAGCAAGTATATCTGCACAAACAAACGGCCTGCTCAGATATGTAAGCTTATCATTTATTTGGCAGAGAAGAATTTAAAAGTGTACCAAAGCTGCAAAATGAAACATAATTATTTCTTAAAATAGGCAACTGAAGCAGGAATTAATTGATGGCTAGGTCAATGGAGAGTATCCTTCAATTGCTCGGATCCCTGCAAAGTGAAGTGAAGAGTGTACTGTAATGCACATCACATAGACAATGCAAAAATCATGAAACTGCAGGAGAGATCTTTTGCTTTAACAATTCATTTCATTTCATTCTTCATACAACAGTGAGCAGAAATGAAAATGTTCACAGCTGCCCTTTCTTCCTCTCTAGGTCTAGGACAGAAGAAAAACTTCCAAAGAATAAAAGGGAATCTTTTCTTGTTCTCTGATCTTTTAAGGAGATAAATAGTGGCATTCATTAACGTAGCATGAATCACTCTCCTTAGTACAGGTACTGAACAAACAGAGACGTCCGTCATTTTCCAGCTACTTATTTTCTCATAGTGACACAAATGTTTAACTTGACAGGTAGGGCCATTATTATGGAGAAAGGGAAGAACAGTATGGTTATTGTAGCTGAATAATTATGTACCACAACACGTACAAGTTGAAACAAAATTGACGTAAAAGTGAAGGAGCGCAAACGGAGTTCAAGCAAACAGTGATAGTTTTTCACTGATAAAGATGAAAGATGCAGTTTTTGTAAAGTAAACATGCAAAGCAGCCTGTCAAGTTTCCAGTAAGTGATTTTCACCCCAGTTTAATCAACAGGTGATTTCACCCAGATCCTAAGTTTCTGTGTTTCTTGAACATGTTTCTACACATCTCTAGCAGGCTACCATGAACATCCTCCTGTTGAAGCATGACTACAGAGAAAGAAATCCCAAGTTTAAAGTTCAAAAGTTATGCTTAACTAAAGAACATGCTGCAAGGTACTTATCAGGTTTTTTCCTGTTTAATCTATTATGGATGTAACTGCTATGCTGGCTTAGAGGAATCTGCTTTCTATGCCTTCAACATTTTAGGGACAAACAGAATAGAAGATCACTACATATGAGTCAGCAGTGTGCCCTCGCAGCCAAAAGAGCCAACTGTATCCTGAGGTGCAGGAGGCAGCATCAAGCAGGAATTATAGAAATTTTATTTCATAAGGAGTAGAATGCAGGAAAACAAAAATCCCCAAAAGTCAAATATTCTGACATTGCTATTAGGGATTAAAGTGTGACACACATTTCAAGATTTGCCAAGAATCACAATGGCCAAAATAGCTACCTTTTCTTTTCTAATCATGCCTCTTGCAATGGGAAATGATACAAAGCTAGTAAGTATCCTAAAGGCATACATTTCCAGCACATATTAGTATACTCCATTTTTATGTTTTTTAAAAACTTATTCAAGAAAGTAGGTATCTTTGTTTTATTTCTTGCTTTGGTATATAAAGAATAGGCTGTCAGAAGACATTTGAAAGAATAGAACACAGAGCTAAATTTTCATCTGTGAAAATTTTACTTTGAGGAAAATTTGCTTCAAAAGCAAGCATACCCATTACCAATCATTCACTTTCTGGCAATTTACCCATTGTTCCTATCCCAAATCATCAGAAAATACCAAATATTTAATCTGTATGGGCAGGTATTTGTTGTCTCACTTCGGCTGAAGTGGTAGATGTTGCCAAAAGGTACATTTCCTCTGAATTAAGGAGATCTGACTGCTATCACACATCTGAACTCCACACATTTCCTTCACAGGCTGATGACTGACAAATTATATGTACTTCAAATAACAATGCTGGCAAAGCAGGCAGGTGTAAAGAAACTGTAATTCACCCTTGTATTAGCCTTGCCCAGTTCCGAAGCTCCAAAGGTTTATTTAACCTGGAGAAGCTGCCTTGCCTGCTGGGACAGCACAATGGATGACAGCCCCCACACGGTGAGACGGACATACATCCCATCCCATCCCCTCCCATGCCATCCTTACATGCAACAGCGCCTTCCAGTGGCTCCGAGGCGCAGGAAAAGCGCTGGCTCGCAAGAAGGGATCGGCAGCGCTTGCAGAACTGCAGCGACACAGAGCAGCCATGCAGCCCTCACCTGCGGGAGCATCACCTAGGGATGCCGGGAACACACAGCACCACTGCAGCAACACATGCACAAGGGAAAAGCAGGAAACCAGATTTATAATTGGCCTGAAAAATCTCCTGGGCAGAGCAGATTCAGCAAATAATGACATCTTGTGCATTAAGGACAATATAGAAATTGGTCCTTTTTTTTTTGCACAGTAACATGAGGTTAACAAACAGCTTTGGAAAAACTGGAAGTCAATTGTTTCAAATTGCAAATTAATCCTCAGGAACCAATCTTTAATATGGTTTATCAGTAAAAAACTCTTGGAAACACAGGATGGCTATGTCCATTTCTGCACAGTAAACTATATCTGGTAACCAAAAATCTCTCCAATCAAACTAATAGTTTGTGAAATTTATGATAGAAGAAGCTAAAGAAGCAAACTCATTTATCAAAAATTCTCACCTCAGCATTAAGTAAAGGTTGTCTTGCAAGTAGCTGTTTACTTGTTGAGCTGCTGCCATAATTAATTCCTACAAATCATTAGGAAAAAGCAGTTGCACAAATCAGAGTAAGACAAACTCCCATAATTCTATTGACAATTTATATTCTCATGAGGTCCTGTAAACACAGTTATTTCATAACATTTACATGCAATATGGGGTTCCATATTTATATGTAAGAAAGATACCAATCTAATTCTGTTAGTTAGGCCACTGCACTTGAACCTCCAAGTTACATTTCAATATACACTGATGATGAAACACTTTCTACTTACATCTACATTCCATCCATCCAAAGAATAGCATTAATCGGCAACAATTCAGTGTGCAAAATTTGACCTTTCAAATGGGACCTCTATGAGAACACTGCTTGCACAATTAAGTTCTGGGTTTTTTTAATACTTAAAGGAGGCTTTTAAGAAAGACTGGAACAAATTCTTAGCAGGACCTGTTGCAATAGGAGAAGGGGTGATAGTTTTAAACTGAAAGCAGGTAGATTCAAACCAGATATAAGCAAGATTTTTACAGTGAGGGTGGTAAAAGAACAGGTTGCCCAGAGAGGCAGAAGATCCCCCATCTCTGGAAACATTGAAGGTCAGGGTGGGTGGGGCTCAGAAGACATCCCTGGTCATTGCAGAAGCTGGACTAGATGACCTTTAAAAGTTCCTTCCAACCCAAATTATTATATTATTCCCTTTTATATTTCATGAAGTTTTATTAAGTTATTTTTACAGATGAGATTGACATGTTTCCTATGCAAACATGTGCCATTGGTACTATGTGTTTTAAAAAAATGTGGTATGTTAACTTCAAAGTCTTTTAGCTTTACAGTACGAAACCTGGTTATTTCAGAAGACTAAAATCATGAGTGTTTCACATTAATTCATAAATTAAATACTTTTAACTGTCCATCTTCAGCTATTTACTCCTCTATACAGAAAAACAACCCTAAGTATATAATAGTTATCTATGTTGTCAAAACAGGAAGCAACCTTCACTGAGTTTAATTTAAGGCCAGTCGCATTGGGTTCTCTATATTGGCTTTCAAGGTCTCCAGAAACTTTGAAGCCAGTTCATCATCCACCACTCGACCATCACTCGAAAGAGTCACTGTCATGAGCTGATGCTGTTCAAGCTTCTCATTCCCTTCTTCATCTTCCACAATCTTGAGCTCTGGTCTTGCTCGGCCCACAGCAAGGATGCAGGCCTGAGGAGGGTTTATGACTGCTGTAAAATCACTGATGCCAAACATGCCCAGATTGGAGATACTGAATAAAACAGAAAAGAGTTTCAGTAACATCAGAAATTACATATTCCCTCCAAGAAATAATCTATATACAAGAACTACTATGATTTAAATTCCCTCCAAGGCAAAACCCATTAAGTTAAAAATAGATCTCAACTGTTTCCAGTTGAGCACATTCAGACTCTCAAGGGTTTGGAATTTTTGCAATTAATAATTATGCACCTTTTTAAAAGTCCCGTTTCTTTACAGCAATATATTCTTGCACTGCACACAATGAAGCCAGAAAGTAAGCCAGCAAAGCAATGTCTTTAAATATATTTTGCCTGTCCCTGTTCCAAGCCAAATGTCTTTTAGACTGAACCTCACAACTGCAAGTTACAATGGCTGCTGGTATCCACTAAGCAATAAAATCTGGGCATCTAGGTATCACTCAGGTATCACATGAAAACATTTCTGTCTGTGTCACCTGTCAAGTGGTATATTAGGAAAGGCTTGGATTCTTCTGTGACAAGTTGTCTATGGAGAAAGCTGGCCCACCATCTCCTCCTTTCTGGTTATAGTTACAGCAAAGAGTGGAAAAAGGACTAAACGGTACAGTCCAACCATCAAATGGCACCACTGCCATGTTCACCACACACCAGGTCCTTAAGCATCACATCCACCTGCTTTTTGAACACTTCCAGGGATGGTGACTCAACCACTTCCCTGGACAACCTGTTGCAATGCTTGACAATCAATTTAATGAAGACTTTTTTCCTAATATTCAATCTAAACTTCCCCTGGTGCAACTTGAGGCCATGTCCTTTCCTCCTGTTACTTACCACCTGGGAGAAGAGACCAACCCACACCTCACTACAACTACACTCCTTTCAGGCAGAAAGAGTGAAGAGCGATATGGTCCTTCCTGACTAAACAATCCCAGTTCCCTCAGCTGTTCTTCACAAGATTTGTGCTCCAGACCCTTCACCAGCTCCACTGGCCTTCTCTGGACACACTCCAGCACCGCAATGTCTTTCTTGTGGGGATGGAACCAAAACTGAACACAGGACTCAAGGTGTGGCCTCACCAGTGCCAACACAGATGAAATGAACCTGTAGCAGGGTAATTGTTTCCCCCTGATACAAGACACTCAGTCTAGGTTTGACCCTCAGAATCATCACATGGTGTTTCATCCTAAACAGAGTAAGATTTTAAAAGCAATGCATTAAAAGACAGCAGAATAGCTGAGGATAAAACAGTTCTGAACCCATGCTGCATATATTAAATGCTGCTAGAGTTTTACCTAAAAGATCCTCCCTGGTACTCTTCTGGTAACAGTTTTCCATCTCTGGCCTTCTTTGCTAGAGCCTAAAGAAAATGAAAGAAAACAGGCAGAAAAAATAAAGAAATTAGCGTGTTGTAATAGACTAATTCTCTTTATTTCAGTAAGACATTTTAAGTACCATACAGACATTAAGTAAGCAAAAGTCACTTGCTTTGGGACTTAGGGAAGCACCTCAGCAACACCATTGTTGTGTCTGCAATGATTTGGCAAAGAGACTAGGACACAAAACTTCATTTTTCCACCAATATTGGCTGTTGAATAAAAGCTGTTTCCTCACCTGACAAATATTGTTCCAATTTTTACAATGCAATAACCATTCTCCCTGGTGGGTTTAGATTATCTAGCAAAATACTGATGAGACAAATTCACAGTATTCCTAGCATATTTGTTTCAAGAAACTGACACGTACCATTTCAGAACTTTCTACCAGATTGAATGAATGTATTTCTCCCAGCTAAACATTCAACTACCTTTTGAAGGTTGCCCTTAAAGCCACTCCTTCTGAGATCCCCATTTCATTTGTGAGACTTTTTTTAAAATTCAACAGAAGAAATGTTCAAATACAGCCCACGAAGTTCATATTATATTCCAAAGTAAGATCGCAGAGTTGTACAAAATTTTAAACTAATCATAATAAGTATGTTAAAGTTACAAGGATCCACTGAGCTTTAGTTTAGGCTTTTTCTCATCTCTGAATTATTAGTGAAGACAATAGCCATGGGAACAGCATTCACACAACAGGATCAATATACGCGTGATGTGTTTGTGCAATTGCATTATTTGAATGATGAAAATCCAGTGCCAGGATGCATATGACCTGGAAAGAAGTCAACATTAGCATGCAGCAGAAGGGGATGTATAAGCAATTATACAAAGAAAGTGCCTGCCAAACTACAGAGAGACTGACAGAGAAGCATCTGCAGTTCCAGTGTGTGCCTCCCCCTCATGCACATCAGGTATGTGTTTATTTCAGTAATTCAGTGAAGAAGTTGAAAAGCAAAATGATGTTGGTGTGGACACCTATGTCACACACAATCCACTTGAAAGGCAAGGGGAATGCTCACTGTCATGGCCCCATTGAACATAACACAAGCTGCAGGACATTGATTTTTGGTAAGAGAGGTTTGCAATACAGCACACTATTACAGGTATTGGGGATTATAACGAAAGCACAACATTGAACAATGCTTCTCTTCTTGTCATTCTATCACTAACCCCACAACAATCTCAGCTGACCTTTCTCCTCAACTGGCTACTAGTGTAAGGAATGGTTTTCACAACACATTCAGCATAAAGTAAGCAATATGGACAGGAAAAAAAAATCTTAAAAACACCCATTGATGAACTTTCTGTGGTATGACCCATCTTCTTCTGCCACAACTTTTTGGCTGTTTCTCTCCATCAACACAGACTATTATGGCTTCTGTAGTTTTACACAAAAGGCAAGAATTTACGAAGTGCAGTAGTTTCTAGTTTGGGGAGAGTTTATGTCCTAGGATCTGCTTCCATTGCTTTCCTCAGATGCTGTAGGCCTTTGATTAGCACTCATTAAATGACAAAAAACGGCCTGTCTTGGGACATTTCATCATTCATTCTACTTTTGCCTGCCAAAAACCATCCCTTTATCTGGCAATAACTGCCACATATCAATCTGACTGGCACCTGGTCTATGCAAAATACTGCTCATTAGTCTGAGGAATTTAATGTTGCATCCTTAATTGAACTGCATATTGAAAAAAATGCAGACAGAAATATGTTCCATGATATAACTGCAAAAAAGAGTAAAAAAAGCAGACACAAGAAATTTTCTGTGAAAGAGAAAAAAACACAAAAAAACCCAAAATCTCAAACCCCAAGATTGGAAATACTAACGAAACTAGCATTAAGTAGCATTCTCTTGAGGATTAAAGAATTACAATTACATGAAATTGCAAAAGTCTGTGCAGGTTTATTTTTCAAGCAGTCTAGCCACCATTCAACTAAATAACATGATATTATTGTTGATGAAAAATGGAGTTGCAAAATTAACAAGAATTTTGAAGTGCAAGTAATGCTGAAACTGCTTTAGTTCCACTGCCTTTATTATTACTGATGTGTATCTGGGTCACGCTACATTTTCTGCTACAGAAAACCATACAGCTGCTCTATTCCTCAGCCTGCTGCACATTTCAGACCCACCTTTGCAGAGGCAGCAATTTCCTTTATTCCCTTGGCAGCAACATCTTTTATGATTGGTGTAATGAGCCCTCGGTCCGTTGCCACGGCAATGGAGATGTCAATGGAGTGCAGCCGCCTGCAGGCTTCCCCATCCCACGTTACATTCACATCTGGCATTTGCTACAACACAGACAGACAATAAAAATACCACAGCTGTTAGAAGAATAACAGTGCAATCGGTTATTAAGAAAAAGGAAACTCCTTTAAGACACATAGCTACCTACAGGCATCCACCAAGTGAATTAGCTTGCACTGATTTTATTCATATTTACTTTATCAAAAAGCATGAAATGTATGCGCCAGAAATTAAAAATGGCAGGACAGACAGAAGTTTGTTTGGTGTTGCTAGGAAAAAGCCCCCACATTACTATAAATTTCTTCACTGATACCACCTTATGAAGGCCAGCATGTAAAGCCTCAAAGCAGTGCAACTTATCCCACAATATAAAATCACAGGATGCTGAATTTTAGAGCATGGAAATAGACATCCTCCTATACCCGCGTGTTGTTTTTCACTGTCTCAAGCATGGTTGTCTCAAGCACGATTCTCAACAATAAGATATGCTGCAGGTACACTCACTGTTATTCAGATGTTCTCCTAAAATGCATCAGATTTTTTTATGTGGGTGGACTAAGTTAAAATTGAGATGATCACTGATAATTTAATTTAGTTTTTTGAGTTTAATGAAGTGAAGAAGGTATTCTCGAAAAATTATGGGAGGGACACAATATCAAAAGTGACTCTACTGTCTATCTCAAGTAACTGCACTCCTAGGAAAAAGTGGTATGACAGTACTCTGAGTTCCTGTTCTCCAACACCAGAATGTATAGTGGGAAAAAAAAAAAAAAAGAAGGAAAGAGAGAAAAGAAAAAAGTATGTAGCATTCTTCTTTGCAAGCTAAATAAAATTCTGGAAGTCCCACGTTTTACACAGTTGTTAGATGCTCTTAAGTGGATGCTGTGCAACTCAAACTCTAGATGGTAGGGACAGAATTTGTCACTTCAACAATGAAAGATTTCTTTTCAAAGGACAGCTGTTATAGAAGCTGTTGTTACAAAGCCCAACCACTTGAGGATATCAGCCTGGAAGTTCTACTTCCTTTCTTCACCTTTCTCCCTCCTTGTTCCAGAAAGATGGAAAATGGTTCTACTGGGCTGTCACCTGGTGAGCCCACTGGAACATTCAGAAAATCTTGGCTGTCAAATGTCAAGACCAAGCTGAAACACAGAACCCATAAGTGGACTTGTGATATCCTAAGTGAAGGAGAAATTTAGCATGTTCAAGAACCAATACAAGCAGTATCTTGAGGTGTGTCATAAACTGTCAAACCAGCCACATTTGGCTCATTAAAGCTAGAAGAAGACATTTTTCATTATTCAGAAATAAAATAATAACAAAATATTATCTGAAGAGTACCCAGAAAAGACTCACTGATTCACACCACCCAGTTTCAGGGGGAAGAGGTACAGGTAGAAGGGGGTTTTATTTTTTTAAAGCAGTTGCACACATCTTTTCCTAAAATGCTGACAGTAAGTAGATGAGACATAAGCTTGATCATGAACTTGCTTCCTGATATACTGAGTTAAATCTGTTGGGTCTTTTTTAATGTATTATTTTAATAATCAAACAAATGCTAGCATAGATTTCTAACAAAGCAATAGGATAGAAGAATTTTATTGATTACTTCCATATCAACACAATATTACTGTCAGCTCAAAAACTGACAGCCCCCTCAGAAGACAAAACACAAAACCTCTTGCTCTCTGTCTCCTGTTCCTTTTACCTGCTCTCTGGTGCAGAGTTATCCAACACTCACAGCAGTTCATGGTAAACTTTCAGTATCACTATTTCCTCACAAAAGGTTTCATTAGGCCACTATAAAAGCTTCTTGTTATGCACACATCTAACAAAAGTACAGCACACATATTCAGCTCTTCCTTCTGGTTTTGGTATTAACTTGTAGAGTTTTTTTCCAGTCTAAATAAGGCCTCAGATTTCTCTCAGGCACTTGCTTATGAAATTGGTTAAAATCCTGTCTATTTTCTGTCCAAATTATACATTAAGCCATACCTAAGCTATACCTCTTCAAATTATACAGTAATATTTAGTACATGTTCCGCTAGAAATCTGTTAAGCCTTTTCCAGTCCAGTATTCTCTCAATTTCATACACCCACAGGAATAGAACTACTCCCTCAACTTAAACATAAATTCCTCTCTCAACTTCTAAATAGTTCAAATTATCCTCATGAATGAGAAAAACAGCTCTCACATCCTTTCCAACGTTTTTATATTATTGTGAGGTAATCCAGGTAATGAGAATTCCTAGCAATAAGCAGAGTGGTTGCCAGAAGAATTTTTATTTCAAAGCAGGTATCACTCAATGTGCCATTGGAATACACCTGAGGTAATAACAAGGTTTATGTAAGACTTAGATAAATGTTTGTTTATAACTAAAAGAAATAAGATGTAACTAAGATTAAATTAATGATCTTGGCAATGGCTTTTTTTTAGTCTGCTGACAAAGCAACTACTGTGATTTGCAGATGGTAACTGCAGTAAGTGGATCTTCACTAAGAAGTTAGCATTTTTATAGTTCACAGCATAGACAGTGAAGAGAATTTTACCTGGAAACCTAAAAAAACGTGACAATAAGCAATACAGAATTACCAGCTTTACTGTGATCCCACTCATTTCTCCACATAGACTCACAAAGTACTTTTCTTATCTCCTTGGCAGCTTACTACTAAAATACATTTTTAAAGTCAATTATTTGCTTACCTTCAGAGTAACTGCTGTTGCCTTGATAATAAAATCATTTACAGATACTTTAATGTCATCTACAAAGGGAAACAGAAAAATTTAAAAAAGGATAACAATAATTGTTCACAAAATTTGCTTTATCAGCATTTGTGTGATGACAAGATGCTAGTGATTCAGCAGATTTATTTCTTTGAAGCATTTAACAGAAAGTCACTCATCTTCAAACTCCAATAATAAAAGCAAGAAAACTTTTCCCCCCTTTGGGACAAAAGGTATATCCATTAAGAAAAATATCATGCAAAGACACTCAGGAGAGTTTCAGGAGACTGAAACTGGTAACTAAAATCAGGAGTGGCATCAGAAGCAGGGATAATAGATACAAAGCATATTAGGCCATAAAATTACCCTGAAATGCATAACATTTAGACAATATTGAACTCATCATTCTCATAATTAAAAAAAACTACATTACCCTTCCACCACCATCACTACTGTCAGCAAAACTGATCAAGCAGCAAAACTGCCTAATTTTCAAATGTGGTTTATGGCATGTAACATACATAACTTTAGAAATATTTTTGCAAGGGAAAATAAATTATAGATAATTATATCAAGTGAAACATTCTTAAATCATCACAAATTTAGAGGAGTGAACCAAGTATCCACTTACCACATAACTGGCCTGCAACATTTGCCATGATTAGTAATCTATGTATAAGAAGAGAGACAGCATTCCAACAGAACATAATGGAACTTTCAATTACTATGCTGCACTGACAGAATTTCACATCAGACAAACCTGTACGTTGATCATCAAATACACACTGGTTTCTCTTTACATACTACATTCCTAACCCTTACCAAAAATGCCACTGTCCAGTAGCAGAGCAGGAATATAGTTAAATGATCCACATCTGGTAGTATTTTACCCTGCATCACTGAAGTTTATAATAGTAGAAAACTCCACAATTTCCATCAGAGGAAACAAAAATCTACCAGGACAAGCTCTGCAATTCAATTTCACGCAAAGACATATGGCTTTTCCACCTCTGCATTTAAAGGAAATATTCATTAAGAATCAACAGCAGGAGAGGTGTGAAAAATTTCAAGTGAGTACTCCTAACTAAGATCCTTTTTTGGTTCATTCCTTATGAACTGCTGCTGTTTAAAGAAAATATCAGCATCAGAAAATGTCTTTGACATTCATTTGTGAATAAGATACCATTAGGAAAAATAACAGGTAGAAAAATGAGCTGGGTACTGTTGCATTAAAAATTAGTCACCCAAAACTCCAGTGAAAGGACAAGCAGCTCCTGTATCATCATCTAGGAAATCTGAAAATACCTGTCAAATTAAATTTTAGACCACACAAACACATAAACATGCATGGGCTAGTCACTAGTACAGAACAGTTGGCCTCAGTTTCTCAATCGGTACAGCAATAAAAATGTAAATTAAAACTATTCTGCTGCGTTATTCTGAATGCAGAGCTCACATGGCTTAGGAAAGCTACCATTTGAACCTATAAGCTTTCAAACCATGACAGCAATAGTAAAGCTTTAGATCAAAACTTGAAGTATCTTAGACCTAAAATTATTTTACTCAAGTCACAGACTTAATACCAGTCTAGGGGGTGGATGTCTCTGTCAAACAGAGCATCACTACTTGCTTATGCAGCCTGGTCATTGTGGAAAATAAGACTTCAGAGTGATGTGTGAGTTGGCAAAGTAACACCTCATCTTCCTGTATCCTGACAAGTTGTCCAATTCAATAATTGCCAGGAACTACAGCTTGAGTCCAACATACTGAAAAAACCCTATTTGAATGCATAGTGGTCTACCTATACAAAATCGACACCTCCTGGGGAAGTTGATGTAAACAGGACATATTATACATTAGTATAGCCACATGTAAAAGTAAATCAGACTACTAACCTTTGGCCAATTCTTTTCTTAATTTCAAAACAGCATCAATGGCACAGTCAGCAGCAGCATATGCATGAGGTATGGTGGTTTTAGATTCTGTTAATCTCTTAGCAATAACTCTTCGGATGTTGCTAGCTGGGATTTCTGTGAATGTGCCCTGAAAGAAATCATATGCTGCATATTAAATATCAGGACAGCAAAGAGTTCCCCTTTGCTGAAAGTACTCCAGCATTTATGCATCACCATCAGTGACTCCTGCCCATGCCAACTATCCCCTAGGTATCCAAAAGTGATACATTCCAACTAGTGAAATTAATATGACAGAATAGAGTGTTCTAGTCTATTCCTATTAACTGGGGTCAACACAACAGGTTTTACAGAATAATTCCATTTTACATAGCATTAACCTTGTTTAAAAAAAATAATCCAAATATTGAGGCATTTATTTTCAGCCAGAGAATATAAGCACTATTCCATCTTCCAGATGGAATATTGCTTGGTGTATTGCTCAGATTATGCTTTGCTCCATTTAAATTATAAATTAACACTTCCTCAGTAAACTACTGCTTTTTCAATTCCCTCTGTAGTTCCTTAAGGCAGGCTTTACTGCATCTTTTCTGTTATTCCTCTCTCTCCTTCCAGATAAATCAAATAATGTTTCAATGGCCAACTTCTTCCTAGAAGCAGGGCAACTTGCAAGAAATCTCTTGAAATATTAGTGACTAGAGAAAGGAAGAAGATAAATGATTCTGTAAGACATTATTTTGTATACTTAATCTTTAGCACATATCCCTTGAACATATAAGGATTCATAGAATCCTTAGTACATATTCAATAGTACTCAACACAATAAATTGCAATATGTATGTTCTGGTGCAATCACAGAGACATTTTATTCTGTAATGGATCTAAGTCTGAGGTTTTGAGTTGTTTGGCTCTTTGTACAGTGCAAAAAAAAAGGCAGCATTTCCTGAATATTATGAATTGTAGCTACATTGTATAATTCAGACTAAAAAGATACATCAAATTTAGTTCTAGAGCCAGAAAATGCTTTTCACAAAAACTTTTCAATTTCTACTAATGTCTATTTCAGCAAGGGAATTTATTCTGTAAAAAAATATTTTCTGGTATTTCTAACATTTCAATTTAACGTAGAAACTTAAGTTCTAGAGTTTGCACAATTACTCTCCAAGGCAACCACCAAGAAGCCTTTTCCTTTCTCACTTCCTGACAACTCACTAATCTCTCAGGAAAGCAAACAAATCAAGTACAGTTAAAATAAATCATCATTCTAGTTTCTCCAAGGCCTGCAATATAAACTTTTTCCATCACTTCAATTTGCAAGCTACACAAAATAGTAAGCAGACCATCATTTCAAGGATTTCACAATTTTAATTACGTTGCCCTAGAATCCCTGAAACATACTAAAAACTGCACATCACTGAGCTTGACATCTGGGTGGCCTTAGTTTCCTTCCTCTCTCTAGATCAAGAAATCTCAGAGCTACTGAAGCAGCTCTTGCATTATTCAGCTGTAGCAATGCTGAAATCTTAGCAGAAGTGTTACCAGTGCAGCAGGTTTTCCTGGTGTGGAAACTGGAATTGCTGGCCTTGGATAGGAAGTCACGGCTGTTGCTTGTGAAGGAGAAGGCACTGCAGCAGGAGCTGGAGAAACCACAGGTTTCAATTCACTGGGTTTACCTTTCTGCTTCTCTTGCAGAAGTTTGAGAGCATCCCTGGTGATTAAACACAGTGAAATACTGACAACAAAGAAACTATTTAACAATTACCTAAATATTACTATTCCATCACTTATTATATTTCATTAGCCACTTCTATTCAAAATTCTGTTGCCAAATCAAACATTAAGAACGTGATTATTATTAAATTATATTAATTTTTTGTTGCCTTTGTGGTATCTTTTGAGTAAATTCTCATTAACTTCCATGAATAAAAGGGCCTGAATATGCAGTAACAGAAAACACTTGTGTTAGAGAAGCATAACAACCATTATCACTAACAGTTAAGCATGCAAAGTGATTTTTGAATTGCACTAACAATTCTTCTAAATGAAAGAGTACATTTATTCAGGCTATAAAGTCTAAAGTAAAAGCTGTTTCATCTGTTGTATTTGTAATAATCTGAATTTAATGTAATTATTTAGTGCTAAGAGAAAATTGAGTAATACATTTATCATTCATTTCTCTGCACCTTTGTGACATAAATTTGCAGAGTCAGGCACAGATGTTATACAGGCCCATACTTCCTAACACCACACTGGAGAAACAAAGCCAAAGCGCTCTGCAAGGATTTTTTACTGATACAGCTACCACCACAAAATTTTTCTGTTGTGGGCACAGTATGACAGAGAGGAGAGACTCCCATCTCTAAGCCATGACACTGTGTCTGCTCCAGGTGCACTGCATTCACGAAGCAACAAGCTAAAGGCCAGCACCTACGAGGCTGAACAGAAATAACTGCATTTCCACCACCACTGCCAACTGCAAGGCAAGTCAGTTGTAGATCTCCTCTCTTTATTCTCCAGATCTGCTAACAAAAGCCTATATAATGTACCCTAGATAAATCTCTATCACTTCACCAAGAACACAAAAGTTCAATTCCACAAATTGGCAGAGGAAATGAAAACAAATTAAAAATCAGACTCCTTATAACATTTCCAAGGTTTTGAAACACAAGCCATAAATACTAAACAAAGCTATCTAATTTCAGTAGATTATTGCTTGAGAGACTATTCTTGAGTGACAGCCAAGAGTTTATTAAATCTTTATAGAAAGAACAAAATCTCAGAACATTATGCATTCTTAGTTATTCCTAAAAAGGAGCCCTCCAGAAACAAGAATTAAAAATTGAAAACCTCTACATAATGCCTCTTACCATTACTTACTTGCTTCAATTTATTCTTACCTTCAATACATACTTCAACAAACAATATTGAAAACAAAAAAGTAAAAGAGCTCAAGATAAAATTTTTCCTAATTAAAAAGTTGTTACTTGTTTTCCCAAATTAACATAGTGGCCAAGATTTGTTTTAAAATTAAGTGTTTATTATTTGACACAACTACTGTATCAGGGAAAAAAATTAGATTTGATAGAATGAAAACAATTTCCTATCATGACAATTTGAGACATAAAAAGTAACTGCATGACATAATGCAAACTTCCTGGCTAACATTTAGAAGCTACCAAAGATTTGTTAGAGGCTTTCACTTGGCAGTCATAAGAGAGACTGCCTGGTTTTGGTGGTTTTGAGTGTGCTAATTGGAAAATGTCTTGCCAAAATTGAGCTTATTTTTAGATTAAAAGATTTGCTCAAGACTTTCTGAAACTAACTTGTACAAAAGACACGTATATAAAAATCAAAGTACACATGTATTTGTTATACATACATATGAATAGAGAACCCCCCATCAATTCCAAATTATTTAACTGGTTAAGAAAAACAGGTACAGCAGTGTTACAACTGTCATGGTTGCAACACTGCAAGCCTGAATACAAGAAGAGTTAGAAGAGGCATCAAAGTATATGAAATTAAACAGGTTTAAGTAAAAGTCAGGTAAATAGGTATTTTATTACAACTGGAAAAAGAAAGGGTTGGTCACATCTTTCCAACAACTCTATAAACTTTTATCAACATGGGTCAGTAACAGAGAAAGAGAGAAGAGTAACAAACAAAAGAGCAGCCTGCTTTGCAGAAAAAATATGAAAGTTTAGTAAACATTTATTAAACAAAACATATGCCTTATCAAACTGTTATTATTAGAAATATGCAGATTCTGGCAATTCTGTTACACTTCAATTTACCACTACCACAGAAGTGTGTAGTCTTTTCACTTCATGTTAGCCAAAACTCAAAGAATGGTGAAAGCAAACTGAGTATTTTGTCTTCAAAATATACTTTTCTTGATACAAGTTAGGTTAAACAGACACCTAAGAATCACTGAGGATCCAAGGGTGCAACAAGAGATGCATGGATTGACACAAGCATCCTGTGGTGGCAGTTACTGTTACTAAATTGTACCCAACCCCTTTCAGATGTTTCATATTCCCTTTCCACATGTTTACACCTGTTTACTCAATTAATAGATTTCCTGCAAGAAGGCAAATGGTTAGCAGAGATTCAGAGCACATCAGAAACTTCCAGCTATCAGATTTATTGCACTATCATTATAGTAGGAACTCATTCCTCCCTCATAGCAGCTAACAAATTGCACACAGCAGAGATCCCAGGGTCACTTCATACTCAATACATAGACATGACTTTAATCTCCAGAAAAACAGCACTCCATGGGTGTGCTGTGCGTTCTCTGCAAGCTGAAAGTGCCCGAGCAGCTCAGAGATCCCAAGATGCACTGACTTAACAACAGCTGGGAGCAACATGGCCTCAGAAAAGCACAGTTCTCAATAACCAGCCTTTTCATGGCTGCACTTATAAATCCCTAGACCAATATGAAACAGAATGGGAAAGGGCAGTAGTAGCTGAAACAATCAATTTTAATATAGCCCTCCCAAACAGTGCCTAAGCTGATGAGGAGAAACAATCTTTGACAGAATTTGTGAGTTACTTTGTACTGGCACACCAATTTTCTAGGACATTTCTAGGACATTTTTGAAGAAAATGTTATTAAGTGATATAAGAGGATATTACTTCAAAATAACAAAAAACCCCTGCCACTCCATAAAAAAAAAAATCACACACAAAACCAACAACAAAACAGGCAGGAAAAAAACAACAGCAGTTCAACCTTGAAAAGACACATAAGAGAAATATAAATAAATAAAGGTATACAGATAAATAAAATAAAATATTCGCCTGCTAATGGAGAGGGTCATGACAAAGAACACCATAGAGTGGAAGTTCCAACTGCTGTTGCAATTTTTACAGTGAATTGAATTTAAAGATAGAAAGTTGGGGGAAAGAATCTTGCTTGCTTATGTAACTTGCTATCTTTCTTTCTTTCTGATAGTCTGGTGAGTGCAGCAAAGGAAATATTTCCCTCAACATCTGCAGCAGCTCTCTATAAAAATCTGCACATTTAATTTCAAACTGAATATAATAACAGTCTGTAGGCATCTGAAAGATTAACCCCATTTCAAAAGAATGGTTAAAAATCACCAGACATTCTTCATCTTAAACTGGCATTTCATAGTCAAACCTTTTGTATGAAAAAAACAGTTTTAAAAAGAAATTATTTTGCTAGATAATTCTCATAACTACAGAAAAATCTTTGCTAGATCTCCATGACAACTAGGAAGTGTTAATTCGTTAGCTCAAAGTCCTAGAGGGTTTCCACCTGCCACAGCCTCTTTACACACCATAAATTACTGTTACACTTACATAATTAAGAAAGAACTCTCTCTGATGATTTGCTGTTACATAGCATATTCTATCTATTCAACTCCTTATTACATCTCAACTCAGCCAAAGGTCATAAACAAAAAAAAGCTTTGAAAAACTGTCTGCCACTTTTCTGGTTCCAGTTTCAAGTTACACTGACCTGGTCCTGGTTGTCTCTGAATGGAACTAAAATAACAGTAGCCAGCAAAGTCTGTGTAAGTGTATGATGGTACTTGTCAAAAGAAATCATTTTACTGAGAACAAAAATATTTATTTCTGCCAAAATCCTCACTTCCAATAACATACATACTTGTGTGAAGAGAATGCATCATTTCAAGGCTAAATGCACTGGATTTACCATCTTTTTTACACTCAACTTTCTCATTCAAAGACTTGAGTGCCAATCATTACATTGAAATACTCAAAAAGGTACAAAAAACTACTAGATCATAACAAACCACAGATTGGTAAACAAATATTCTTTAAATCATAGAGAGGAGAAAGCAAAATGGGAGAAAAACAGAATTCTGGAATGTCTTATCATTACACTTCATTGCTCCCCCCAGCCTAATAAAAATAGGAAAAAATGAAATCATGACAGATTTCAGAACAGAACTGCAGCAAAAAAAAGCAAAAGATCTGAACTCCCTGAAGAAAAGGAGTTGAAGAAAACAGGCCACTGGTATTTTACTTTGGCTCTGTATGCATCTTGGAAAGTAAAGATGGGACTTAAAAAATACAAATATATATTTGGGTTTGTTTTAATTAAGGGCTTCTTCAAATACTTCCTAACCCATCTCCCTATTTTTTCAACAGATTTTTCAAATTTAACTAGCAAAAAATGGAACAAAGTCATGGCTTTTTTAATAAGCAAACTTTAAACTAATGGAGATTACCCTAATATCAAAAGTTGTAGGTTTACCAAATTATCTACATACTCTTTAGTGAAGATTCCTCGGGGCCCAGTAGGTGTAACATTGCTTGGATCTAGTCCATGTGTCTCCAGAATGTTGCGAGCTGCAGGACTTAAGCGAACCCTGAAGAAATAAGGGGGAAAAATTTAAATTATCTAAATAGTAAGATTAACTTATTATTATATGTATTAATGTACATCACAAGAAACTACATTTCTCTCTGGTCAACTACAAAGCACAGTATACTGGTACAGAGTACCCAGTGCATCTTAATATGATTTGCTTTCTGAAATGAGGATAAAAGCCAACATCTAGAGAAAATGTTTTAGAATTCTTAGATACAAAGCAACAACACACTCATAAAAGAATAATTGGTTTCAAGTCTTTCCACAAAAATCTCCTATTCATTATTTCCCAAAGGAGACTATATTTGGATCTCATTGAATTTTAAGAATGGTCCATTAAGCCCTTGCCAAAAAAATCCCATGTCATAAATGATCATTTGGTCCTAAACATGCTGATACATCTCTAACAGTTGCAGTGAAACAGCACTTCTGATGTGCTTTGGTACTAAAATGAAAGACATAATCCTTTCAAGGATCCTTTTGTGGATCATCCTCCTACTGCAGGTAATGCCTGGGCAATGACCTCAGCTGTCCTTGTTCACTTGCATGAGAAAGGCCTAAATGCTGGCAGCATTTAGAACACAGCAAACCAGCTGATAGAAAAGGTAATGAGGTTTGGGGGGGAAAAAATAAGCACAAATAAGGAGTGATACCTCCAAACAGGATGCATCCTGGGACACAAAGTGATTATGGATTATTGCAACCTGACTAACACTCTGAAGCTGACCCCTCCTCCAAGGTGTTTGCAATGCTTAGAATACCAACAGATCCAAACCAAACTACCAAAGAGCACATAAACCAACTGGTTTAAGTTTTTTGCACTCCACTGTTATAAAAATATTGGAATAATTTTTTCTAATATTGAAAATGCAAGAGCTTGTAAGGACTTTGGAGTGGGCCATTTCTTTATTTTTTTCCCCTCAAATAAATAGAAAACAAGTCATAGGTACACCTAGCATCTGATGCATAAGCACTATTGTCCATCCTGTATTAGCATAACTTCTTTCCAACTGTAAGCTTAGAACCCTTCATAATTTAATTGCAGGACAGAATATAAGTACATTTAATTCTAATAACATCATGTTGTTTGAATTGACTTACTGGGCTTATGAGCAAAGAAACAGTCTAGGCCTGCAAGGTTTATCACCTTACTCATACTGAAACACTCTCAAAATAACAGCCTACTACTAGGTAAAAAGGGCAAAAAAATATTTCTTGCTTCAGTTCTGCTGATCTAATGAAAAGTTCCATTTCATAACAAACATAGAAACTTACTGCAATTTCCCAGGTTGATGTTGCAGTTTAGGAGGGGCTGAAACTGAAGGAGCTGCAGGAGCTGTGGCAGGTGCAGGTGCTGGTGGAGCCAGAGAAGATGGACCACCAGCATCAGCGGGTATTTCAACTTGCTTCCAGTCCTGGCCTTCCTCTACCAGCAGACCAATTAGTGACCCCAAGCGAACATTTTTGCTTCCTTCTTCCACCTAAATTAAGAACATTAGGTTACATATTACACTGTCTGCTCTAAGATGACTAAAAGCAGTAGACGTTGAAGTTTCAGGCATATTAACGACAATTCATCAGTAAGATATATATCCCATTTTATTGCTACTATTAATAAGATATTTCAAGACTGAAATTAATTATAATTGCTATTATAAGGAGAGGAACATTAAATTATGCCCCAAATCCCATACACCTGAAGTTAGCACTCAGAAATCAAAGTAACTTTTTATATATACAGTCTTTGCAGCTCAGAACTAGAATAGAAAAAGAAAAACTATTACAATTCTGCTTAACTTTTCATCTCCTGGATTTTTGAGTCACTGATGCATTTTCATTACTCACAATAATAAAACTTCTGCATAAACCTCAATGAACCCTAGAATCTAAGATGTAGAAAAAGCTGAAATAAATAGAAAGACTTTGGAGTGCTGGGATGAGAGGCTGGACACAAGCCAACCGTGTGGATTTGCAGCCCAGAAAGGCAAATGCAGGAGTGTGGCCAGCAGGACGAGGGAGATGATTCTGCCCCTCTATTCCACTTTTGTGAGACCCCACCTGGAATGCTTTTTCCAGGTCTGGGGTCCTCAACAAGACATGGACCTGTTCAGAGAGGGTACAGAAAAGGTCCATCCAAAGATGACCAGAAAACTAAAGCACCTTTCCTACAAAGACAGGCTGAGAGAGATGGGGTTGCTGAGCCTGGAGAAGAGAAGGCTTTGGAGAGACATTATAGTAACATTTCAGTGCTTAAGAGGGTCTTATAAAAGGAAGGGAGAGGGCTTTTTTACACAGGCAGGACAAGGGGTAATGGCTTTACAATCAAAGAGGGCAGGTTTAGATTAGAAAGAAATGCTTTACTCAAAGGCAATAAAGCACTGGAACAGGTTGCCTATAAGGGCTGTGGATGCCCTACTCCTGGAAGCACTCAGGGCCAGGTTGGATGGCGCCCTGCACAACCTGATCTAGTGAATGGCATCCCTGGTATAACATGATCTTTAAGGGCCCTTACAAACCAAAACATTCAATGATTCTATGTAGCCAAGAAGAGTCAAAAAAATTCTAGCTTTGCTAACAAACCAACAAAGCACAAGTGATCATGACAGGAAGAAAAAACTGGAGATAACGCGAACAGAGAACTAAAATTCCCTTGGTACTTTTGCCACTGCAGCATATTGCTTTAGTCACTAACAAATATACTGAAGTAAACGTTTATTTCCTCCACTGCGAAGAAGAAGGGACAGAACTTAAGCTGGCTCATTCTGCAGTAGAATTTTTATACAAAGTAGTTTCCATACCAATTCTCATTTAGGTCATGAATGAGAAGAGGGTAACAGATACTAATGCTAGGGAAACTTTCCTGTCTGCCCGCCCCGGAGCCACTCTGGCAGTCACAGTCCCACTGCGTGAGGGGGGACCAAAGCCCCTTTACAGTGGGAGGCTCCAGTAACCCCATGGGTGCCTCACCTGGCTCCATATTCAGATAGGTCTTCCTTACCAGACTGACCCTGGGTTTCCCATAGCAGAATCTCAGACACATCAGAAAGCAATTTCAATTGTGGCCCAGTAACACAAAACCATCTCAAGCTGGTGCCTCTGGGGAAGGACCACAAACAAAGGAATTCCTGTCCTTTCATACCCTCAGTCTGTGCTGTCCATAGTCTGGGGTCTTCCTACAGAGTCCTTGGCTCCTGCTGTGTCCCAGTATCCAGTCCCCTGGCTAGTACCACAGGACCCTGTGCCCTCTGCTGTGCAAAGGGTCAGCACCAGGTCAAGGCCCCTTTTCTGGTGCTCCCACCACATCCCCCACCCAGGGCAAAACCTGCAGCTCCCACTGCAACTGCACACCCAGTACCTGCTCTAAGTCTATTCCTCAACAATTAATTACAGTTCTTAAACAATCATTCATCATCCGTTTTGTTCCAAATTGAACCATAAAGTATTTTAAGGGGAAAAAAAAAAAAAAAGAAAAAATCAGTGTAATTTAAGAAGCAACTCTACTGGAAGAATAACCATCATTCTGAAATTACCCTTCTAATATTTCATTCAGCTATTTAATGTTTTACTGCATTTTACACTGAATCAGATGTGATCATTAAAAGACCTGCTCAGAGAATATATATATATGCATGAGTTTCTATTTTACTGTTAGCCTGCTCTTCCTAAAACATACATAGATTATACAGTCAAGAAAAACCAAGAAGGGTTACAGAAGTTGAATTAATTTAACCTAATGAACCTCCTATCTTTAAATGCAAAACACAAAGCGTTAAGCAGACAGTGTGCTCATCTGACTCAAGTTTTCCATACTGAACTCTGTCAAGATGGTTCAGAACTGCAGCTGGCATCAAAAAGGCACACATTTTTGTCTCATTTCTTTTAGGAAGTGAGTGAAATTCAGCCAGATGCTAGCCCAGACACACAAAACATTCTTAAATTCCCATCAACTACATCAGATGTGAAACTTCTGAGTGGCCCTTGGAAGGACAATCTTCAATTAGTAATCATCACCCCATCCACAAACCTGACACAACTCATTTTATAAGCCTTACACAAACATTTACTGAACACCTAATACAGAGCAGAAATATCCACCAGACAGTGCAGAAAGACAACCAAGGCTCACACCTGAGCTAGGGAAAAAAAAAAATCTGAAAACTTCTGTATTTCTCTCTTGTTACTTTAGTTTCTGAAACATCAGGGTTTTTCTGCACTTTTTAGGAGACTGGAATAAAAACCCATCTATTCTGTACTCTAACTCTTAGGCCCATCATTTCTAGATTTCAAGGATTATAAGAATCCATTACAAATTGGGTTTGCATAATGATCTGTTCATGTTACTCCAAGAAAGCTGCCTCTCTTCCTTTATTCTGAAAGACGTTATAGTTATTTTCTACCTCCTGGCATCTCCTTCTCCTTCAGCTCTTGGCATTGGATTGTTGCTGGATCGTATGGATATAACTAAGGCTGAATGTCACTGCTCCATGACACTGATATCATGTAGCTGCTGGAAAGTCTGGCTTTGATCTATCAAAAACCATGCCAAAAGAGCAATACACAGAGAAATTTTGAAATTTGCAGTGCATTTGAAATACAAAACATGAAATAAAAAAAACCCCACAGCTTCTGAAATACTAATGTTACTTGTAGCCATCATGAATTACTATTAAAAAAACTAAGCAAATTTCAATTTAATCTCTCTAGGATTAATTCTTTAATACCTTTGACAGAGAGAATCCCCCTATCTCCCCCTCACGCTATCTAACAAAGCAGTGTCTGCAAATGCAGAATAGGCTGCACAAGATTTTGTCAAGGTATCAGAGGCAAACTGATTTTCAGAAACATTCAAAACTGAAGAAGAGAGATTTAAAAATAGTGAAAGCATTGTCCAGCAATTATTTAAATAATATATGGAGACTAAACACAGATTACAAAATATGTCTGATGTGAGACTCCATCCTGGCATGGCAGAAGAGATCCTCAGAAACCTATTAAATGTGTTGTTCCATAGCTGAACACCAATTTAGCAACACAGATAAAAGAAGGAAAAATATTTCAAAAACTCTTGTCTATGTACACTATTGTTTAAATGCAAGTTATCCTGTAGAATTGAAGACTAATGACAGTTTTTTAAGCCCTGACAGACTTCATTTACAGCTGAGTTCCATCTTACATCCCCTCTCCTCCCTACCCCACCCCCCCACCTATCTCAAGACTTTCACTTTTGCAAAGGATGTTGCCTTTGCTTACACAAAAAAAGATACCAAACAGAACATCGCTTCTCAAATGCTGCCACACAGGAAACCACTCTCCTTTTTCTGCTTTTGCAAAGAATAACTGTGCAAATACATGCTGATGTAAGAAAATGCAGCTGTAGCAGAGATAGAAAGTCTAATATACCAATCCAAAAGCTTTTATAATAGCAGCACAAACACGTGTCTCACTGTGCATAGGGTAGAGTTTTCTCACGGCTCCAGGAACCAGTTTGTACCCATGCCCACTCTCCTGTTTCCTAAGTAGCTGAATTGCAATTAATACCAGTATGCCTCATTTGTATGATTATGTGATCCACACCTCATGGGTAGATGTGCCCTAGATGAGACCTCCCTAACCAAATGATGAAATATTTACTGAAAGTACACATCTCTCATATTTTTATTCATTTTCCAAATTCTTGCAATTCACTCTGTTGCTTAATTATTGTGGAGGGGGAGAATAAACAGCTGCAATACACCATCAGCTGAGACTGCTTCAGAAAATTTCCTACTCATCCCAGTTCTTATTCTTTCTATTAAGCTTAATCAATCTAATTTTGATAGAGGAAATTATTAACTCCAAGAACTGTTCCCTGGGTCAGCCCATGTTGTATAACATTCCACCTTGAATGACTAGCACAAGACAATCTAGCAGAGAGATGGCACATCCTGGGTAAAGTACAACCCAAAATTCCCTATTCCAACTGATTGTTAACTGTTTTCCTATAACTCAGAGTAAGAGGTGTCATAAACTACAATATTTCACGGACATATTTCACCATGTGTAAAACATACAAAACAACAGGTTAAGTGAAAATCCATTAAACATATATAGAATCATATACCAATAGTCTGGTACACATGTGGCACAAATAGAGCAATTATTTCTCTCCAGGAATGCAAGCAAGCACATTTTTCTGAATGCTGAGCAGAAATTTAGCTATCCAAACTAGTTTTTGAGGCAATATGCCAAACAACAGTCTGAAGTTATAATACCCTACTGAGAAATGCAGGATTCCTACCAGTATTTTAGCCAATATGCCATCATCACTTGATTCCATGGTAACCACTGCCTTGTCCGTTTCAATTTCACACAATGCATCTCCAACATTCACTGTGTCACCTGCAAAATAAAACAGAACTTAAGAATACTTACCCTACACCTCCTTTCAGATTTGTTTAACCATGGAAGATAGATACTCACTATATAATAGTTATTTTGTATTCCTTAATATGTTTTATAGCTAGTTGATCCCCCATCATATTGTATATTTCCTTTCCAAATAAAATCACCAGGATTCAAGAACCACAAACTGCTGTGGCAGAACACTGACATGTTCCCAGTACTGATGTTTTCAGCAGGCTTTCCAAGAGGAACTACACACACAATGAAATTAATTTCCAGAAGCCCATACTCAGTAGCACTGCCATGAATAAAATACTGAGCCTTCCATATTCACTGCTAGCCACCAGTCAGAGCAAGCTATCTAAAACTGCTTAGGACAATGGTATCATAGCTCTGTAACTGGTGTCTACACTATTAAAGAAATTCAAATAAAAACCTCAGGAATTTTAATGTCTTTGAGAAAGCACAGCTGCAAGCTTGCTTAATCTCCTATATAGTTCAGAAAGGTCTTTTCAAGCATTCATTCATACTTACCTTGGTTAATAAAAATATGCACAAGTGCTAGAAATTGCTTTTGCTACATTACACAAATCCAAGATTAATTCTGAAGCATACTCTTCCTCAGCTTTTGAAGAATATCTGTATCTGCTAGCAGATGATAAAGATATTATGTGTCTGGATTATTTCAACAAATCAATACTAACTAGATGTCCAACATTAAAACTGACATTACATTAAAAACTGTTACACAGTTGAATGTATTGGCTTCCAACAAAATAGTTTTTTTTCCTTATAGAGAAAACATACACAAGCCTAAAACATGCCTACAATTTTGTAAGAAGTAAAATGCTATTATTTCCCCACTACCAGAAATGCTGCAACAGCATTACCTGTCTAAGCATTTAGCTTAACTACTGCTATCACTCTATTGTGCTTAAGGAGCAGAAGTAAAACCTAGTGCAGGCTACAACCTACATTTAGGTAAGAGACAACACTATAAAAAAAATCATCTCCTGTTTCAGGACTACATGAATTAGAAAGGGAAAATGAGGTGTTGTACCTCATTTGTGTTGAATAAAAACATCAAAAGCTCAGTTACCTACATAGTTTCATAAGTCATAAACATTCCCATTACAGAAATTGGTAGAGAAATATATTTCATGTTCTTAATGTAATAATCTAACAGCCACATTCCACTTTGCAATAACTAGAGCATGAACAGTTTATAAGAGGAAGTCAAAACGCTAGGCTCTACATGAGTGTTTTAATTTCACTGGATCATTAATTCAAGTAGGCCATATATCAGATCATTAGGCAAGTACTTCTCAGCTGTTAAGAAATCAAATTGTTGGGCAAATTCTGTAATTTACAGAGCTAAGATCGGCAAGCACAAAGGAGGTTAACGCTGTATCTTAATCTGCCAGCAGACTGTAAGTGTTCTGCACCATTAAAAAGAGATCTCAGTGCTCAGAGACCAACAGCAGTGCCTCCAGCAGGGTAGGCCAGCCAAGCAAATACCTTCATCCAGGTGTTTGTCACATGCCACATCTCAACTTGGGTACCTGAAGCTCTTCATGGAAAACTAACTTCGTCTTGTACAGGGAGGGGAACAGGAAAAGTCTTCAGAGAACTGGATAAACCACTTTTCCTACCTTTTTTTTTTGTTTTTCTTTCATTGCTGGAGCCACAAAGTTACCACAAATTTGAAAGGCAATTGAATAAATGCAGTGCAAGAATTCACTTCACTGCAGCATTCAAGCCCTGTATGTGTTTCAGTACCCAAGTGCAATAGAAAGGACCACAGTTACTTTCATTAGAGATTACAATATTTGTGATAGCTCCTAATCAATGCCCAGTTTGATGTCAATTACAAATCAGCTGTCCCAATAATTAGGATTGGAAAGAACACTTTTGCTTTCTTTGCTTAACACAAAGCTTACCTTTGCTTTTACACTTTAAACTGAGCAGTATTTGCAACACAAGTTGCCTGAACCAAACTCTCTGAGATTATATATATAATGCCCTTGAAAAATTTTGGGTGGGGTTCAGGTTTTTTTGTTTGTTCTTTGGTTCTTTTGTTTCTTTGTTTGTTTTTGATTTGGTTTTAATAATTAAATTCCCCTAGCTAAGCAGAATGGTTAGGATCTCTACTGAAGCAGAGATTCCTTCCAGGAGATCCAATGGGCATCCAATAACCTCAGTGCTCTGTTCAACTACTGACAGACAAGTATCCAAACCACAAGATACAAACTGCATTTCTTAATGTTGCAAATAAAATCGGAGTTGACTGAACACAGATACTGAAGTCCCTGGAGCTGATGTCTCAAATGGTAGCAGAGTTACACTGCATGTGGTGCTGCCAGCACTGTTGTATCTTCTGTTTTCTGCCCACATTAACAAGAGGATTTTGGTCTCCTGGGCTGTCAGTCTACCAGCTTTCATCAACATTAAATTCATACATAATAAATACAAGTTTTTAGAAACATAGTTTTATCTTTGTGAGGATGACTTTATTACCCACAGGAATCAACATGAAACTGCATTAACAATGAGAAGGAAAAGTAAAGATATCAATTAAATTCAGCGCTTTGCCTTCTGTAGTAGTGAAATTATCTGTCCATCCTGTGAAACCATAAAATGAAAGCATTTCCTACTTACACAAAGAACAGAAAGACTATCAACATAGTATTATACTGACCCCTTCTGGTTATACAGTGGGAAAAAGATTTTATATGCAAGCAGCTTGCTTCTGTCAACTACTTAAAAATATTTATTTTCTTGGACATCAGATTGTCAAACATTCATATTCAGGAATAACACTGCTTTTACATGGCAAACACTCCTGAGAATTAAGTAGTTAAGAGCATCCCTTACAGAGAGGTGTGTAAACACTAAATCGTTTCATTATTTTCTTCAAAAATTGTCTTAATATTGTTTTTAAAACAGTAAAAAATAAATATTTTGTCCACACTCTTAGATGAAACAAAAGTATTGACAGGAACTAATTATGGTCATAGATGTGGCCAATAAGACAAATTCTATATTTGGGTTTGGTCTTCTTTCTAAAGAGAAACCAGAGCAATAAAAATACTAAAATAGTTTTCTTTCAAAGTCTAATAATCAATTAAGATTTGATTTTAATTTAACTAAAATAGGTGTGAATCTTTTTATTTTTGTTTTGTGTTAGGGTGGAAGGCTAGTGGAAAGACTGAGAAAAACAATTTTTTTTCTAACACTTTTTTTTGAGGAAAAAAATACATTCCAACACTTCTTTTTGAGGAAAGTGGATTCATTCATGTTGGGAGTAAGCTGGAATCTACTTCAACTCCTACCATGCTCTCTTTGTTTTCTCTTGCAATTTTGAATGCTATAATTACTGTAAAACAGATTACTGTTGATATTTAATGTTTTACAACTATTGACAACTAACAAATATAAAAAGGACTTTGGATCATTCTTTCCTCTCTGCATCATCTTGGACCTGATTAACTGAAGCTTCAAGCTTCAAGAACACCAGTACAATTTTTTTAATTGACATAAACTTCTGAATTGTTCCCAGTAAATTCTGCAAAAAATTCTTACTAAAAGTTTCATGAGCAAAAGTCTAAGTCCACTACTGGAGCAAGAAGCTGTCTTCCAGCCACGTCTCAAAATGTATTCAAAATGTAGGAAAGCAAAGCTCTCCAGTAACACAATAACAGAAGTGTATCAACACTTAAAAGGATGAGCCAAAGGAAAAGGCTTATCTAGGCACAATAGGTTTAGCTGTCCAAATTGTGTCTGTCAAAGATACTAAGCTTTAAGACATTTTCTTTTCTCCAGATGTATGCATCTCTTCAGGAAATCTAAAAATGCCTGTGAATGATACATTCCTACTGCTATCCAAAAGCCTGCAATGCACAATGAACAATTGCTACCTGGAATCCAAAACTACAGTCAAAATTCAGGTTTAATATTAAATTGAAGAGGGGTAGGAGTAAACAGGACAAAGGTCTCCTGACAGAACAGGAACTGCTGACTCTTCTACAGACCATTTTTCATTTACATACAACCTACGTGAAGACAAAACTTGACTTTTATCCAGACTTTTTATCCAGTTGCTCCAAAATATTTTAACAGAAGCACATAAGATGTCAGAGCACAGAGTTCAGGCATTTTTGGGATGAGTAGGTTGATTTTCAGTTTGGGTTCTTTTAGGGAAAAATTTCCCCATTTGGTATTAGGATTATGAAAGTAATTTAAATTTATCTCAGTTTTAACTGTAGACTGTAATTAAGATATCATAAAAGATATTCAAAAATACCATATCTTTCATGGTATTCCATAACACAGCAGAATAATGAAAGAGACCAACTCCAGAGTCAATGGCTCTCAGACTTCCAAAGCTACTGAGCAGCATGACAACACTGGCAATTAGAAACAGCTCACACACTCACACCCTGGAAGAGCCTAATGGAAATTTTTCAAAAATATGATCAATGCAAACTTTGAAGACAATGAAATAAAAAAGTGTTTCAAGAATGAACAATTTTAAAGCAGGTATAGTTCATGATGACAGCATCCATACACCAAACATTTTGCTCCAAAATACTGATCTATGTTATAGATCAATAGACTGATCTATAATCAGGAAGAATTATCTTATTTTTCCAGAACAGATTTACATAGCTGAAAAATTACAGAAAATGTGACCACAGAAAATGCTATCTTACCTTCCTTTTTTAACCATTTCACAATGTTTCCTTCTTCCATTGTTGGAGAAAGTGCAGGCATAAGAACTTTAATACCAGGTGTACCTGCAGAAAAAGCATGTGATTATCAACTGAGTACTTTTTCAGTATAATTTTTTTTCTCAGTTAACTGCCTAGCACAAAGAAACTATAAGTGCATGAATCTGAAAGATAATTGAACAGAAGATTCACTATGATGCTCTTTTTTAAGCTAATATACAAGCAAGAGCACCAAAGAGCTGAAAGAAAAAAAGGCACATGACAAGAGAAATGGAAATTCACAAACTCTGAATTCCTAGACCTAAAGTTTTGTTGATCATCACAAAATCCACCAAAAGCACTACATCCTCCTTTCTCCTGTCATCCCTCTCCTTCTTGACTCAGGCTGTGGAATTTTTTTTCCAAATTCAAGCATATCTTTTAAATTAATAAAGCCTTTGTGATCCTAGTATTCCAGATACTGATGATCTACCTCTTTCACTGATAAAATTTAATGTTTTTTATCCCTTTTCCTAGAAAACTATATCTACTTTGCAGAAATAGCTTGATTTCAAGTTTCAGTGATTTCATCTTGGCTCAGTAAACCCATATGCAGAAGCAGCACTGCGTAACAGCAACTGTGAGCCATGTTAGTGGGATTCTTCTGAGGGCAGAGCTCAGGATACAGCCCAGAGCTTGGCTTCACAGCAAACTACACCTCTTGTCATCTGATCCTCTGCACCAAAGAGGACATTAATATGAGAGATAGTACCTTTCTGAACTTTTAAATATAGTTGTGAGACCCAAAAAAAAAAAAAAAAAAAAAGCATATTTCTAGATCAATTTTGTAAAAGCAGCTTTCCAGTACCTGATTTTGAGGCTCTTTCTTGAACTATTGTGTCTGAATTTGTGTTCAGTTACAGAACAGAAATAGACACATAGAAGGTACATTGTATACAATGACAAGGTTTATTTCTGCTTCATATTCCTTTTTCTCTAATACCGAGCATTAAGGATTGTTACCATTCTATAGGAAACAACCCCACGTTTCTCACAGTTGCTTGGAGTAGTTAGAAACAGCCAAAAAAAGAAACTTAGAAATTTATCATTTTTCAGTTTTTTCCTTATTATCTGCTTTTCAGCTCAAAATTCTTCCAGTTTTTTTCCTTGCCCCTTTTTTTCCCAAAAGCTGTGCTAAGGCACATAGAGAACAGGGAGGTGACTCAGGAGAGCCAGAACAGCTTCACCAAGGGCAAGTCCTGCCTGACCAACTTACTGGCTTCATATGCTAGAACGACTACACCGGTGAACAAAGAAGGGCAATGGATGTCACCTCTCTGGACTTATGACATTGTTCTCTGTAAATTAATGAAATAAGGGTTTGATGGGTGGACTGCTTTGTGAGGAATGGGATGGATCCAAAGGGTAGTGGTCATCATCTCAATGACCCCACAGACACTGGTGACAAATCTCTTAAAGGTACTGGCAGATGAAAAGCTGTGATGTGGCAGGTTGTGGCTCACAGCCCAGAAGGCAAACATAGCCTGGGACACACAAAAACCAGCATGGCCAGCAGGTCAAGGGCAGTGATTCTGCCTCTCTGCTCTGCTCTGGTGAGATCCCACCTGGAGAAATGCATCCAGCTCCTGAATCCTCAGCACAGGAAAGGCATGGATATGTTAGAGGGGGTCCAGAGGACAGCCACAAAAATGATGAGGGAGGGAGCTCCTTTTATATGAAGAAAAGAGAGTCAGGGTGGTTCAGTCTGGAGAAGAGACAGTTCCAGGGAGACCTTACTGCAGTCTTTCAGTAGTTACTGAAGGGGACTTTTAAGAGAGATGGGGACAGACTTCTTAATTGGGCCAACAGCAGTGGAACAAGGGTAGTGGTTTGAATTGAAAGAGGGAGGATGTAGACTGGCTGTAAGGAAGATTTTTACAGTGACAGAGGTGAAACATAGAAACAGGCTGCCCAGAGTGGTGGTGGATGCCCCATCACTGGGAGGTTGGATGGAGTTCTGAGCAACCTGGTCCATTTGATGATGTCCCTGCTCATTGCAGAGGGAATGGACAAGATGACTTTTAATGGTCTCTTCCAATCCAAACCACTCTATAACTTTTTCAAAATGTGACATGGAAACACTGTAGCAAACCTCTAATGACCTAACAGCCATCAATGATCCTAACATTTTAAAATGCACCAAGAGCACAAAATTAGTTATATTGCTGTCCCAAGACAGCAACACAATCAGGATCATGCTACCAAAACCACTTAAGTTTTGTGGAAATGAGCTCAATTGAATGGCTGATGTTCCCAGAAGACTGCATGAGCAAATGCACATTTTTTGTCTCAGTCTTTCCATGGTAGTTTCAGTTTAATACTATTCATGACTGTCATGTTTAGAAATGTACCCAATGTTCCTTGTAACACTCACAATTCCCATCTGAATTACCTACATGCACCTTCTTTAAAAAGTTTCTTGCAACTTCTCATCTAAGACTAATAAACAGAAAAATGAACTATGTTATGTATGTGAATGCTTATCTGTGTTCATTTCCTAAATAAAGTTTTGTAGTATTTGAAGTATGACTGAAAAATTAAAGTATGAGTTAACAACTGTCTTATACTATACATATTTACCCAAAAATAATATTTCTTAATAACAGCAAGTAGAAAACATTATACATTATATGATACATTATAGGATGCAAAGAAGTGTTCTCAGTTTCATTAGTCTAACTTGACAAATCTGACTTTGACAATCAAAACATTATTTTGAAGTCATATCCCACAAATAACTAGGATTATTGAGAACTAGTGGACAGACCTAATTTTAAAAAGTGAAAATAATCCACATTTTTAATGAGGAAAAATTAATTTTTAAACACAGTGGTTCACACTTCTCTTCCACAAAGAGCTACTCGATCTATTTCCCAGAATATGCTTTGTACTTTGGCACAAATAAAAAACTCAGCAACAAATTTGTGCCACTGTAACATTTTCCATTCAACGTTATGAGCAACTACCACAAAACATACAATCCATTCTGGTCATTTCATCAAGTTAGAAGAGGAACTCCAGCAGCAAGTAGCCATGAAATGGAGAAATCAATAAAACTGGATACAAAGTACAATACAGGACCTTGTGCAGCCATCTAATGCTTATGTCCAGAGAGCCCCATGCTCAGAGAAATTCAGTGCTGATGCAATTAAGAGCCTTGTTCGGCACAAGAACACCAGCCAGAACAAGAGTGTTTCAAAGCTGTCTTAGTTACTTTTGAGTTAATGACCATACACATACAAAAACCTTCAGGCTTCAATGTGCCTCCTCAAAGAAAAGTAACCTTACGGTGTAGAATTACCTTCACCAGATATTATTTGCCTTCATTAAATTAAAAAAATGAGATAATAAGAGGAATCACTGCATTTACATAAGTTAGTTGCACTGTACAGGCAGCCCTCACAAGCACCTTGGGAAGTAAATATTGTCACTTTGCAATTTTGGGTCAGCAAAAAGTTCTGGCAATTTGCACAGAATCTCAAAGACTAAGCTAATGGGCAAATCAGAATTTAGAACCATAAGCAAGCAAAACTTCTGAACTTCCAGTCACCACCCACTGATTTTTACTTCTATCAACAGCAACTGTGTTATTACACTTCAATTATGTGAACATAAAAGGAGGAAGACTTAAAAAGAACCCAAACAAACTTCACACAAACAAGAGATTGCTATTTTAAAGACAGCTCTCTGTGTATCCAAGAGAATTTGTTCTTGGTGACAAGTTTTAACCGTCAAATTAAGTCTGGCAACATTTCTGCTGCCTTCCCTCTCTATGAAGGGACTCAATGCATATTTAACCAGAAAGATATTTCATAACTTCCTACACACACTCTGTAGTCAGTAGAGAATTGAAAAATGTCCTGCAACTTAACACCAATGATAAGATTACGAAACATTAAAAACAAATAAAAATTGACACACTTTAACATAAAGAGATCATTCTATTCTATTTTGCTCTTTTTCCTCTTTCTCTGTGACCAACAAACTACAAATTCCATTCTAATTTTTTTTTTAATTATGTAAAACAACTTTTCCTCTACCAGCACCACAAACAAGGACAGAAACATAGAAACAAAAAATTCATGTGACGTGATAAACTAGATCCGCACGAATGTCAAATAGTGGCTTTTTCAGGAATAGAAAAGCAGAGAAATAAAAGTCATGCTAAAATAAAATGTACTTAAATTTACATTGTCAAACCAGGAACAAAGGGTGAGTTTTAGGTCCAAATGAGCTGTATTTTACAGAGAAGTTATGACTTCTCATCTTCAATTTTAGAGGCAACAATGAAGTTAAGGAAAATGGTATCACCAAAGTACACACCAGCTTGAAGAGCTGTAAGTACACTAGAAGGGTTGAATGAGGAAAGCCTGCATGAGGTAAAGGTGTGATCTATCCACCCTAAGACTTTAAAGCTTACTGTAAGGAATTAAAAGATATCAGTCATTTGCATATCCAAATTTAGAAATTTAACTCCAGCTATATATTAAGTACTCTCAAACATAAAAAACACAATAGATTGTCTGGGAGGACTGTAGACTAGAGTTATTTAAGGAGTTAAATAATAAGGCCAATTTAGAAGCAGTGTATCATGCATTATATTACATTTGCATACTATTATAAGTAGAAAGAAGCAAGCTTTTTCTAATAAAATCTGGAAACAAATAACATTTATTTCAAGAAAGGGACAGACAGCTGTATCACACACAGCAGGTTTTAAAAAAGGAAAAGATTTTCATACTGCAAAGCAGCAAAGGCAACCAGGACTTTGGAAATAAGGGACTATCGAGGTGTAAACCACAATGATTAAACTGTCTCTGAACTACTGAGTTTTATTACACCAGGTTAATGAAAGCTCACTTTTTTGTAAGTGCACTTAAACCTCAAAGACTTCAGGTATTTCACACTCAGCATCACACCAGGATCTCATGACAACGCACCTGATCATTGTTTAAATGTTTTACAAGTCATAACTTACAGAGCAAGAAGGGAAATATCACATTTCATTTCAGGATCTATAGCTCTTCCTACATCTCTTAGAGACATGGAAGGGTAAACGATGTGCTTGATAATCGTGTAACAACAAACTCCTGAAAAATACACCCCGAAAGGGTGTCATAACCTCACACCTTGACCTCTATGTAGGAAAGGATGCTAGACATGCAATTAATAAATTTTATTTTTCCACTAAAAAATCGAATAGGATAACATAAAAGATGCCTCACACACTCTTCTCCAGTTACTTGAAACATTACCGGGAGAGTAAGGTGGCAGAAAAGTGGTGGAATTACCAAACATGGACCAAAACAACCGAATAAAAAACTTTCTTTTTCAGTGCTTAGCTATACTTCCACTTCAAAACCACATTCCGTTTCCAATGGTGAGAACTTTTTCCTTATCCACAACAAAGTATTTCCATATTTGAAGGCTTAATTGATTTTCCTCTGTAGATTTCACTTTCTTCCTTTCTAGACCTTTAATAATTCTCACATGTCTCTCCGAGTTTTCTCCTGCGGGCCCATACACGTCCCGACGCGCTCTCAGTCCCTCCAGAGAGCAGCAAACCCGTGTGGGTGCCGAGCTCACCCAGCTGCCCCTGCTCAGCCTGTGCCCAGCACAGCGCGGGCCCCGCTCGCCCCGGGCACGGCTCCCACCGCCGGGCACCCGGGCACGGGCCCCACCGCCGGGCACAGCTCCCCATCGCCGGGCACCCGAGCACGGCCCCCACCGCCGGGCACGGCCTTTGCCTCTCGGCCGGCTCCCGGAGAACTGCAGCCCGTGGGAAGGATGGCGCTGGAGAGGCTCATGGAGGGCTGTGTCCGGGGAAGGGATTCCAGGCTGGAGCGGGACAAGGACTCCGGCTCCTCTCCCCCAGCAGCGGCATTGACAGCAGGGCATAAACTGACCCTAACCCTCGGTACCGTCTCCCTGCGCAGCTGGAAGGGAGGAGGCAGAGCAGGGTGAAGGAAAGGTGTTTTGGGGTTTTTTTTCCCGCGCTTAACATCATCCTGCTCTGATTTTGATTGGCAGTAACCTCAATTAATATCCCCAAATCGAGTCTGCTCTGCCCATGGCAGTAATCAGCCAGGAGTCCCTCCCTGTCCTTATCTCAATACGTGACCCTTCTACTGTGTTTGCTCTCCCCTGCCCATTTGCGGAGGAGAGTTACAGAGGAGCTTCGCTGAGTGCCTGACATCCACCAGGGTCAGCCCACCGCAACCACCCGCTCTCAACCTTCCCTCCGCCGCACGTCCTCGCAGACACTCCTAGCGCAGGGCA